>QEPC01008495.1:2833681-2846300 GCA_003113815.1 Sphenodon punctatus
CCCTAGTCCCTGCTGGTGCAGGCTCTGGGTCGCCGGTGGCGGCCCGGAGCCCGCACTAGCAGGGACTTAGAGAAAACATTTTTTAAAAAAAATCCAGGCTGGGCAGGGTGGGGGGTGGGGGGGTGCCCCCCCTTCCACCCGCACAGCCTAGAAGGGGGAGGAAATTTTTTTTTATTCCATTGATTTCAATGGGGACAGTTCCCCATTGAAATCAATGGAATAAATCCGGTACCGGTATACTGGATTTAATCCGGGAATCCGGTTTTTGAAAACCGTTAAATCCAGTAGCCGGTAATTGCCCTGGTGTCCCACCCTTAGGGGCAGTAGGTGGAGAGCGCAAGGTGATGGAGGCCCCGTCTGGTCCAACTTTGTGGGGGGAATTTCAGGAAGTGATGCCAGCCGATGCGGTGGATGTCTTGGGGTCTGTGAGAGCCACCAGTTGTTAACTTGATCTGTGCCCGTCCTGGTTGGTGAAAGCCTCCAGGGAGACGCTGGGGTCAGTGCTGGCGAGGGTGGTTAACGCGTCCCTGAAGCAGGGGAGGTTATCGCCTAGCCTCAAGGAGGCTGTGGTGCACCCCCTGCTGAAGAAACCATCGTTGGATGTGGACGCACTCACCAGCTACCGACCTGTCTCTAACTGTCTCTTTTTAGGGGAGGTCATTGAGCGGGCAGTGGCGATCCAGCTCCAGGCGCATCTAGATAGCATTGGTTTCCTGGACCCTTTTCAATCTGGGTTCCGCCCTGGCTATGGCACCGAGACAGTGTTGGTGGCTTTGGTCAACGATCTCCGCCGGGAGATGGATGCAGGATGTTCGACATTTCTTATCCTGCTAGATCTCTCGGCCGCTTTTGACACCGTGGACCATGGGCTGCTTTTGAGATGGCTGCGTGACCCGTGTGTGTGTGTGTGTGTGTGTGTGTGTGTGTGTCTGGACAGGACGGTTCTTGAATGGTTCCACTCATTCCTCTCGGGTAGAAGCCAGCGGGTGGTGTTGGGAGCTGAAACATCTTGCCCTCGCACTTTATCCTGCAGCGTTCCGCAGGGTTCCATTCTGTCTCCATTATTATTTAATGTGTATATGCAGCCCTTGGGGGAGGTCGTGAGAGGGTTCGGGGTGCGGTGTCACCAATATGCTGATGATACTCAGCTGTACCTCTCTTTTTCAGTTGACCCAGACCCTGCTGTCTTGTTGCTATCCCAGTATCTGGAGGCCGTGGCGGAATGGATGCGGCAGAGCAGACTGAAGCTCAACCCTGATAAGACGGAGGTGATGGTGGTGGGGAGAGCGAGGGAGGTGTCAGCCCCCCTATAGCTCAGCAGGTTCGGAGTCTGGGGTTGATATTGGACGCAGATCTCCGGCTGGATCGACAGGTGGAGGTGGTGGTGACCCTGTCGGGGACGGGTCGCCGGGATCACATAACACCTGTGCTCCGGACTCTGCACTGGTTGCCAATAGCGTGCCAAGCAGGTTCAAGGTATTGGTATTGATCTATAAGGCTCTTCACGGTCTGGGCCCCTCGTACGTCAGGGACCGCCTTGCCCTCCGTGCCCCAGAGCGGCTCCTTCGGTCTGCCGGGGTGTCTTCTTGGAGGTCCCCCGTGTTAAGCGGGGGGCCACAATGGAGAGGGCATTCTCGGTGGCCGGGCCGCGCCTTTGGAATTCCCTCCTGGAGGAAGCTCGCCTGCCCCCAAGCCTGTTGACATTCCGGCGAGTTTGTAAAACCTGGCTGTTTGCCCAGGCCTTTGGGGAGAGGGGGAGGGTGGGTTAGGTTTTTTTTAAAATCTCCTCCTACCCTTATTTATTGTTTTATTGTGTGCCTAACCCTGTTTTAATATTATTATGATTGTTTTACGTTTTTATATAATTGTATTTTTGTGTTTTAAAATTGTTAGCCGCCCCGAGCTGATTTCAGGAGGGGGCGGGATATAAATCGATACAATAAAAATAAATAAATAAACCCTAGTGATGGGTGGGTGGGTAATGGCAGGGGAGGTGCTTCTCTGTCTTTCCCCCTGACTTTCTCTTTCAATCCTTTCAACAATCTTTCACTCTCGCTCCCCTCTTTCCTGGCTTTTTTTTTTTTTTAAGTGTGGGAGGCCGTGAGACTGACTGGCAGAGAAGAAGCTCTGAGTGCCCTCCCGAGTCTCCCATGGCACTGCTGCCTCCTGCCGGCTCCTCACCGTACCCAGAGCAGAACAGGCCAGGCCTGAAAGTGGCTCAGGGATACAGTGATCGGCAGGAGGTAATGGAATGCTGAAAAACGGAGGGGGAAGTGCACCAGGCTGGCCTTTGACACTGACGGATCCCACCTGTGAGTGGCAGGGAACTGGGCTCTCCAGTGCTCGTAGCCAGTTTCTGTGTCTTGCAAAGGCCGTGTCCCCCGCCCACAGTGCCTAGGAGTGCTGGTGTGGCTGCCCGGCCCAGTTCATACGGGCAGGGGATGCGTGGGCGCCCGTTGCCGCGCACCTTTTTGCTTCCCCTCCATGGCTAGAAGATCCTGCTCCCTTCCTTTGAAGGGAGCCCATCATTGGAAGATGAGTCCGAGCCCACTACAAGCTCGCTATGCCACTGGGGTGGAGCTTATTTGCTTAGGGATGAAGCGGGTCCCTCTTTTGCCACTTGAAACATTGGGAGATATGGGTTCCCATGAGTGCAGAGGCCGAGGATGTGGATCCCATAGAATCGTAGAGTTGGAAGGGACACTAAGGGTCATCTAGTTCTACCCCCTGCTTGGCTGCAGGATGACTCCAGCACCCCTGACAAAGGGCTGCCCAGCCTCGCTTGGGAAACCTCCAGTGACAGAGAGCCCACAACTTCCCACGGCAGCTTGTTCCATTGCCGCACGGCTCTTACTCTTAGGAAGTTTTTTCTGATATTTAACTGAAATCTCCCTTCCTATAACTTGAGCCCATTATCTCTAGTCCTGCCCTCTGTAGCAATACCGAACAGTTCCTTGCCATCTTTAGATGGCAGCCCTTTAGATAGGCTATCATGTCTCCCTTAATCTTCTTGTTGCTAGGCTAAACATACCTAGTTCCTTCTCCCTTACTCTTCTTTTTGCTAGGCTAAACATACCTAGTTCCTTTCCACACAAGATTTGCTTTCCAGATCTTTTATCATCTTTGTCGCTCTCCCCGAAACCCGCTCCAGTTTGTTAATGTCCTTCATAACATGTGGTACCCAAAGCTTAGGGCTGCCATATATGCAAGTTTTTAGAGGGCACTTATGAAAAGTACAGGATGCAGGGCTGTATTGACGCCAATGCAGCCCTGCAACCTGTATTTCTCATAAGTGCCCTCTTAAAAATTACATCTATTGTACCAGGGAACAAGTTACCTGTCATCAGGGCTGACCTTAGAATTTGTGGGGCTCAGGGCGAAAATAAAATTTTATCCCTTGGGGGACACCCTCCATGGAGCCCTAGAGATGGTTTTGGTTGGGGCCCCACTGGGAGGGGGTTGGGACTGTGGCAGAAGCTGCTAGGAGCAGCCCTGCCTTTCCATGTGACCTTCACTGGCACTCTGGTTTCCAGGTTGACTAGGCCTGGTTTCGCAACCGGTCGCATGGCAGGATTTGGCAATACCAGGGGAAGGGGCCTACAGCCAGCATGACTGGGAGGATCTTTCTCTGATTGGAGTAGGTACAGCCAGGTAACCTCCCAAGGACCAATCACGAAAGAGGGGTAGGGGACTTTTAAAAAGACCAAAGCCGCGCCTCTCTAAGGCGGTCTTCCACTTTACTTCTCTTTGCTCTCCTATACTTACACTTTGCTGTGGACTTGATTGGAACTCTATGGAGCTGAAGGAATGGCTCCTGACCTGTTTGGACTAAACTGAACCTAAGGACCGAACCCCTTTGCTGCAAGACAAAGGCGCACCTAAAGCTGTGAGTAATTGAAGGACCAGTTTAGGTTTGATGCTACAAAAAGGACCCTTGAGCCTAACTGTGTTCTGATCAATTGCTTTTGCTCAAGGATTCAAAGTACCTCACATGTTTGTAACCTGTGATGCTGGGTTTAAAATACCATTAAAGTAATATTCCTTTTTCTGATCTAAAAAATCTGTGTGTGTGTGTGTTAGCGTAAGCGCCTTTGTACTCTCTGGCAGCAGTAATTGGGAACTGTTTTATCCTGGCTTAAGGGCCTGTCCAACTAAGTATAAGGTAGAGGACTCATTCTCCCAGAGGGGTGAGACTCACGGCCTAAGTAATCTCTGGGTGGTGGCAGCGGAAACGGGGTGCCGGGAGGCTGGGGTTGAAGAGTGGAAACCCCAGTGGGCTCCGTTATGCCACAGGGGCCCTGGTGAAAGCCGGGGCTATTATGAGGCCCCAGGAAGTAGACAACAAATTGTGGCGTCAGGGGCCATCTCCCTATGGTAAGGCTGGCTCTACTTTCAAGCCTCTCTCTCACACTCTTATGATTGGCAGAAGCACGAGTTATAGGAAGCTGGGCTGTTCTCCAGCACTGCAGAAAACCTGTTTGTGAGAACACAGGCCTGGCAGCTGAGTCAGAGAGATCTCCCACAACCAGCTCTGAAACAGAGAAGGGCCACTGGGGAGAGGAAGAGAATAAGAGCCTGCGTTTCTACAGGGCCTCATGTCACCCACCAGCAGAATGCGGCTACGTCTGGGGTGGGGACACGGTAGCTGTTCACAATCACAACTAGGGCCGTGTGTTCTGGTTTTGGCAAAACACAAATAAGCACCAAAGCCCTTTCTGGCTTCTGCACCGGAAACACAAATCCTAGAAGCTGCGTATTCGGGTTCCGAGCGAACACAGAATTTCTCGTCGCCAAAAACGTGGTAGCTGAGGTCTCAAAACCGGACCCTCCGAAATTGCAGCGCATCGCCACCTTGGAGCTGGGCTACTCTCTGATTCCTTTCCTTAGAGGCCTGTCGAAATGGAAGAGCCTCACTGCACTTCTGCGCCGAAATAATCCATAAGCAAGGAGCCGTGTTCGCTGCATTTTCTACATTGGCGGCTATGGGAGGCAATGCAGCGAACACCGGCAACGATACAAATACATGAAAATGCTAAAACCAGAAACACGTGGGCCTACACGGCCCTAATCACAATGTGAAATGGGTGATTAATGACACCAAGAAACCCCAACAGGGGCCCCCTGCCAGTGCGGGGAGAACTGCTGCTTCCTCCTCACCGAAGGGCTCTGCCACTTGAATCGGTGCTGGACCTCCAAGAGTCAGGGATGAAGAAAGGGGTGGACTGGGGCTCCTCTGGGTTGCGGGGCCAGTAGGGGCCATGGCCTAGGCCCCGCGGTGGGAGGGGGCCCCACAAGGAGGCCAGTCCTGGTAGTCTCAGGACCAGCATTCCGGAGGCCCCGGGATGCGCTATTTCTATACGGCCCACTCACCACCTGTGACTCTCAGTCCTTGGCCCTGGCTGCTTTCTGAGGGGCCCTGTCCCCTCCCTTTCCCTACTAGGCTGGGAGAGCTGGAGCCAGCAGAAATGAAAGGCAGGGGTGTACCTAGGCTGGAATAGGCCCAGGTGAAAGAAATGGAGTTGGAGACCCCTCACCCCTGCCCGTTACCCTCCTCTCCCCTGTTTCACCTCCTTCCTCCCCCCAGTGCCTCACCTTCGGCTTGCTGCACCTGAGCTTTGGAGACTGTGCTGCCTGCCTTGTGCTGAGCGACGCCAAGAAACTTGCTCCAGCCTGTGCTGCCCATCAGGTGGGGCCCATCAATGTAAGCAGGGCTGGTCTTACCACAGGGAACCAGGCGGCTGCCCCGGGCCCTGCTCTTTCTGAGGGCCCCGCAGTGACCTCGATTTTCACCAGGACAGGTTGTGGGGGCACCACGCCCCTCTCAGTGGAGCCCCAGACATGACCACATTCAGGGCACCGCAGAGTTTGCCGCCAAGGGAGAAGGGCTACCAGGGGCTCCACAATTTATTTTCGCAAATCTCCATGTAAGGTGGCCAGATATGCAAATTTTCACAGGATACTTGTGGGAAATGAAGAAATACAGGTTGCAGGGCCACATTGAAGCAAAGAAATTGCCTATCTGGCCACCGTAGTCCCACGTTGTGCCATGGGCTGCAGGCACTTCCACTGAGGCCGCATTCACGCCTGCGGTGGTGGTGACAGCAGAGCAAAGCCACGGCAGCGGGGAGGAGTCCAAGGGTGGAAGTAGCTCCCGTGCGGATGGGCTTCTGCTCCGGCTTCCCTCACGCTCGTCAGGGCACAAAATCCTGCCCCGACATGCACAAGGGAAGCCCCGGCAGAAGCCCATCCGCACAGGAGCTACGTCCGCCATTGGGCTCCTCCCCATTGCCGCGTCTTCCCCCGTCGGTCTCGCCGCCACCGCCGCCGCCCCGGGTCACGTGTGAATGCGGCCAGAGTCTCTGCCTGGCCGTACTGCAACAGGACAGGATTTGTGCCCCTCCCTGCCCCCAGCTTGGGTTCCTCCTGTCCCTATGAGAGTGACATCCCTGAGGGAGGGGATAAAGGGGGGTGGCTTTGGAGGACCCCATTTTATTTTTGCCCTGCAAATTCTAAGGCTGACCTTGGTGGGTTGGTCTTAGGGTGGGGATTTTACGGGAACTTCTTTGGGTTTGAAGTGCACTGTAGACTAAAATAGACAGTTTAGATAGAGTGGGGTAGGGAGGAGGTTAAGAAATATTATAAGCAGTCCTGAGCCCCTCAGGAAAAGTGTGCCCTAGAAATAGAATAAATAAATAAATTGTGGAGAGGGGAAAGGGCTCCCCGATCCCTGATGAATGAGGGATCATTATCTGGACCTGGAAACACCCCTCCTCCTATCTCACCCTGCAGGCAGGAGAGATTACTGTGGACAGGGCTGCATCCAGGAAATTGGTGGCCCTGTATGAAGTAACGGGGTGAAACCCCCTCCTCACCGATGAACACACACTGACTCACCCATTAGAGAAAGGAAAATGCTACCCTCATTCATTCTGGATGTTCAGTTAAACATCCTGTTCCCTCCAGGGGTTGGGGTTTTCCATGCGCCTGTATATTATGCCTAGGCTGTTCTTTCTAGTTTTACTCATGGGCCCCAGGACTCCTTGTGACTTGGCCTGGATTTTATGCCAGCACTTCTCACCAGGGTTGCTACCTATGCAAATTTTTACGGAACACTTATGAAAAATACATGTTGCAGGGCCTGCATTGGCACCTAAGGTACCGTTGAAAGCCCTGCAACATGTATTTTGTATAAGCGTTCCTTAATAATGTGCATAGGTGGCAACCCTATGTCTCACCTTCACGTTGTCATTTCAAGCTTTAATATTTATGGATCCCATGTGGGGGACCTTATGGAGCCCCCAAACACATGGGCCCCTCTGTTAGTCACACAGGCTGCACTTGGCTGGATCAAGCCCTTGGGTGCCTGCTCCTTGTTGATCAGGACCTGGAAGCGTTCTGTCCGCACCTCGGCAACGTAACCCCCCAACCTGCGAGTGGGTTTTGCCCAGAGATTACAGAATCTGCCCTACAGATCCTTGATTCTTTCGAGTCAGGCAGGCGCGCCCCTGGTAGTCTGGTAGGAGGCCACTTTGCAAAGGGAGGCGGGCCATGTGAACTTTCCCATTCTCTTTCCAAAGCGTCCTCACCTTTACAGAGCATCATGATGCTTTATCCAGCAGAAAGGGGTGTGGCAGCCCATTTGCTCCACCCCCTTTCTTACATGCCCTATCCACTACAGCCCATTGTCACAAGGGTGGCTTACATCAGAAAGGGGGGTATCGCCCTTTTGCTCTGCCCCTGCTGCTGACATGGCCCTGACCCCTCTGGATGAAAGTGGGAAAGTAGCTGGTAACCCAAACTTGTGGGTCATTTCAACAAGGAACAAGAAATGCTCTTATTTTAACATGTATAAAAGGTGTGAAGAATTTTGTGACTGCAAGCCCATTTTGATTGTTTTTGTACCTTTTATACACTTTGAAATATTTGCATCCATAACCACTGTTTAGCTGGTGTGGTGTAGTGTTAACCAGCTAAACAGCATGCAGTGCTTGGCTCAGGAGATAAGGGGAGGCGTTTTCAGAAGGACAAAGTAGCCCGGACTAGTTAGAATAAACTCTGGTGCTTATTAGTCAGTGCTTACAAAGTGGTACCTGTTTAGACGGACATTCTAGCCTGGGAAAAACTAAGTCCGGGATAGCCGTGTGAAGAACAGAACATTGCTGTTAGCACGGTGCTTAGAGTCTCTGGGCTGAATTTCAATCTCACGGTGCTTTTCGTCCACGCTCAGCGCACTGATTTCTGGGACTGATTTTCTTCATTTTTCTAATTTCTGAGTTGAAGAAAATGGAAACTCATCCCTCAGGGTATTTAAATTTGGCGCTCCGCAATGCATTGTTGAAGGAGGTAATATGATCACCCCACAGTCATGTGCCCCTAGATACCACAGAGGAAGAAAATGCCTAGAGCGTCTGTCAGGTCTTGCCGTTGGACTCTGTGGTGCTAAGTACGGGATAGTCGACTAGGCCGGGATAGTTGTTCAGACGGACATTAGTCCGGACTAGTTTAACAACCAGTTGTTATAAACCCCAGCAAATGGGGTTTTGTAACACCCTGGTATTTTTGTTAGTCTGGGCTAATAAGCACTGTTGACAGCATTCAGACGGACATCCTATCCTGGGCTTAACGCAATTAGTCCAGGATAAATGTCCGTCTGAAAACGCCCACAACCATGAATTCCCAGGGGGATCTTGGGCCAATCACAGATCTCTCAGCGTACCCTACCTCACAAAGGGATTCAGAGTGGAGTTGTTTAGTTAGTTAATGTTACAGTTACTAAATTAAAGAATTGTAAGTCACTCTGCCTATGGGATATATATATATATATATATATATATAAATGGAGACAGACATGCCATTTCACAGTTCTGTTCCCTCTTCCCCACCTCACACCTGTGCTGCCTCTCTCAATCCAATCAGGAGTGCTGAAGAGGCCAGGTCAGTTTTAGCCACATGCAGCTGTCTCTCTGGAAGAGGCAGGTGAAAGGTGGATTTAATCCCTTCTAATCCAGTGGCCTCCCCCCCTGGGATAAGAAGCAGGTCTCTCTCCAGTCAGCCTGATGATATAACCTGGTAATCAATGTGACATTACAGCACCCTCTGTTGGCTACGCTCAGTGCTGCACCTGCCAATTGCTCACGGCTCAGCTTGCATAGAAGTTACATAGGCATAAAGTTTTGCAAATTGATTTTTCTTTTTGGGAGTGGGGAGGAATTTAATGATTTTTTGTTTTTTGTTTAACTGAGACTCGATCTGTTCAGTAACCTGGGTAGAAACTCTACAGTACTCTACTAATCTGCAGGAATCCAATGTTCTGCATTTCTATTCATTTAAAATGCTTTAAAATGTAATATCTTTAAGATTTCACAAATTGTTACAGGGGAGAGGGCTGGCTGAAAATAAGGGTGGGAAGGAGGGCTCAGCCTCCCTGACGTTTGCCTCTGCGCGTACAAAACAAAACTGGCCTTTTGCAGAGTTTTCTTGTCCCATTCCAGGGCAGGGGCAGGGGAATCACTAGAACAGGATGAATGGGTGTAGTGCTGGAGCTCCCTCTACTGGGCAGCAGAGTGAGTGCAGTCTCTAGGGTTGACTGCAGTCAAAGACTTTGAGCACACAGTGGGGAGGTCACAGGGCCCCATGCCTGAGTGAGCATCCTTGGTGTGGGAGGGGATATAACTCACCCACCTCCCAGGCTCGGTCTAAGGGTGGTGGCCATAGGAGGAGTTTTCTGGATCTAGAGGTCTGCTTTAACTGAATGGGAGCTGCCTTCCGGAGGATGGAGTCTCTACTCGGGGGCTGTCCTGCTAAGGGCTATCTGGACTTTACTGACCCAGAGGGTCTTAAGACTCATAAGGGCTTTTGCCCTACATGAACTATAAGGGCGTGCACTGCTGGTGGTACTAGGCCTGGCTTGAGGGGAGGCTGACGGCCAGGAACCCTCTCCTATCTTGTGGGTACTAAAGGAAAGGGACTCTGCTTACCCAGGTGGAGTGAGATAACGAACTGCAGTACCTACGACTGTGTGCAGGTGGGACTGAGCTAAGTTCCCCAAGCCCCTGCTGTTGCCCCAAGGGCTCCGACCCTGCCACCCTGGTCCATTGACCAAATCCAGTCCATGCCTGTTTTTTTATTTTCCCCCCTTTCCACTTCTTGTCTGTGGTCGTTATGACCCCCCCTCTCCCCCCACTGTAAGCACATACATACAACTTGCTCCTTCCCATCCTCTCCCGCTTCCCACCCTCCCATTGCTTCTCCTCTCTCACCCACTGGTTCTCGGACTCTCCCTGCCCCCATCGTTTTGGAGATTCCCTCATTCAGTCTGGGTGCAGTGAGTGGGGCAGGGCAGCGGACTAGATGAACCTTGAGGTCCCTTCCAACTCCGTAGTCCCTGACTCTCTGAGTGGAGCTAGGTATTTGGGGGGGGGGGCACCTATGCACATTTTTAAGGAACACTTATGAAAAATACATGTTGCAGGCCCTGCATTATTATTATTATTATTATTAACAAACATTTATATAGCGCCAGCAGTGTACCTGGCACTTTACAAAGTAATAAAATAGACACGGTCCCTGCCCCTAGGGCTTACAATCTGAGAGACAGGAGCTGGGGGAGAGACTTAGGAAGGGGAACAGAGGGAGAGACAAGGGGTCTAACATTCATGAAGATGCGAGGTCTCAAGTGCACGTACTTGGCTTGGTTACGATGAGAATGACAGCAGGCAGGTCCATGTTGCAAGGATAAGGGTAAACCGATCGTAGGTATAGGAATAGTGGCTCAGCAGGATAAAGAGTCAGACAGAGCAGAGCGAAAGAGGTGAGTTTTAAGGAGAGATTTGAAGGTATGAAGGGAGGGGGCAAGGCGGATGTGGACAGGGAGGGAGTTCCAGGCATGGGGGGCAGCAAGTGAGAAGGGACGAAGGCGCTTAAGCGCATTGGCGCCTAAGACCCTGCAACATGTATTTTTCATGTGTTCCTTAAAAATGTGCATAGGTGGCAACCCTAGGTATTTGCCAGCTGTGGGCCTCCCCACCCCAATACCTTCCACGCCCTCGCCTGCCTCCATTTGAGAACCACTGATCTAAGCCATGAATCCATCCCCACTCCTGATGCACGCCTTCCTCTCTCTGCTTCCTTTTTCAGTGCTTGAGGGGAGGGACTGGATCAGAAGCTCTGCCGGGAATGGTGGGCTGCCCTTCCCCATGGGCAGAGTCAATAGAATGGGAGCATAAACACGGAGTATTTGTTCGTACTGCTCTGTTGCGGGATAATTGCAGATAGTTCCACGGGCTTGATTTCCCCTGGCTAACGTAACGTGTCAACCCATCCCCACGCACGCCCACCATCCTGAGGCATGGAGCCCAGCTGCCGTGTGATAGGAAGATATCCCAAGGTGCAATTCTCTAGATATCAGAAAATAAAAATTTTATATTAAGAACCACACCTTTTTACTCAACAGTCTCCTTTTATTTTTGAAGACATTCAACCTAACAAATAATTGACAAAACCCCATCAACAGATCTGGTCACAGCTCTATAATGAGACTCAGTCCCAGGGGCTAAAGATATACAGCAAATCCAAATTTGCACCCTCTTAAAAAATCCCGGGGGGGGGGCGAGAATGAGAAACACTGGCAAAATGGGCCGAGGAATTAGGAACTGGGGCACAGAATCACAGCCCTAGGCTTGAGTCCCTCCTTGGGCCCCACCCTCAGGGACCTGTGTTTGCTGTGTTTGCCCCATTGCTGCCAGTGGTTCATTCTGCTTAATTATTTCTGTTCTCCAACATTTCCCTGTTTGCTGCAAAGATCCATACAACAGTGGAATCCCTTTCCCAGCCCTCTCCCTCGGGGCGTAGCTAGGTTGGAAGGAATGGTGTAGCCCCTTCCCCCCATCACCATTCTCTCCCCTGTCCCACGGATCCCAACTGCCTGGTGCCACCCCCCTCCTTCTTCCCCTCTCCCTCCCTTCACTTGTTGTGTCTGAGCCTTGGAGGCTGCAGCTGCGCTGCCTGCCTGCCTCGTGCTGCTGCCGGTGCTTGCTCCATCCTCTGCTGCCTGCCAGTTGGATTCCACATGCTCTGTGCACTGCAGGTGCTTCCACTTCCACTCAGCTCAGCCTCTGCCTGACCACGCTGCAAGAGGACAGGATTTGTGTGTGCACCCTCCTTCCCTGCTTGGACCGTGGGACTAATGTCCCTCCTGTCCCTATGACAGCAACGCCCCTGCTTCCCCTCAAACACATGGTTCTTATATACATAAAAGTAGGGATGGGACTCCAGGCAGATTACCGGATACTGGATTTACAGGTATCGGATCTCCCGATATTGGAATACCAAACATTGCCGATTTTACTGTTTTCCCCCCCCATTTCGGCTGCTGTTAAATGGCGCCGATGTAAAAAAGTTGGTAAAGCTGGCAATGTTAAAAATCCAGTATTCCGATACTGAATATTAATGGTATTATTGGATTAATCTGATAGCGGCCAATGGTCATTATCGGTATTATTGGATTAATCTGATAGCGGCCAATGGTCATTATCGGTATTATTGGATTAATCCGATACTAGTCCCACCCCTACATGTAAATATTCTGTCCCTTGTTCCCCAGGGAACTCACTCCCCCCCC
>QEPC01008495.1:2862422-2873250 GCA_003113815.1 Sphenodon punctatus
AGGCCAGGAGTTCAAGACCAGGTTGTGACATCAGTGTAGAGTTGATATTGGAAGCCATGGGAGGCAATGAGTTTGCCTAGGGACAGGGTCTAGATAAAGGAGCGGGCCAAGGACAGAGCCTTGGAACACCAACCGAGAGGGGAAGGGAGGAGGAGTTGGAATTGGCAAGACACACATTGAAGGAGCAGTCAGAGAGGTAGGAGGAGAGCCAGTCGAGGATGGTGCCACGGAAGCCAAGGGAATGAAGTGAGTCCAACAAGCGTGAGTGGTCAACAACAGTATCGAAGGCAGCAGAGAGGTCAAGGAGTCTAAGAATGGAGTAGAGGCAATTAGATTTAGCCACAAGAAGATCGTTGGTGATCTCAGCGAGAGCAGTTTTGGTAGAGTGAAGGGAGTGGAAGCCAGATTAAAGAGGGTCAAGGGAGGAGTTGACAGAGAGAAAGCTGAGGCAGCGGGAGTAGACAACACATTCAAGAAGCCTGGAAGCAAAAGGAAGGAGTGAGACAGGACGGTGCTGAGAGTGGACCTTTTGAGGATAAGAGAGACAGTGGCATGCTTGAAGGCGGAGGGGAAGTAGCCAGTAGAGAGGGAGAGGTTGGTGATGTACAGGAGGGAAGGGGCAACAGTGGAAGCAATGGAGGTCAGGAGGCAGGAAGGGATAGGTCAAGGGGGCAAGTGGAAGGGTTGGAGGAGGAGCCGGGAGGAGATTTCCTCAAGGGAGGTGGGAGGAAAGGAGGACACGAGATAAGGAGGGGGAGGAGGGAGATGGGAGGGAGTAGGAAGAGGAGAGGAGTGGTAGTTGATATTGAGGTGGCTCTTGTCTATCTTGGAGTGAAGGAGGAAGCAAGATCCTGAGCAGACAGGGAAGAGGGAGGAGGAAGAAGGGGGTCTTGAGGGGGGAGTCAAAGTTGGAGAACCACTCTTGAGTGGTTCTGTTCATTTCTAGATGGGAGACCCAGAGAATGGTGATGGGTGGTAGCTTGTCATCCCCTTGGGAGCTCCCTTGTGGGGTCCTGCAGGGTTCCATCTTGTCCCCACTCCTGTTCAGTGTGTATCTGGGGCCTCTGGGTGAGATCATTAGGAAATTTGGAGTAAAGTGCCATCAGCATGCTGATGACACCCAACTCTGTCTCTCTTTTTCATCTTACCCAGGCCCTGCAGTCTCGGTGCTTACCAGATGCCTGGCTGCCATTGGGGACTGAATGCAGGCAAGCCACTTGAGGGTAAATCCAGACATGACTGAAGTGATGATGGTTGGCCGGCCGTGTGACCTGGGGCATAGAGACCCCTCTTATTGATGGGGTCCAGCCTCTTTTGGCCACTTAGGTTCTTAGCCTTGGGGTGGTTTCCCAAAGAATACAAACTAATTACCTTAACAGAGCACTCTTGTTCTATACACATATAACATCACAGCACATGCCAGTTTAAGCCTCTTTCATTTAAGTCCCAGTTTACATCCAAGGAATCAACCCCCTTATTAGAACCAAATACATCATCCCTGTCCTATCCATTATCCTCTACTCTAATTTTCAGGGCGAGCTGCACAAAGACGGCAACAGCAGTGAGCTCATCTACTCTGGACAGGCTCAATATATATTTTATTTTATATGCCAAGGTTCAATACTCTTTCCCCTGCAGCTGTGGCAAAATCCAAACTTCCCTAAGGCTATCATACAGTGGACACTTTAGGAGGATATGGTCTATTGTCTCTACCTTGCCCTAGCTGCAGATACACCTGCGGCTATCCCTTGGTAAGGCGTTGTACCGGGCATGGGTCACGGCAGTCTTTATGAGCTGCAGCTGGAGCCTAGCATAGTTCCTACGCAGCCCCCGGGAGTTTAATGCATCTAAATATACCTCTAGGCCAAAAAGTTCTTTAACACGGCCATACCAGGGTGCAGCCCTCCAGCTCACCAGGGCCGCCATGTCCTCCTGCCTGCCTATATCCAGTAGCCGTTCCCTTACCAGCCTTTTCTGTTGTGCTGGGGATAATTGCCATACTGCCTGCATAGAGAGTCCGGCCTTGGTTAAAAACATAAGAGAGCCAAGCCATGGATACACCGCCCCACCAGTGTTCCCCAACATCTCCATAAGGCACAGACGTGGTAGTGCCTTATCATCTTGGTGAAGAAAACCTAGCCACACATTTACTAGTGCCTGCCTTTTTAGAGAGACAATTGAAACCATAACGCAGCCTGGCACTGCTTGAGGGACCCCTACTAACTGCCTGAGGAATTTATTTTGGGCTATCTCTAGCCCTATGACTTTTTCCTCTGGAACAATTTCTTGGCCATATAATAGAGCCAACCTAATTTTTATTTCATATACCTTCAAAATCCTAGAGGTAGTAACCGCTGTGGAACGTCTTACCATCACTAGGATTGCCCTTGAAGAGGCCTTTACTTTCCCCACTGTGTGCCTGATGTGTTCCTTCCAAGTTCCATTCCCGCTGAATATCATCCCCAGGTAGCAGAAAGAACTCACTTGTTCCAGGGGCTGTCCCTGCAAAGTCCATCTGTGTTTTTTAGTCCTCTTTCCCACCATCATGATCTTTGTTTTGGCGAGATTTATCTCCAGTCCTTTGCTAATGCAGTACTCTCCACAAGTGTCTAACAGTACTTTTAACCCTCTTCTGGTTTGGGATAAAAGTACGGTCTCGTCCACATACTGGAAAACAGGTAAAGCGCAGGACTTAATTTTTGGTGCTCAATGATCCTGTTTCAACAATAACCCATTCAAATCACTGGTATACAGATTAAATAATAGTGGAGCAAGTACGCAGCCCTGGCGTACGTCCTTGTTTACTTTTATAAGCTTTGTAAGCCTGCTACTCGAGGGTACCTGGATCCTTGCAACATTACCAGCGTATAACTGGACTATTAGGGCCAGCAGGTTCTTATCGATGCCCATTTGGGCCATCTTGTCCCACAGACCCCTCGTGGGACAGAATCTAAAGCTTTTTTATAATCCACAAATGCCAGAAAAAGTTGAGTTCGGTGGATGAACACATATTTATGGATCAAATGTGCCAGTGTAAAACAGTTGTCCATTACTGAGCAGCCAGCTCGAAACCCAAATTGGACTCTTGGTACTAAATCATGCTCTCTGGCCCAAGTATCTAGCCGACTTAAGTAAAGTTCTGTTTTTAAACCTTCAGCTGCATTTGTCCTTACTGATTGTGAATCAGTTATTACTCTGCAACAGGTTATGGGCCCAGACCTCTTCAGAACAGTCCAGAACAACTCTAAAGTCTGGAAGTGAGCTGAAAGGAAAAGAGGCCCAAAGGAAACTCCCAGAGGAGGCCTACTAACTGTAAGTGAGCAGAAGAACCAGAATCCCAATCTGAGGGGAGGGAAGCAAGCATGGCCAGCAGCTCTGAATTAAAGCTTTCAGTCTGCAAGCTGAATAACACAAACTACCAGTTGTGGAAATTCAAAATAGAAATGCTCCTATCCAAAGATGACCAGTGGGAGGTGATCACCACAGACAGACCTGCAGCAAACCCTGAGGTGTGGGACAGAAAGAACAGACAGGCAAAGGCAACCATAAGCCTGCTAGTAGAAGATGACCAGTTAATCCACATAAGGGAGGAGGCCACAGCAAAGGGCATGTGGAATGCACTGCAGAAGCTGCATGAAAGGACCAGCTTGAACAGTAAGCTGTTTCTCCTAAGGAAACTGTACCAGATGAGACTTGGTAAAGGGAAGGAGATGCAGGATCACATAAATTCAATGCTGGAAGTGGTAGCACAACTGCGAGGCATCGGTGAAGAGATAAAAGACAACCACGTGGCGGCCTTACTTCTCTGCAGCCTGCCTGAATCATACAGCGCCCTCATAAACGCCCTAGAGACAAGGCCTGAGGCAGAACTAACACTGGAATTTGTAAAAGGGAGACTCATGGATGAATTCCAGCGCAGGAAAGAAATCATGCAAGACAATCAGGAACAGGATAAGGAAACTGCCCTGAGAATTGCAGACAACAGATTGCACAAGAAGGAAACAAGGGCATGTTTTCGGTGCAAGAAAGAAGGACACCTAAAGAAAGACTGCTCCATATGGAAGGCAGAACAACAAAAGCGATCTCCACAAGTGTCTAAGCAAAGGGCCAAGGCTACAACCAGTGACACAACCACAGAACAGTGGAGAGGATGTTTTAGAGCAACACAGACCAACTCATCACAGGACTGGTGTGTCGACTCTGGAGCCACAAGTCACATGACCAGCGACAAGAGCTTTTTCACGGTACTGGACCCAAGCAACAAAGAAGAGATATACCTCGCTGATGGAAGCAGCATCACTGCAGAAGGTATTGGCGAAGGAATTCTAAGTTGCAACAAGCCACACGGAGGCACACTAGCAATACCAGTAAAGGATGTGCTGTATGTACCTGGCTTAGAGGGAGGACTCCTATCCGTTAAACGCCTAACAGAGAAAGGGCTCACCGTCAAGTTCCGGGGTAATGAATGCACAATCCAGAAGGGGACAAGGGTCCTAGCCAGAGCCTATGCAGATGAGCACCTGTATCGCTTGAGTGCAACCAAGGAACAAGCAAAACTCACTGCACATGAGCAACACAAGGACTGCATTCATCTGTGGCATCGACGCCTGGGTCACAGGCACCCAGAAAGTATAAAGGAACTGCAAAGACAGCAGCTGACAAAAGACCTGATAGTAACAGCATGTCCCTTGACCATGAGATGTGAATGCTGTATCAAAGCTAAAGCCACCAGAGCAACGCTCCCCAAGGCAAGCCAGACTAGAACCTCCAAGCCACTTGACCTCATACACAGCGATGTGTGCGGCCCCATGAAAGTACCCACACCTGGAGGGAACAGATACATAATGACATTCATAGACGACTACTCAAGATACACAGTCACATACCTCATGAAGCATAAGGATGAAGTACTGGAAAAATTAAAGGACTACATAACCATGACAAGCAACAGATTCCAACGCAAGCCGCTCGTACTTCGAACCGACAACGGAGGCGAATACACAGGAAAGAGAGTTGAAGACTTCCTGAGAGCCCACGGGATAGAGCACCAGAAGACGGTACCATACACGCCCGAGCAAAATGGGGTAGCTGAAAGAAAGAACAGAACCTTAACAGAAATGATCAGGTGCATGTTGACGGACTCTGGACTGCCAGAAAAATATTGGGGCGAGGCAGTAGTTACGGCGACATATCTACAGAACCGACTCTACTCAAGAACAGCAAGTAAAACTCCATATGAACTCTGGTATGGAGAGAAGCCTAGTGTGGGACACATCAAAGTGTTTGGATGCAAGGCATACGTGTACATTCCGGAAGAGAAACGCACCAAACTACAAAACCGAGCTGTGGAAGGGATTCTTGTTGGATACAGCGAACACTCCAAAGGATACAGAATCCTCAACCCACACACAGACAAAGTAACTATCAGCAACAGCGTGACTTTCGAAGAAAACCCAAGCAACAGTGTAATGTCCTTACAAGAATCAGGAGAAGAAGCATGTCCTGAATCAGGAGAAGAAGAGCATCCTGAACAAACAGTTGAAATCAGCACAGACTCAACTGAGATGCAGGAACAAACCCAATCGCCTACAGATGTTGAAATCAGAAGATCTACCAGGGAAAATAAAGGCAAACCGCCCACCCGCCTGTCCTACAAAGCAAGTACCGACAGACTGTCTGAGCCATCGACATGGGAAGATATTTTACAAATGTCAGAAGGGGAACACAACAAATGGACAAAGGCAGCTACAGAAGACATGGTAGCAGATGCCCTGACAAAACCTTTGGCAGGAGAGTGCCACCAAAAGCTACTAAGTAAAATGGGTTTAGTAGGTTAACTTCTGTCTGTTGAGAAGGGGTGGTGCTGTATGCAACATCCATAATTTAATACCTGCCGAATTAAGAACAGTAATTCGCTATAGAGCCACCAGATGGCACTGCTAAGTTTGTGTACATGGAAGGGAGATGGGGTTTTGCAGTTGAATTCCTTTGTGTAACCACTCCTTCCTCCCTTCTCTCTCATTGTCTCAGTCTCCCTTTTGTCTTACTACTAGTTAGATGTAACTAAGGATCTGTGCCTGGAAAGTCTTAAGTAAAGTTCTGTTTTAAAACCTTGAGGTGCATTTGTCTTTACTGATTGTGAATCAGTTATTACTTTGCAACAGATTTCTGGGAGCATGCTCTGGAGTGTGCACTGGCTGCCAATAGCTTTCCAGGCATAATTCAAGGTGCTGCTTTTGACCTATAAACTCCTAGATGACTTGGGCCCCAGGTATCTGAAAGACCCGCCTCTTCCCTTATGTTCCGTCATGGCCTCTGAGGTTGGCCAAGGGTGCCCTCTTGTGAGTACCAACTGCCCGTGAGGTTTGTACAACAAGGGTACGCTGATAGGCGTTCTTGGTGGTTGCTCCACATTTATGGAACTCTCTCCCCTTGAAGATTCGCCTAAGCCAGAGCCTGCTCACCTTTTGCAAGAGATGTAAGACCTTCTTGTTTGGGCAGACGTTTGGTGGGCTGGGATAGAGTTGGGAGGGATGGGGTGGAGGGGTTGGGAAGATGGTTAGTGGGTGGGGTTTAGGGTCTCTTTTTAATTGCTTTAATATGTTTTTATATGTGTTATAGCTATATAACCTATATCTAATCTATATAATCTATTTTATATCTATATATGTTTTTTATAACTAGGGTGCACAGGGAGGCGTTCTTGGTGGCTGTCCTACAATTATGGAACTCCCTCGCCTAGGCCTGAGGCTGTTCATCTTCTGGAAACAATGTAAGATGTTTGTATTTGACCAGCCATTGGGCAGGCCGGAATAGAGTTGGATGGGATTGGGTGGGGAGTGTAGGGGCAGGCTGGGTGGGGTGTTAATCGTTATTATTATTTTATTGATTTTAACCATTTTAATTGTTGTTTTTTATGATTGTAAGCCACCCTAAGGCTTTGCGGGAAGGGCAGCATATACATTTGAACAAATAAATATATTTTATATATTCTGTAAGCTTCCCTGAGCCTTTGAAGGAAGGGCGGGTCAAATAAATATAAATAAATAAATCCTTTACTTTGGGAAACTCCAGGGACAAAGGTGTCACGAAGGAACATAGGGTCACACACGTGGGATACTGGCCTACACATAGACTACAAGCCTAGTAAATATGTAAAGCAAAAGGTTCAACATGTATGTAATGTTACAATTGAGAACTGTAACGCTCAAGTCATGTACTGTAACACTGACAAAACTCCAGGAAATGGAAAGAGAAAAAGATTGTGGATTCGCCCCAGACGGATGGCCAGAGACATTTATATGTTAATGCAGGCAGCCATTGCCTACGTGCAAGGAGAAACAAAGCTGATAGGAGAACAAAAGGAATTCTTGAAGCCTCAAGAAGATACTAGGGGTTTCCTCCTAAGGATATAAGGAGTTGTACCCCATAGAGGAACAGTGACCATCGGGAACTCACTCAACATCTTGTAGCCAGCCCAGGAGGGCTGAGTCAAGTCAGCCATGAAATGAGAGAGGGGACTTTGATTTAAACTCTCTAAGAACCAGCACCCAGTCATTTACATCTGTGACTGAGAACGGACCAGAACTTATGGACCTTTGTAGGGTAAGATTCTGATCTGGGAATTCAACCAGTATAGATTAGGAATGTGTTATATTTACCTTCGATTTCTAGTTACCACTCTGTATCAACTATCTTGCTTATGTAATCAATAAACTTGCTTCTTATCTTTATGAAGAAGTGTCTGTGTCTAACATTGGCAACACAATGAGCAACTTGAGCTTACAAGCTCTCGGGACCCCAGAGAGAAAGAGTCTGTAAACGGGAAGGATCGGGCCCTTGGGTGACAAAGGGGTTGTCCCTGCTGCAGGATTGCATTGGCTAGAGAGAAAAACTGATTCAAGTGGGCTGTAAGCGAGGGAAATTGAGTCACTCAAACCCGGTAAAGTGGGGGTGCGGACCTCCAACCCGTGACAGTGGTGGCCAAATGAGAAGAGTTATGCTCAGTTGGTGTACCAATGTGTAGACAGGCATAAGAGGAGGACAGCCAGGCGACTGGTATCCTCGGAGGGGAGTAAATCCCATATCTAGAGAGAGTGAGTTGCCAGTGACCGTCTGGAACTCAGGTCTGAGAAAAAATAAGCAGATCTTGGAACAGAGTGGCAGTTTGTTATTTTAGTTTTGATTTCGGGTGTCAGGGACAGATATCAAAATAGGGCTGCCAAAGTGTTTCTCCAAGCTCTTGAAGACAGAATTGGAAAAAGAGGCGCAAGCCAGACACCTCCAAATAGAGGGGAAAACTAAAAAGCAACTGAGGCAGATGATACGAGAATTTGAAATGAGCACGAATGGAATGGGTGGGACTGGAGTGGGTGAGCAAAACCCCCCTCCAGACTCCCCTCCACCTGACTCGCAACCAAGAGATGGAACACCTGGAGACAACCAGGGACAAAGCTCAAACTTGGAAGTCAAGATGCTCAGACTGAAAATGGAATATGAGTTCAAACAGCACCAAAATGACAAGGAACTGGAATTGGAGAAAATGAGAGTCAAAGAGAAGGAGAAAGACAGACAATACCAGATCAACAAGGAACTGGAATTGGAGAAAATGAGAGCCGAAGAAAAAGAAAGAGAGAGACACCACCAAATTGAAATCCTGAAGACACAGGTGGCCCTAGGAATGAACCCTCAACTCCCTCCAATGGGCAACACGGGATACAACGCTGGAGGCAGAATTTGTGATTACGCACCCTTAATTCCACCATATGATGAGAAACAATGCATGGATGATTACTTCACAACCATGTGACATGTGTTTCAACAAGAACAGATCCCCAATGAGATGTGGCTCAAATTAGTGTTACCCAAACTCCCACTGAAAGCAAAAGAGGTCTACAACACAAAAATTGAGGAGAATCCAGTGCTGACTTTTGATTATTTAAAAAAGGCAGTTCTTGAGGCTTACACGATTACTCTGGAAACTTTTCAGAAAAAATTACACAACTTTAAGAAGGCAGAGGGTATGTCTTATTCGGATGTTTGTAATATGTTGAAACAATATGGGGTGAAATAGTTAGATACATGTGGGAATGCCACTAAGGAACAGATTATTAACTCTGTATTGCTCAAACAGTTCTATACTTTGTGTAGTCCGAATTTAAAAGCACCCTTGCTTAATAAGGAGATCACAAGTCTCAAAGAGGCAGGGACAAGGGCTGATGCATTCACTGAAAATGCTATCTTAGCTTATGGGGAAAGGAAGCCAAATAATGGGGAAAAACCTAAGCAGGGGTCTTACCATAAGCAGAATGGGTATAAAAACCCACAATCTGAGCAGGGAAACCTTACCCAAAACAACCCAAATGAGAATGGAGGTGGGGGGAGACAGGGATCACCCAGACCCCAAGAGCACACACCTTCCAATCCTATAATAATGATTCAAGAACTTGCTTTAAGTGTAATCAAACAGGGCCTATGATATGGGACTGCCCCCCAAAAAGGGAGTTTCATGGCGCTAAAGGGGAGTCTAAGGGGATTATTGGGACTGTCAGTGCGAATTTTGTGTCTGTAGTCCAACCCGTCCCTAGAGGTGTTTATGATTGCTGTATTATCCCTAGTCCATCCACAGGGGATCAGTTGATATGCAAACCTGCTAAGGTGAACAAGGTAAACTGCATGGGGAGGCTGGACAATGGATCACACATTGTTATGGTAAGGGAAGATTTAATCCCAAAAGATAACATACACACTCATAGAAAAGTTGTGGTATCCCTGGCAACGGGAATCAAGGGTATTCTGCCCACAGCAACTGTAGATTTGGAATGGGAAGGCTCAAAGGGGCCTATCCAGGTGATTGGCTCTACTCCCCAGAAAGTCAGAAAATGAAATGTTGGTGGGGAATGCCATAAACAAATGGGTGTTGGACAGGAGGTTGGAAAAAGCACCTCTACCCCTGGAACATGGGGAGACAGAGAGCAAGCCTAGTGGAGGGGAAGGCAGGGGAGGACAAGACTCGGGGAATGAACTGCATGTCCCTGTTAGGCTACAGCAATAGCTATAAGCCTCAATAAACTAAACTAAATTGGCATGTCCCTGTCTCACATGGGGAACTGAAGGGAGTGAGGCCACAGGGCCCACCTGATTCTGAAGCCCAGGACTTGGCACCCCACCTAACACAGGAGGAACCAAATTCTGCAGAATCAAACCGGGTAACCATCGCAGGGGGAGAGTTAGAGGCTGGAGAAGCCCCCACTCAACCCAGGGGGTTGCAGGATGGCCTGGAGGTTCTACCTTAAGAGAAAGTGGGAAGAGGCTAACTGAACCCAAGGGGTTACAAGCAAGCGGGGAGGTGGGGGATTCTACCTTAAGAGAAGGCGGGAAGGTGCAGGAAACCTTTCCCAGGATGGAGGGGGGAACGATTGGTGTCTCTTCCTCAGGGATAGAAATGCAGCACCCTGTAGTCCTAAAGGGCCAGGAGCATGGGTCTAAGAGCGAACTTTGCATCTCTGCCTTACCAGACAAGGAACAGGGAGATGCTACAGAGTATGCTAAAGGTGAAAGAAAGACAGTGAAAGACCCTGAGAAGGAACAGGGAAACGCTGCTGAAGTAGAGACTGGAGGGGAGGAAATGGTTAAGAGGGTCCAGGCTCAAACCACTGCACTTGGTAAACTAAATCCTCAAGATTTTTGTATGGGGAGGTCTGAGGGGACACTTGGGGGTTCTCACACACATGTCACAAAGTCAGACTCCCAAGAAGGAGAAATAAATGATTATATGGACCCAGGGGATCCTGGAGGTACAAACAGAACTTGGGGGCAGGGCACAAGA
>QEPC01008495.1:2874664-2885789 GCA_003113815.1 Sphenodon punctatus
GGCCTGAGCACCGTTTCCTGTATCCTCCGGGATGTGTGTGAGGCTGTGGAGGGCGTGCTCCTGGACAGAACAATCCAGCTGGTGAACCAGGGGGCCGTGATGGCAGGATTTGTGGCCAGAGGCTTCCCCAACTGCATGGGCACTGTGGACGGCATTCACATTGAGATCCTTCACCGGGGAGGCTGCAGAGTATGTAAATAGGCACGGATATCACTCACTGCAGCTGCAGGCGGTTGTGGATCACCAGGGCTGGTTCATAGACATCTTCACGGGCAACTCCGGCCACAGTCACGATGCCTGGATCATGAACATCTCCCCCTTCTATGCCCGGATGTTCCGGGGGGACTTTGCTGACATGGGGGTGACCTGGATCGAGGGGGTACCGATGCCGCCCTTTATCCTGGGCAACCCTGCCTATCCCCTCACCCAGTGGCTAATGAAGGTGTACCCAGTCACATGCAACCCTGTGGAGGTGCTATACAATACCCGCCTGTGCTCCAGCAGGACCGTGGTGGAGCAAGCCTTCGGGGCCCTCAAGTAGCACTGGAGGAGGCTCGCTGGGCGGCTAGACTACACTGTGGAGACCTCGGCCCTAGTGATCGGTGCCTTCTGTGTGCTGCACAACGTGTGAGACCGAGGGGTCAGCCCTGGAATACCCCGAGCCCAACCAGCCCCCCGGCCCGGTGCCCCTGTACGTGAATGCTGAGAACCCGAGGGAGTACCGTTATGCCAAGCGCATCCGAGACGCCTGGCGAGGCATATCAGCCTGGAGGTTGAGGTGTGAGGGCTGCAACAACCCAGCCCAGGCCCGGGGGTTCCCTGGCCCGACCTCTACATGGAGGCGGTCCAGTACCCCACCACTCCACCCCTGTTGCTCAATAATGGGCAGGGGAGGAAATATAGTGCAACCACAATTTATTTCATCCATGTGTACATGTGCACCCGACCCCTCTCCCTCCACCCCATCCAGGCTCCGCCCCCTATAGTGCCCCCCACCTCACACTGCTCTCCCCCTTCCCCCCCATCCCCTGGGATGCCCCCTTGAGCTCCCAGTGTTCGCTACGGAGCTCTGTGAGCTCCCCTCCCCCCACTGTCTGTGTCCCCAGCAGTGTCCTGGGCTGCCTCCTGGGCCATCAGGGGTGATGGTGGTTGGGGGGTGGTTGGGGGGAGGGTGGGGACCCAGGGGGCCACTCTGAGTGGCTGCACCCTCCGGAGGGCAGGGGGGACCGGGAGGCAGATGCGCGGCCCCTGCGGGCGTGGCTGGGGTGGGGGCGCCGAGGGGCCCGGCATGGGACCCTGGGCAGGCAGGATGCCTGGAGGGGCGGCTGCCATCACATAGGCACACATGATGCCTGCGTGGAGTAAGGAGGTCCCAATATCATGGGACCTGTCCATTTTGGCGGAGTGCTCCCACACTATCCCTGTGATGGCCTGCTCCAGCCGCCCAAGCGCTTCCACCTGCCTGCTGTGCTCCTGGCACTCCCGCCTCCACTCCAGGTGCACCTCGGCCTGGAGCCGCATGTCCCACGCCTTCGCCCGCTCCAGGGACCACTCGATGGCCGCCTCCATCCGGTCCACGGCCGCTATCATCCTCTCCCCCTGTTCCGCCGAGGTCTGGACGATATCCTCCACCTGGTCCTCCCTCCGCCGGCGGACCCCAGCCCCTCCCACTGCTCCCTCATGTGCTGTGCTGGGGGCACAGGCCCTGGAGACAGTGGCTTTGGGGGTTTCCCTGTAGGGTACAGGAAGGTGAGTCGCCTGCCGCCCTGGGAGCCCGCCCTCGGCCCTGGGATGGGACTGGGGCTCCAGGACCCCCCGGACATGTCACCCGGCCCCTTCCCACCCCCTCCCCAGCCCCTCCCACTGCCTCTGAGTGTCCCTGGACCCCCTCCTGGTACCCCAGTGGGCCCTCCCACCCAGACTGCGTGCCTCACCTGGTTCATCTGCCTGCTGCCCGGGTTCCTCGGCATCTGCCTGCTCACTTGCCTGGGTCTGGTGCCGGGGTGTTCCGTGCCCTGTGGGCGAAGGGGGGGGGGTTGTTGGCGTAGAGGTGGGCAGGTGGACGACCAGGCCCCAGGCCCCCTTCCCGCCTTGCTTGTGGGGGCCTGGGGCTGACCTCGGCCCATTCCCTGCCCTGGACCACTGCGCTCCCCACGAGCTGTGGGGCGACTATCGAGCCCTTCATGTTCAGGATTCGGTCCAGGGCATCATAGAAGGGGTCGGTCCAGACTCCGTGTCCTATTGTTGTCCCTTATGGCCTTGTACCCCCTCTTCAGCTCCTTGGCCTTGGAGCGGCACTGTGCCACGGTGCGATGGTGTCCCGCCACCTCCATTTCCCGCACTATGTCCTGGTAGACGTGCTCGTTCCGCTGGTTGAGCGTGAGCTCCAACTGGTACTCCAGGGTCCCCCAGATCCGTATGAAGTCCCGGGTCTCCTGCAGCCCCCACTGGCCCCCTCTGTGGTTGGGCTTCCTCCCTCGTCTCCCCTGTGGGTCCTCCTCCTCCTCTGCCTCTTCCACCACCTCCTCCTCTGCCTGGGCTGGGCTGGTGTCCTTTGGGGGCTCGTCCACCCGGGTCCGTTTCCGTGTCTGCAGGACGTGGGGGTGGGTGGGTTATGGTTGGTTGCGGTTCTGGCCCCTCTCACGGGCCTCCCCCTTTCCCTCCCTCCCTGCCGGGAGCCCGGGCTGGCCCCCTTCCCCCCTCTTGGTGCCCCTGTGCCCCCTCCCCTTGTTTCCCCTTACCCGTTTCCGGGGTGCCTCCTCCACCGGTCCGGCTGATATCCCGGGGCGACCTGTCCCAGCTGCTGCGGGCGTTGTCCCTCCGCCTCCTCCATCCTCAGCATGACCCCCACCTCCCCCTGCGCTCCCTCCACCACTGCCACTGCCTCCTCCTCCTCCACCCTCGCTCTCTCGCCCACCGCTCTCGTCCGCCTCCCTCCTCGCTCCACATTTCCCTGCTGCGGTTTGCCCTTTAATTCTCCCTCCGGTGGCTGTGTTGTTGCTGGTTGCCTGGCAGCTACATTGCGTGCTTTGTCCCCGGCTGGGGATAATTTTCTTTGGTTCCGGCCGGTGATTGCCGTCCAGATGTTACTTTTTGTTGTTTCCCGGTGGGAATCTCTTTGACCACGCTTTCGGAAACTGTCCAGCGGGGAGCCCCAGAGGGGACTTTGATTTAAACTCTCTAAGAACCAGCACCCAGTCATTTACATCTGTGATTGAGAATGGACCAGAACTTATGGACCTTTGTAGGGTAAGATTCTGATCTAGGAACTCAACCAGTATAGATTAGGACTGCGTTATATTTACCTTTGATTTCTAGTTACCACTCTGTATCAACTATCTTGCTTATGTAATCAATAAACTTGCTTCTTATCTTTATGAAGAAGTGTCTGTGTCTAACGTTGGAAACACAATGAGCAACTTGAGCTTACAAGCTCTTGGGACCCCAGAGAGAAAGAGTCTGTAAACAGGAAGGATTGGGCCCTTGGGTGACAAAGGGGTTGCCCCTGCTGCAGGATTGGATCAGCTAGAGAGAAAAACTGATTCAAGTGGGCTGTAAGCGAGGGAAATTGAGTCATTCAAACCCGGTAAAGTTGGGTGCGGACCTCCAACCCATGACAAAGGGTGGCAGGAAAAGTTACCTCTTTACAGGTTGGGGCAGTTCTGGAGAGAGCTGGGTCCAGTGCGGACTGTAAGTTAGGAAATGAAGTCATGGCCAGTCTGGAGAGGGGCAGAGGATCCTCAATCCCATCAGACAAAGGCCATTTTTACACGGACGCCCCCCACCCCCACTGGGTGTGTGGTGTGTGTGTGGGGTCTGTGTAAATGCCGCAGCGATGGGGGGGATGGGTGTGCGCCTGTGGGAACACCACGGACAGTGGGTGGGGGTACGTGTGCACTCCTGCACAACACCCACCTCCACCCATCACCCACCCATGGAGCCATCTGGCAAACGGGAGGAGGCTCCGTGGGTGGAGCCCATGTGTGCCCATGGGAATGGATGCACAACCACCACTGGTGCATACCCATCCTCCCACCCACGCGATCCGTTTAAAAATGGCCATACTCCATTAGCTATGGAGCTGGGCTCCCAACCCCATGTTTGTGTGAACACACAGACAGCAAAGCATACGCAATTGCTCTTGGAAGAGTGACAGCACTTGCCTGGGTGTGTTTCTATGGAGTATGTCCCTGGTGGGGGGAGCCGCTGGTGCGGGCTGTTGTGCATGGGTCAGGCAGGAACTGACACACACTCAAGCACACATCAGCTACCCAAACCCTCACTTGGCACAGGAGTTTGCACAACACAAGCTTATACAGGGCCCAGCACAGTGCAGCCCCTTCCCTGCCATTGCCTTGTCCCAGGACTCATTGACAGCCACCCTCCTAGCCTACTTCAGCGTGCTATGTTCTTCAACTCAGAGCTACCCCTTCACTCTCCCCCCCCCCCGCCCACCCCTGCTGTGTCTACATATGGACAATTTCACTCTTGCCTGTGTCCACCAACAAAGTGAGATCTGTCCAAACCCTGCCTCCCGCCACAGGCTACACTAGGAAACTCTTTGTTCCAAGGTGGCGGAATGTCAGCTGACGTCAGTTGTTTCACAAGCCCGTTGGGTCCAATCTGGGTCAGGGGGAACTTGGTCTGCTGCTCCTGGGTGTCAGAGACCTGTGATAAATTGAGAGTCTACTGGCCTTTCCAACAGTCTCCAGTTGATTCTCTTTTTGCCAGCAAGGCTGTAAAGAACAGGGGACAGAGAGGCCACAGTCCCCACTCTGCAGTATGGAATGTAGAGGACAGTGGAGGCATGGCTGCTTCACCCCATTCCCTCTCTGCTTTTACTCCTGGCTTAACCAATGGAAGTGGCATCATCTCCCTTCTGCTAATTGCTCCATGGACAGGTGAGCTCTGTCACTGCGGGGCCCGGACCATGGTCTTTAGTGGCTCCCTGTCTGTGGTAGTTGATGCATCCCAGTTTGTACGTATAACTTGTCCCACCTTTCCCTTTTGTTGCTATCATTTCTCTAAACCTTTCAGTGTTCAGAATTGCTTTACAGTCCTTATCTAGTCTCCCCCTCACAACAACGCTGGAAGTTAGGTCATTATTATTCCTGTTTTACAGATGGGGGAACTGAGGCTGAGAGAGAGTGACTTGTCCAAGGCCACCCAGTGAGTTCATGGCTAAGACAGGATTGAACCCTAGTCTCCTTGAGCCACTAGACTATGCTGGTTCCCATTGGCTGAGCTGGGGAAGCTTTCCAAAACAGCACCAGCTTGCTCACTTCTGGAACATGAATTGTGATGGGCTGCCACCATTTTGGAAATTTATTCTAGCCTATTCAGAACAAAGCCTGGGGTTTGGCACATGTGTTCCCTTCTCACAGCTCTCCGGATCCACCCCACACCCTCCAGTCTGAAAACTGATTCCTAGCAAAGAGTTTCTGCTTGTAGCTTTCATTTGAACCACCAGGTGACACCACACCATGACAAATCAAAGAGAAGACCACACTAGATTCGGGAATCAGTAGGACTGGAGTAAAGATGACATTTCAGATTTACAAATTAGCACTGGCGGAGGTAATCCCCCCTAATCACTCTCAGAATCTTGGGCCAGATTCTGAGCCTGATATCTTTCTATCCCCGGACTGATACAGGAGGGCAGATGGAGGATGTTTGAGTATAGTGAGCTGGAACATTGCGGGTTGGAAACAGCGGCTACAGGACTTAGATTTCAACTCCTTGCTAGGAACCCATGATATTTTCCTATTGCAAGAGACATGGAACGAGGGGGAGAGTACCCTGTCGGTTTTTATTGTGAGTAGCCTAAATGCATCCTCACTATACGATAGAGGGCAGGCAAGAGGAGGGTTGGTGCTTCTAATTAAGGAGTCCCTGGGGGCTAAAATTAAACTACTTGAGAATTTTTCTTCCTACTTTGCCCTGTGGCATTGTGTTTTTCCCCTGGGTCTTGAGCTACTAATAGCCAATATTTATGTCCCGCCTGCCTCATCTCTATACTATACTGATGACATCTGGCCATTTGTCACGTCAGCAGTCAAAGAGGCCTACCGGAAATTTCCTAGGGCCATATTGATTATGGGAGGTGATACCAACATTCGTACAGGTAGCGCAGTAGAATCTGTGGTAGCTTTAGAACCCGATGAGGTGATAATTCCACCCTTTAATAACACCTGTGTTTCTATGGACAAGACAAAAGGGTCTAGGGCTTTTAGAATGGCCCATCTTCAAAGTTCCCTTGACCTAGTGGTCTTGAACAGCTTATTACCAGGGGATTTGACGGGCAATTTTACCTTTCAGTCCGCTTTAGGCACTAGTGTGATTGATTATATTTTAATTTCTTCTAGTTTTTTGCTCAATGCCCTAGAACTGAGGGTTCTCATGGCCATAGAAACAGAGCACTCGCCCGTGGCGCTGTTAATTTGAGATCCCTCTAGTCGCGAATCTAGGGTTTGGAGGATCCCGGACGAGCCAGTCCTGGACCAGGTACGAGCCTGTACTGTTTGCAAGAAATGGACCCCTGAATTGGGGGAAGCCTTCCTTGCCTTTACTTCTTTGGAAACAGTTAGGGCCTTATGTGCCCAGATTCGAGCAGCTTCCTTGGTTTCTGTGGCGGCCTTTGAAACATTGACTAGCATGCTTACCCCATTGCTAGTGGCCTGCAAACCTTGTATACCCAACTCTCTACCCTCCTGGTTTGACCAAACCTGTGTTAAGGCAAGGGCATCTCTTAGGAAGGCGGTAAGGACTATGCGGAAATTTCCCTCTGAATTTAATAGATCACTTGTGGCCGGATCCAGGAGGACTTACAATATATTGTTACGGGAGAAGAAAGTCCTGTTCCAGAAGCAGCAGTGGCAACATCTACACCAGGCCGCTCTGTCCAAGGACTCAGCTAGGTTCTGGTCTCTGCTAGCTAGAGCTAAGTGGAGGGGCTCAGCTGAGGGGAAATGCCCTCTCCCTATGGTAAAATGGCAACAGCATTTTGAAGCCTTGTATTCCAAGCCATCTAATCTGCCTTGGATCATTGAGCTTCAGTCTATTAATAGATTCCAGGAGTGGCCCCCTGTTCTAGTTGAGGAACTTACTGATTTTATAACCCCATTGAAGAGTGGCAAAGCCCCTGGCTGTAACTACATCCCTCCGGAATTGATAAAATATGAGGTCAACTGGTGGGCTTCATTGTTGGCCTCCCTATTTACTGCTATCCTCAGGTTGGATTCCCAAAGCCTGGTTAAAGAACTTAGTTGTGCCTATTTTCAAAAAAGGAGACCCAGGAGTGTCTTCCAATTATCGTCCTATCAGCTTGCTATCTATTGTCGGGAAATTGTACGCTAAATATCTCCTTTCCAAGCTTCAAGCTTGGCTAGATGACAATGATATTATTTTTCCCGAACAAGCTGGATTTAGGGCAGGCCAATCTACCCTGGATCATGCTCATGTACTTAAGCATTTGTCCATCAAGTACATATAACGCCATAAGAAAACCTCTCTATTCTGCTGTTTTGTCGATCTTAGGGCAGCGTTTGATACCATCGATAGGGATCGCTTCTGGGCGAAACTTAGGGAGACTTTTATTGATAGGCGTTTGTTATACCTGATTGTTGAACTCCATCGGGATAATTTCTTACAGGTTCGTCCAGCTAGGAATGGTCCACTCTCAAGTGATGTCCCTCTTTGTAGAGGCGTACGCCAGGGATGTATATTGGCTCCAGCACTATTTCACTTTTATGTTAACGATCTTATCCCCCACATGGCAGGGAACAATTTACATGCCCCTAAACTAGGTGTTCGGAGGTTACCCATCCTATTGTACGCAGACGACACTGTCTTGATATCTACATCCCAAGTTGGTCTGCGTAGGGGCATGGACAGGTTTCTGCTCTATTGCAAACAGCAGAATCTGTGCATTAATTATTCTAAGACCAAGGTTATGGTAATAGGACATGCCCGTTGTCAGCATAGATGGCTAATGGATGGAATTGTAATTGACCAGGTTCGTGTTTTTGGGTACCTGGGGGTGGTGTTTTCATCAACAGGCCAATGGTCTGCGCACTTTGAAACAGCCAGCTTGTTGGCCCGTAAAACTACCAACTCTATGGTGAGCTTTTTCCACTCCCAAGGCGGAAAGCTGGTGGACCCTGCTTTGGCCTTGTTCAAGGCAAAAGTGATTCTGCAGTTACTGTATGCGGTGGCCATTTGGGGTCTTTCTTTCTTACATAAGCTTGAAAGTTTACAAAACGGCTTCCTTCATGCAGTACTTGGTTTGCCTCCTTGTGCCCCCCAGGTAATTTTGAGGGCAGAGTTGGCTGTGAGCACTATCAGAGCTCGGACCCTGATAGCCATCCTTAAGTTCTGGCTGAGAGCGATGGTTCCCCCCCCCCCCCCCCCCGTCTTGTCATTCATTGCCGTCGACAATCTAACTGGTTCCTGGTATGAGCGGGTGGAATTGGAAGTACTCAAACTTGGCTTTTCAAAAGACCTTTTGCTCCCACTGGGTTAGTCGCTTTGGTTAAGGGGCAGTTGCTTTGGTTAAGAATAGGGTTTACGACCAGGAACAGCAAAGGGAGCTTGCTGCCCTATCTGTCCAGAGAATTGCCCCGGATTATATTCTCCCCACCCGCAACCTCCACCCTCCCCAATATATCAGTCTGTGGCAAAGATGGCCCCTTAGAAACACCTTGGCTTCAATGCGCTGTGGCGTTTTCCCTTCTGCTTTGCTGGAGGGCAGATACAGGAATGTACCAAGAGATTAGAGATTATGCCCTCATTGCGATTTGGCTACCGTGGAGACTCCAAGACATATGCTCTTGGAATGCCCAATGTTTAGCCTCCTAAGAGAGAGGCCCTTATGCTAATTTATTTAGTGGAAGTAAGGACCTCCTACTACGCCTCCTATTGGATGGCTCCGACTCCTCCCACTCTAGAGCGGTTGCCGCATTTTCCCTCTGTATGGTCTCGTATAAGCAACGGGCCGGTGTTTCCCCCGTGCCCCGATAGTGGTTCTAGGCTTTGGGGTTCTGACCCTTAGACTAATAATGCGCTCCACTGGTATTAGAGGCTTTTGCTGGAGCCTTATTTCTTTCCCTTGGCGGGACAAGAGGGTTTTTAACTGATGCTCTAATTGAGGGTTGTTGCACCAGGGGACAAGTGTTGGCAACATACCCCCCGTGAAGGGTAAGCCGAACCCCCAAGCTAGTACATGTCTATTTAATTGTGTATTTAATTATGTCTCAATTTTGACTTGATTTTGTGAAAGCTGTATATATATATTTTGTATAATATTCTTTTAATGAAGTTTGTTATGGCCAATGGCCAAACAATAAACATTTATGTATCTAAATTAGCACTGGAGCCGAAATGAGCACCTGCTGAAACAAGTGAACCCATCGAATTTGAACCATCCAACCCAAAATGAGCGACCTGAATAACAAACGCCGCCCATCCGATCTTCAGGTGATTACCCATTTTTTAAAACAATTTTCTTTTGTTTGGTCCATTCATTTAGTCCATTTCCAGTTTTTCTCACTTGTTTTAATTGTTCCCGGCAAAATAATAATAATGGAGGACCGGAAATGGCTGAAATAAACAAACCGAAATTGTGAAAAATTGGTTGCTTGAACATTTTGACCAAGGGTGGGGAACCTTCGGTCCGTGATCAAATGCGTCCCTTAGCAAGTTTTTATGTGGCCCCTTTCTGGTTCCTGAATCTGCCCACTTGAACTAGTTCCTACCCCCAAGCACTGAAAAACTGAGCTCAGGGGAAGAAAGCAGATATGAGAGCCTGCACCCAAGGCTAGGGAACAGATTAATGGCACAGATCCATGATCAGGCCCCTCTTCTTCCTTAGGTACCCCCCACCCTCAACTTCTATGCGGCCCTTAGAACTTGTAATAACTTTCAAAGTGGCCCCCAGGAGGGAAAAGATTCCCCACCCCTGGTTTTGACGAATGTCATCCGGTCTGATGGGTACAACCTGCTCAAAATTGGGGAAAATACCCACGAGCAGTTATTCTGCTGCTCATTTCACCTCTGGTTAGCGCCCACCATTGCAAAATTCATAACTTAGTTTATTAGCTTACTTTGTTTCGGCCACTGACAGAGACAGGATGATGGGCTGGATGGACCATTGATCTGACCCAGTCTGGCACTGACTGTGACACTGTTGGAGACAGGATGCTGGGCTGGATGGACCATTGATCTGACCCAGTCTGGCACTGGTTAAGTTCTTATGTTCAGATGTTTTGGTTACTTCAGCCAGCAGAACTGTTTTTTTAATGTTTAATAACTCGTTTTTGGCTGCACCAATCATTATCACACTACCCCAGCCCTTGATCTAGACCTCATGATCCAAGGCTGCAGACCCAAAGACAGGGTCAACAATAGCCTGTGGGGGCTGGTACAAGGGATTATGGTGGATCCTTCATGGGAGCATCAGAGCGAACGCCCCCCCCCGCCCCCAATGTTCCTCAGACTCTGTGTGTCCCCAGCTTGTTCCCACTGCCTGCCTGCCTCCCCCAGCCTCCTCAAAGTGCAGATCCTGTGTGCTGCAGCTGCAGGTTCTTTAAATCAGCCCTGTCTATATCAGCTCTTGGCTATGAGCCATCAATCAGCTGTTCTGGCTGTCAGCCAAAAGCCAACAGAGCTGATAAGGAACGCTTCCAGCAGGGGCACACAGGATCTGTGCTTCAGGGAGGCTGGGGGGGCAGGGGCGGCTGGGGTTTTTTGATGTTGGAGGGGCACTGGGGTAGTAAGGCCGGCGGGCCTAGGGGCGGAGCCTAGCCTAGGGGTGGAGCCAGGGATACGGTAGGCGGAGCCAGGGATACGGTAGGCATGTGTGTTTAGGGGGGGGGATTAGTATTTAACACTCCACATCATCAAGTGAACAAAACCCGTATAAAAACCAGAAAACCACACATAAACAAACCAAACCATTCCCACTAGCCCCTAAAGGCATTCCCAGCAGCCAAACACCTGTGCAAGCACACAGGCCTTTTAAACAAAATTTGGCCAGATTCAGGGATGCATTGCCACCAAATCAGACACATCCAGACCAGCATCCCTAGTAGCTTCACCAACAAACTGCCTGTTCAAGAACACAGACCCC
>QEPC01008495.1:2886546-2967059 GCA_003113815.1 Sphenodon punctatus
GGGGGGGGGGGAGGGTGTGCGACTCTCGCACACCCTCTCCCCCTTTCATCCCAGGCCCCCAGCCTCTGCCCCCCGCCCCCCCCTGCATGTGTTTACTCACTGTTGTCTGGGTCCCAGGGACTAGATTCTGGCACCACTGGCAGTTAGTTCTCACTGTTCAATGGAGGTGCTCGGCGGCGAGATGTGCTGCGGAGCGCATGCTCAACTCAGCGCATGCTCAACTCTCGCCACCAAGCACCTCCATTGAATACCCAGCTAAGGCTTTGCATTGAGCCCACAGGGCTCAATGCAAAGCTGCCGCTCAGGGAAATTTCATTTCCCTAGCGGCGCACTTGGTCTGAACGCTGAGCCGCCCAGGTCACGTTCAGACTAAGTTTGTCCCTTCTGGGACTTCAGACTCTGGAGTCCCAGAAGGAGACTTGGGGAGGGGCTGGGCAGCACTGGGTGTTGCTGGGGAGGCGGGACTGCCTCCTCCTCCTCCCCACTCCCTTTGCTCCCCTGGGGCCAGGTGAGGTAGAAGGGAGGGGGGATTCTAGAGGAGTCAGCTCCCCAGAGAGCATGTGCTGGGAGCTGTCCCAGAGAAGTGAAGCTCTCTGGGGGATTGGGACGGGACGGGGAGGTGCCAGGGCCTCCTTGGCTGGGTTCCTATGGAAGAGCCCAGCCAATCAGCAAGGCCTAGGGGGTGATTCTTAGCCTCTTTTCTAGATGCTCTGGCCACCTCTGAGCTTCTTTCTAATCCCCCCTTCCCCTACCAGAGTGGGAGGAGGAAGGAAGAGAGCTCCCCACTTCCCTTTTTATCAGAGGGAAGGGAGAGAGCTTGCTTTGGGCAGGGCAGGCTCGCTGAGGGAGGAGCCTGGGAAGAGGCTGAAGCTTCTGCATACACGGCCACGTGGTGAGACAGAGGCCACAAGGAAGAGAGACAACTTGGACAAGACGTAGGGTGGCCAGAGGCCTGGATTTCCCCGGACTGCCCAGTATTTCTGACAGCTTGTTCTGTCCAGGATGGGAGGAGAACCGGACCATAGAGCTGTTTGGAATTTCCTCTTCCAGACAGCTCTATTGAGAATCGCAGGCAGGGAGAAGGCCCCGTGGAAATAACCCCGTCCCACTGGCCTAGACGTTCTGATCCTGAGACTACCAGGGCTGTCCAGTCTACTCTGCAGGGACCCCTCCCATTGCAGGGGATTCTCCCCCTCCTGGTAGGGCCCATGGCTTCACACTGCTTAAGGCTGACCCTGGTGGTAGAGCACAGCCACAGGGCCAGAGTCTCTTGTAGGGAGAAAGCCGGAGACGAACCCCTATATATGTGCCTGCTTGGCCTGGGGGTGGGTCACATTAGAAAGGGGGTAGGGCTAAAGAGTTGGCCCCACCCACTTTCTGCCATAACCCTGCCCCCTGCAGAGCATTGTGATGTCACAACACTGCAGGGGGCGTGGTTGCATTGGAAAGAGGGTGGGTTGACCCCTTTGCCCCACCGCCCTGGGTTTCTGCCTAATGAAAGGCAATATCTGTATTCCCACCCTCCTGTTACTTCCTCCCCTTTGTTCTTGGACTCTCTTCCCCCTTGCTTCCCCACCATTTTGGAAATCCCCCCTAGCTCAGTGAGGCCACACTTCAATGAAAAGAGGTAAACTGAAGCAACTAGTTTGAGTTAACTAGATCGAAGTAACTACCCCACTTGGGAAGCATTCAAATGAACGGGTATAAAACCCAAGTAACTATTTGATTTAGTTAAATTAAAGTAAGTACTCCCCCCCCCCCAAAAATAGCGTTTAGACGAACAATGTAAACTGAAGCAGTTCCCCCCCACCCCCCAGTTCAGATGTAATGGTCATTGAACCGAGGTCGCTACCTTCACACGGATAAGTGTTCACATGAACCATTACTTAGAAACACAAACTTAAGAGTATGTACTCCTGAAATGCATACTTCTCTTCCTGCACCTCAATGCCGGTTTAGTGCTTTGTTCATGCGAACGCTTGCAGGAGTAAATCAGAAGTGACAACCCCTTTGCCCCGTCCCTTTTTCCAACATGGCCCCGGCCCCTCTGGGTGAAAGCCCGGACAGAGAGAAGTAACAGTAACCTTACTGGGAAGGTTAAAGAAACAGGAGCTAGCTAGCTTTTGTTTAAAGGAAGAGGGTGGTAGGGGGATGAGTAGAATGCTCCCTGGAGCCTCGAAGTGCAGGTGTGGGGAGCTACCCGAGCAGCCCTGTACTGTGAGGGGAGCCTGCTCCTGGTACAGGCCACAACAGCCCCACTGAGCTACAGAAGCAGGGCTGGGCTGGGCTGGAGCAGCCTCGGTCTGAGCACCCTGCAACTCAGCATTCCCCAGACCTCAGGGTCGGCTTCTCACACATTTGGTCAGCGAGCTCGTACGTTAACCAGGAATGGAGGCGTCTGTTACATAACCAGTTGCATAACCTGTGGAGGCCTGCCACAAAGCCACAGGGCCTGCTGAGAGGCTAAGGCAACTCAGGTGAGGAGAAGGGAGGGGGGGCAGGAGCTCTCTGTGACCTCAATGGAGAAAGGGGGGTGCCTGGAAGGGGCCCTCACAGCAAATCTCACTCTGAGGGGAACAGAACTACTGTTCCACCCACAGCACAGCTTGTGATTACTGCTTCTGGGCCAGCTACACCCCTTGCACCATGGAGGGGGTGCGCCCCCCCCCCCCCTTTGATAATAGCTGCAACTTGGGGCCTGACCCCACAGCAACGTGTGCTCCCTCTCTCCTCTGTCAGATGGGGATTTCTGACCCTCTCTCCCCTCCAAGCATCATCTCACCCCTGGTGAGACAGACAGGAGAGACAGACACAGAAATGCTATCCCACTGCTCTGCACAAGAGCTGGAACGAGTACCAGCAGAAATGGGGATGCCGGTAGAATTTCCGGTACCTGAATCGACACAAAAATATTGGACACCGATCGGTATCCAATTTCGACCCGATTCAGGTACCCAACGTCCCAGAAATGTTGACGTTAGGTCCCGATTTAACATTGGTAACCGGAAAATAAAAACGTCGGTACCGGAAATGACCAAATTTTGAGTCTCCGGGTACCTGATCAGTAATCGGGAAGCCCGTTGAGTACTCAATGCGGTATTTACTCACGAGTAGCAAATTAGCTACTTGCATTTCTGCTCTACTCTGCACCCGTCAGCAAGGGGAGGAGGGGGAAAGCTAGCAGCAAGGTAAGGGAGGCAGCTCTAGACCCAAGGGAGGGGAGCAGAAGGGACGAGGTCAGTCCCTTCCCGCCCTTTCCTGTTCTCCCAAGCAGCGCTGGAGCCCTAGCACGGGCAGGAAAAGGGGGAGCAGGGACAGCCTCTGACTCTGCCTGCAAGTAGGAAGGGCAGGCTGAAGAACAGCAGGGCAGGGGACGGGGCTTCTGGAGGGGGTGGGACACCTGTTGTGGTTGCCCTTTGGAAGCCCTACGGAGCCTTGCAGGGGCCAAATTCCAGCCTCACCTTCTACTCTGTCCCGGGCCCATTCTGGAGCTGTCCTGTCTCTGCCTCGCTCTCATATAGGAGTCCCTTTTGCCCAGGGTTGGAGATCTAATGGGCAGCAATGAAACCAGGGACCCAGGATCTCTCTAAGTTCATCTTAACTGTTGGGGTAAGGGTAACTGACTTTTGTACCCAAGCCTTTCTCCTCCCCAAACCTATCTGTAACCGACTCCTGATCTCCTCCCTCTCCCCTAGAAATCCCAGTTTGGATTCCCACATTGCTAACACCCTAGACCAGGGGGGTGCAGAAGGCACTTCTACCATTTTAGTTTTAGTTTACAAAACTCCCTTTGTTTTGGGGTGTGTCTCTGTGTTTGCAAACAACCCCTACTGTAGTGTTTCCATTTATGAGACGGCAGCCATGTGTGCAGGTGCAGGATATTTTCATTGTTTCATTTTTTATTATTTTTAAATGAATACAGATTAAAGCAAACAACAGTTGTTTGTTTATTCATCCATTTTTGTAATATTAGGCCGTTTTCAGACGAGCGCGGCGGTGCCCGCGCTTGTTTCTTTAAAAAGCCGGCAGCCCGTTCTACACGAGATGCTGCCGCCGAATACGCGCATGCGCGTCGGGCCGCACATGCGCGTATTCGGCGGCAGCGTCTCGTGTGGAATGGGCTGCCGGCTTTTTTGGAAACAAGCGCGGGCGCCGCCGCGCTCGTCTAAAAACGGCCTAAGTTAGGAACACAAATGGGGCCCCATTCGTTTTTGTACCTACTAGAAAACGTTACAGATGCACTGCAATCCTACCCCAGATCCTTCCCCTTCCACCCTCTCTCTATCTCCCACCCTGAACGTGTGTGCTACACTGCTTCTCTCCTTTCTTCCACACAAAGCTTTTCCATCCCTGCTACCCGCCTGTCCTGCCTTCTTCAACCCTTACTAGATGAGTTGCATGCCCTCCCTCACCATCTGTCTCCCAGATCTCCTCCCTGGATTTGCTTGGTGCACGGCAAGGACCGCTTTTGGTTCTTCTGGGGTTCTTCTGACCTCAGCTTGCATCATCCGGAACGCATGCTTCCAAAGTGTGTGCGTTGGGGGAGTGTGTTAGCCCGGACCCCAGGCTCTGAGCGGGCCCTTTGCAAGTGGCTTGAGTGCTGCTAGGAAGTTGGTTTTTGGTGGAGGGGTGTGTGAGCATTCTGCCCTCGCCCACTCTGAACATTTCCTAGCAGCTCTCAGGGCACTTGCAAAAGGTCCCTGACAAGAAGGAAGTTTTTAGAGTGGGTGACAGTGGGAAAGCGCTGCTCCCTCCCCCACCAATTCTTAAAACTTCCTTGTAGTTGCTGCAGGGGGTGGAGGGGCTGCTGGGAGCTGGGTTGATGCTGCCTTCATGGGTAAGCCCTCCCCCCCTCAAACCTGGAGACCCTCCCCCCTCATCCTTAGGGGCCCCATAATTGGGACAGGCCAACTACACCTTTGCTACACCACTGCATGGAGCTTCAAGGCTCAAGTTTCCTGGGTCTTGAATCTTGCCTAGTTTAGCCAGATTCAGGGAGGGGGAAGAGAAGCCCTATAATAGCTCTTTTTAGAAGGCACCTGCATTTCAGCATTCACCCTCAGTGGTCACCATTACGCAGGCCAGATTGGCATGTTCCAAGTTGCCCCTAAGAACCAAAGACACCCAAAGGGAAGAAGGGCAATATGACTGTGCCTCAAATATTCCCCTACCGCTCCCAGGATGTGCGTCAGGAAGGACCCTGCTGATTTACCCTAGGAATTAGGGATAGCATCTTCTGGGTTTTGCTCGGCGTCTCTGGTTTCTTCAGGGGAAGCCCTGGTTTCTTCGGATTAGTTAGGGGCACCCAGACAAGCTTCTGTAGGGCGGCAACTTGTGGTGTTTTTTTTTTACTTGACACTCCCTGGGCCAAAATGGAAGTGTCAGGTAAAAAAGAATCAATGGCCAGGGGACATTGAAAACCCACAAGAAGGCTGTCATGACTCAGTTTCCCTGACTTGCAGCTCCCACTGGATCAGCTCTCTCTCTAGAACTGATGGAGCCTGCAACGGGTGAACCTTGTCACCTTTTCAGCCACAGAGTTTCCCAGCACAGACCCTTTCTCTCTAGGTTGGTCTGTGTTTGTAAACACAGAATTAACCCCAAACTGTGGCCCGCCAATGTTAGGACTAGCAATTCCACTGGACCATATGAAGTTCAGTTAAAAGAAGTTTAATGAATAAATCATGAATAAGCATGCAGTACAAGATTATACTCGAGAGTACAGAAATGAAAATAACATAACCAATAAAGCATTCCTATCTGTATTTGGATTCTCCTGACTTAGGCTTACCCTAATCAAGGTCCAAGGGTATTTCAGTTCATGTCACAGCCAGCGATGGAAAGCTTGGCCAGGTACCAGTCTTGGGTTACAAAAGGCCTTACTTCATAGTTCCTTTGGAGCAGCCCTTCTCTGGCTGGTAAGATATGATGATGAAGCTCAACAAGCTGATCTCAACCAACTGAGAGAGAGAGAGAAAGATCCCTCTTTGTCTTGTCTCCCCCCTTAAGTACCTTTCCAGGGTCCTTTGTTTGATTTTCCCACCAGGTGACTCTATGCACAGTCACGTCCACAGAAGAAATCCATTTGCAACTCAATGGTCTATGGCTAGTGTCTGCCGAGGTGTTTAGGCTTTTCCTGAATACACATTTGGTATGACTTTGCATTTTTCCATTGCATGAAGTGAGTTTCCAGTTCTCAACTTCCACATTACATACATGTTTAACCTTTACCTTTACCTATTTCTTCGACCTGTAGTCTACATGTAGCCCAGTGTCTCCATATGACAAACCCCAATCATATTTGCATGCAAAGCTGATACTGCAGGATGCATTATTCCGAACAGAAAGCAGTATAGAATACCCCTGCTGGGGCCTTTCTCTCCCATGTTTTCCCCATGTCTTGATGGTCAATGGAGGACTGGAAATTGAGCACAGGCTACAGGTTGCTTTCATACGTTACGCTGGCTCTGTTAGCAAACCATGACTGCAGTTTAAAATGGGGCCGATAAGTATGGATTATGCCCCAGTCCAACCAGTGTTAAAGTGTGATCCTCCAGGTGGATAGCGATTTTTGGATGCTGACTCTCCAGCCAGTTATCACCCTGTCTCTGACCTTCCCTAAAGGAAGGTTATTGAATTGGTGGTTGTTCAGCAGCTTCAGGCTAGGGTTGTCATCTGTGGTGGTTTTTTACCTGACACTCCCATAGGCCAAAATGGAAGGGTGTCTTTAGACGTAACGCTGTTCAGTGTTCTGTAACACAGTGTCCTACCGTTGCAGTGTTTAGGCGTACCGTCAACACAGTGTTCACCCCAAACACTGGAAGTGAACAACTGCCAGGTCTTGACAGTTTAATCCGTGTTTGGGGTGAACACTGTGTTGATGGTATGTCTAAACGAACGCTGTAACGATAGAACACTGATGTCTAAAGACACCCGAAGTGTCAGGTTAAAAAAGGATGAAGGTGGCTGGCAGCTCTACTTCAGGCTCATCTGCTATCGGATTCCTCGACTCATTTCAGCCAGGTTTTTGCCCGGGGTATAGCACAGAGACTGCGCTTGTGGCCTTGACTGATGATGTACGTCTGCAGATTGACAAGGGGAATTGTGCCCTTTTTTACACGGGTGGCACCCACGCATGAACACCCAGAAATCTGGGTGTTCATGTGGGTGAGCCTCATGTAAAATCCGCAGTGGGGGTGGGTGAGTGTGCATGCGCGCTCCCGCAAACATGCATGCGCACCCACCTCCACCCATCACCCACGCATGGAGCAACTAGCAAAAATGGTGGTTGCTCTGTACATGGAGGTGGGTGTGCGCCTGCCTACACCCTCCCCCCACCCCTGTCTCTTATACACATCTAGATGTGTATAAGAGACAGCCCCGAGCCCCTGCCCCACCCCACCCCATGCCGCAGCCCCTATAAAAAGGGCCTTTGTCAGACCTTTCAGTGGCCTTTGATACAGCTGATCATGAGGTGTTGTTGACACAACTGCGGGACCTGGCAGGGGTGGGTGGGACTGCTCTTGAGTGGTTCCGTTCTTTCCTGTTGGGGAGGTCCCAGCGGGTGGTGATGGGAGATTGCTTGTCATCCCCCCAGACTGCCCCTGTGGTGTCCCGCAGTGTGTCATCTTGTCTCCCCTCTTTGATAGCGGTGCTTATCCCAAGATCGTTAAAGTGAGAAAAAGTGCCCCACCCCTGCCCCCAGCAATGAGTCAAGCCCCTTCTCCTGTTAGATTCATGAGATGTTAATTGATCCCCTTTCTCTGATGAACCTGGTACAAAGCTTATATTGCTGGGAGCCTGGTACAAGAGTAAAAAAACTTGTTACTTACCAGTCCAAAAGGAAGTATTTTGGGGGAGGGGGGGGCGGGGAGGTAAGCACCTGCAACTTCCTGAATGTATCCCTGTTTCTCCCTGTTTCCCTTGTTTCCCCTCTTCCTTGTCTTTCCTAGATTGTACGCACCCCTGGGCCAGCCACCTGACCAAATAATAAATAAATAATTAATGATTGTTCAATACCAGCCACATTGCTGCTGCTATATTGATAATAAATTAATAATTTTGCACCTGCCCAATTGAGATCTGATCAAACCTCCCCAGAAATTCTGCAAGAGAAGCAGGATCAGCTGTAGATGAGAACATCTTCAAGAGCTTATATGGAAGTGTTATTGGCCCCTTAATGCAGCTGGAAGAAAATAAATTCCAACTTGACTTTATTAGACTAGCTTGAAAAAAAAACCCACGACAGAAAGAGAATAACTGTTTTCATTTGGCTGCGTTCTGCCATTACAGTTTTCTTCTCCTCTAGTTGCCCAGTAAAATTCACTCTTCTGCTCCAGACCTGACCCTTTGCTTTGTTATAAATAAGTTACTTTCCAAAGGGCATCTGGCCAGTTCAACCAAACTCTATTAACAGAATTTTAAAGCTGGAAGGGACCGTTTAGGATTGAAAGGTCTTGTCTGTGGGATCCAAGTTGGAGAATTGCCTGCTGTGGCTTGAGCAGCAGGTCCAGGACTCCTGGGGTTCACTGTAAATTTTGGGGTGAGTGATGGCATGCTGGAGCTATTGAATTTGGATCCTTACCATTTTCCGTCCAGCTCATCACGGGCAGCAGGTGGTGGAGGCTACGGGAGGCTAAGCCTCTCCAAAATGAATGGCTCCCAGTTGCTTGTTGCTGTTGGGGTAGAGGCCATGGCAGTGCTTTAGTTGCCCCAAACATAGGGCTTCTCTCAGGGGCCTAGCTACCAAGGAGTGAGCAGGCTCAGGTGAGCCTGGGCCCCGGACTCTCAGAGGACCCGTTGCAAGTGGCTAGGAAACTTTTAGAGTCGGTGGAGAAGTGAGCAGGACCAGCATTCTGCCCACTCTGAACATTTCTTGGTGCTCTGGCCACTTGCAAAGAGCTGCACTAAGGAAGAACTTTTCAGAATGAGTGGGGGTGAAGTGCAGATTTTGGCCTGGATTGACTTGAAGGGCTACTCAAAAACGCAAATAATACCTGGGTTAATAATGATCCCACTTCCTGATTCATCTCTACTTTGGAACATCTGGTCTATTCTTTTTGAAAGAAAATGTTGCCGTCCAAAACATATATGAAAAGACATGTTTCCAGCGCATTTCAAATAGACCAGACCTGTCTCCCCACGAGGTCCTCACTGCTCCTCTGACCAGAGCAGCAGAATTGCATAAGTGCAGCTGAGACAAAACACACTTCCTCTGTGACCCCACACACATCCTCCCAGCCTAGGAGCGTGTGGTGGCCCAGAGAGCAGAGGAAGAGAACTCAGCTGCGGTGGCCTGGGGCCGCAGCAGGCGGCTGTTGAGAGCTGCGTGGGGGTGGCGGTGGTCTGGAGTCAGCCGGCCTGCGGCTGTGTGACACGATAGCCTCTGCGGGAGCGAGCTCTCGGAAAGCAGTGTTAGCTCAGCTTAGCTGAGGGCTGTGCAATCGGGGCGGTTTGCCCTGCTTTGAGACTGGGACTGGGGGGCTCTTTCAGTCTCTCTCACAGCCTGGCCTCAGAGGCCCATAGTTACAGGAGCGCTGGGATTAAAGGGAGGAAGGAAACTCTTACGTCAGGATCTGAAGCCTGCTTGGGCCAGAAAATTGGGTCCAAGCTGGGTCCATGCCCTCCCTTCACATTGGGCCTAACCTAAGACTGGGCCTAGGACTACCATGTCCCTTTGGGCTTTTACCGAAGTGTAGCGGGGTCATGCAGGGGAAGGGTGGCCACCAATGCAAATGTTTAAGAACACTTATGAAAAATACATGTTGCACCTTAAGCACCAATGCAGGCCCTGCAACATGTATTTTTCATAAGTGTTCCTTAAAAACTTGCATAAGTGGCAACCTGCAGGGGGCAGGGCAAAGGGGCGGTTACTCCCATTTCTACTTTAGCCTTGCTCCTCATAGAGTGATATAACTCCACCATGATCTGCAGGGGGCGGGGCCACATCAGAAACGGGGTAGGGGCAAAAGGGCGGCCATGCCCACTTCTGACATAACCCCACCCTCCTTACAGACCGCGCCAAGGCATCCTGATATTCCATAGGGGCAGGACCATATTGGAATACGGGGCGGGAAAGTCCCTATAGTCTGTCCCCTTTCTGACCTATCTGCCCCCTGCTGCAAAAATGAGGTAGTGCCACCTAAGGCCGCACCGCTGAAGGCTGGAGACTGAGCGTTACAGGTGCCCATGTCCTGTGCAGGATCAGGGGAAGGGGAAGTGCTGCTCTGCTCCTGCATCCAGTCCACCTCACAAGGCTGAGGGGAACACCCAGGGCCAGCCTCAGAATTTGTGGGGCCCAGGGTGAAGATCAGATGCAAGGACCCCTGCTGGCCCCACCCCTCTCCTCTGTGGCCCCACTCCTTTGAGGGCATCCTCTGCCGAGACCTAGATTTGGCCATGTTTGGGGCCCTTCTGGGAGGGAGTGGGGTCCTTTGCACCCTTCCCTTGTGAAAGCCACTGCAGAGACCCCAGAAGTAGAGAATATAGTGGAGGCCAAGGCAGTCGCCCGGTGGTAAGGCCAGCCCTGGGAATGCCCAATAGGCACCTACAAGCACTCTGTGTAGGAGTGGGTCAGCTACTGTTGGCCTGTTGGGGTGTGTGTGCAGGGGTCTGGTATCACCCTCTGTGGCTGCTGCAGCTGGGGCTTCCTCCTTGCCCCCATCCCCCTTAGCATTCGGCTGGTTGTGCCTTAAAAAACACAGGTTCCTTCTTTCCTTGGTACCCATTCACTACAAATGGACTCACAGTGGTGCTCAGCGCCCCAAGGACTGAGAGAGATTTAACTGCCCTCCCAGATCGAACTGCCTGGAAGCCAATGAATTTGGCCTCTCTTGGGCGAGTTGCATTTAGCTCTTGCAAGCATGTGGAATCATTATGGTCAGGATTAAAATCCGAAGCCATGCCCATTTTTTTGCACAAATAAGTTTGCTCCTGGCTCTCGGTCCTGCCCCACAACTTCCCGTTCCAGATCACCCACTCACCCCGCAAAGTAATTCAGCTCATACTCCTAAATCCTGCCCCCACCCCATTCTCCTGCCCTCCTGCTATTCCTGCCCCAGACTGCCCTACCAAGCAGCACTGCTGCACTGACGCGCTTCAGTCGTGACCTCCCGCTCACCCCTCCCGCCCCCGCTCTCAGAGCATCCCAAATTACTCTGCTCAGCCCCGAGCTCTGCAATAATCCTGCTGATTGAGATGGATGCAGGGTGGGTGGGGGTGGGGGAAGAATCCAGATTACCAAGGCCACAAGGGGATCATGTTCATAAGGAAGAGGTGCAGCGGGTCAGGGAAACGACAGCTGTTCTTGGGCATGTTAATCATCTCTCTTAACAAGAAGCATGGCCATGCCATGTCCCGCAGGCACAGACAGCAGCAGGGCCTTAGATGCGGCTGGGATGACAGGATGGCTTGGAAGGGGGAGCCGAACACACAGCCCTGGCAGAAGAGAGCTCAACTCCTCAGCTAGCTGTGTCTTTGGGATTCCAGGTGGCGGGGGGTGGGGGCATGAAGTTTTAGGACTCATTTACAGTCGCACATCATCCTCCCAAGCAGGAGTCAGAATCTCTGGCCCCTGACCTCAATCTGCCTCCGGCTGCTGTTTATTTGGCCCTTTTCCAATGTTTGGATCTGGTCCATGGATCCCGCCCCCATCCTCAAGCACTGAATGAGTGAGCTCAGGGGGAGAGAGCAGAGATCAGGATATGCCCACAAGGATCGAGGATGGATCCATGATCTGGACCCTCCTCTTCCTTCCCCCATCCTGATCACACCTGTTATGCACCCCCACCTCCTAGCCAGCCCGAGGATTTTCAAGGTGGCCTGAAGGAGGAAAAAGGTTTCCCACCCGTACAGCTACTGAAAACCAGCCTGCAGCAGCCACTCTTGCTACCCTTCTCATCGGGGCTGGTGGCAGGCAGGAGCCAATTAGCTAGCAAGGTGGGGCTCAGGCAGTTATAAGGTCAGCTCAGCTGGGCACCACAGGATAATTACTTCATATCTCCCGCCATTTGAATCAGCCAAATACGGACATCCGCCTCCTCGAACAATAAGCCTTCAAGAAACACACGCTCCCACACTCAGGGGGCGTCTTTAGACATAATAAAGATCAGGTGTCAAAACCCCTAAGCACGTGTTTGGCCGTTGCGTGTAAGCACCATAACAATCCCAACACCAATTTGGCCACTCGTTGAACATGCAATGTGAAATACCATTGCATCACAAGGACAATTTGCATGTTCCAGTGGTGAGTCTAATGCTATTGCGTGGTATGTTAGCAGGTACAACACGGGGAACAAGGCGGGCCCCGCTTGCGTGCTGAGATTGGGTGGCGAGTAAAACACTGATTTGCCCCATGATGTGGTGTGTATCTAAGCAGCGCCACATGGTGAACACAGGGCCAAAGCGGTGTTCATAGCAAGGTCAAAACACACATTCAGACCCCCGTTGACATTATGTCTAAAGACACCCAGGGTATTTCTAAGTGAGACGAGAGCCCACACCAGGAGGGTGTTCAGCCTGTGTTCGCTGCTTGTTTATTAGGTGGCTCTCATGCACCATAGAGCCTCCACTCACAGTGGAGTCCCGGGGCATTGCAGAACCACTGTGTGGGTAAGTCCACACCAATGTTTGGCCCCCATCTATTAGGGTGCATGCAGCCTCCAAACACGCAAAGCATTTTTGTTTAATGCCCTGGATTCTTCTGAGTTGCTCTGGCTCACGAGGTTTCCTCCCTCCAGCACCTGCAGCTGCTTCTCACCCTCAGCTGGTTTTCACTCACTAGGCTTCTAGCTGTCAGGGTCCAGGCTTGAACCTGTGACTTTGACCTTGGCAGGTAAAGACATCTCCCCAGTGCCATACGGTAGCCAGGTCTAAGCGTACCATTCCCTCTTTATTTCTGGTGCCTTGCCTTACTCGGCTCCTCCCCCCTGGACCTCTCATTGGTTCCCAGTAGGATAAAAGGCATGATGGGCGCCACTGCAGGTTGTGGGACATCAGCTCTTAGCTGTGATTCTGCTGGAACACTGTGTAGTGTCTTGTCACTTGGTCTATGAGCTCTTTTGCCTATTTTCCTCTGGTTCTGTTCCCCCTTTCCCCTCCTGGTAGCTCTGGTTATCTTGTCCCCTTGATTCCTGGGCACCTGTCTTGTATTAGCAGTTCCTTAACTTACAGCTGATGTGTGTTTGCCTTACTGTGGTCTTGTTCTTGTGTAGGGATTCCCCTCCCCTTCTCCCTAAGGTCTATATTCCCCTCTCTGATATCCTGTTCCCTCTGTCTTGCTCTCTACTTCTCTCTGCTTTCCTAATCTCAGCCTTGCTTCTGTCCATGGTTTGTATAGGATTTGGCTCCTACGGCCTGCTCCCTTTGATTACTGTTCATTCTTGTCCCCTGTTGACCTAGTTCTCTGGTTTGAGGCCCTTTTGAGGAGCCCAGCGATGTTGTTGGCCCTCTGAGATTCCTGTATCCCTCTCTAGGTTCTTGAGCCCTTGTCTTGTATAGATCATGTTTGTGCCCCTAGTCCTTGTTTAGTCAGGCTTATGCTATTACCTTGAGTCCTTGCCTGCTTATGTTCCCCATCCCTATTCCTGTGTTCTGTGTCTCCTGTTCTCTGGTGTTGCTGTGACTCGGGTTAGTGCCTTGTCTCCCCTTCAGACTGCGTCCCCCTCTCAGATAGCGTGGTTGTGCTTCTGGTGTCTCTAGTCCCAGGCCGTTTTTAGCCGAGTGCGGCGGCGCCTGCGCTTGTTTGCCAAAAGACCCGGCAGCCCGATTTACATGTGATGCCGCTGCCGAATACACGCATGCGTGGGCGATGCGCATCCATTTCTGGCCGCGTATGACCGGCCTCGATCGCCGACCCGGTCAGTTCGTGGCTGGAAATGAATGCACATTGCCCGTGTATTTGGTGGTGGCGTCACATATAAATCGGACTGCCGGGTCTTTTGGCAAACAAGCACGGGCGCCACCGCACTCGTCTAAAAACGGCCTCAGTGAATTCACCATTTGGCAATTCCTTAACCTTGTTGTCTTCTCCTTCTTCCCTGTAGCTCTCATTACTAGACCCTCTCTCCCTGCTCTTCCCCTGCCACTGTTGTCTTAGCAGCTGACTTTTGTGCCGCCTCTAGTTTCCCTGGTCTCTATTTCTTGTCCCAGTCGTACACCCTCTATCACTGTCTGTACAGCTCAGCGCTCCTTCCTACTATTGCCTTGTATCTTGTCCTCTTTGACCCTCTTCCTCAGGTCCCTGCTCTGGTTACTGCTCCGGTGCCTTATTCTCTTCCTTCCTAGCCTAGTTCCCACTGCCTTCTTCCTCAACCCCGTTATTGTAGTTCATCCATAGTTTGTTTCTTGTCTTTTCTAGTCTGCCCTGGTGTCTGACTGACTCTGCCTCAGAACTCTGAGCCCGATGAGGAGCTATTGGCTGTCCCCTAGGGGTGTTGTTAACCCAGGGCTGGGCTGCCATAGGCACTTCCCTGTCTGTGTCCTAGATCGCCTCTGTTTCTCTTGCCATGCTAGTCCCTCTCGTGGGAGCCCTTCCTGATTGCCTTGAGTTAGCTGTCTAGCACCCCCCACTGGTCATTGCCCTTCTTGCACCTCTGACTAGCGCCTTCTTGCAGCCCAGCTCTTGCTCTCTCTAACAGGCAACTTCTCTGCAGCTTTCTCTCAGCAGCCCTGGCTTGTGCTGTATGCTGACCTCTGCCATGCCCTTGTCCAGCTGTCCTTTGTCTGGGATAGGTGCCATCTTGTTTCCCTTAAAGGGCCCACAACACTACCCTACTACCCCCTGATACAGTTTGTTTTTCTTATTTAGTTATTTCGGTGACATTGCTTCAGCAATATTGGCACTATTGCATGCGTGCAACTGCAAAAAATGATGTAGCCGCAACACCCTCTCCACCAGCCTTGGAGTGCAGGCATCCCTACTGCCCCACCCTAAGGAATGTGCGTGTGCAGTCATCGTCCCCTGATGTAGCTCTTACAGTTCCACTTGTTTTCACAGGAGAAAAGTGCCATGGAATCTCTCTCCCATAGAGAGAGAAGGGGTGTGAATATATGAACGAGTGAATGTGCATTTGAATGCAAGAGTTAGGGTGCAAATAAACAGACGATAGCCCGCAAGAGTCCCATGTTGGGTCCAGGCAGCCCCCACTCAGTGGGTTTTGTGCAGCAAACCCAATACCCAGACGGGCGCTGCCCTGCGCGCCATGCATCCCCCCCGCCCCTGTCTCATGATTCAGGGAATACTGGGTCCAGGAATCTTCCCTTGCTGTTTGCTTACTGGTATTTGGTTTTCCCTTGGGAGCACCATTTTTGAGTGCTCCAAAGTGACCAGTAGAAGCCCTAGGGGGGGAGAGAGACTGGCGAACAGGCTTGCTGCTCTGACTGCTGGGACCGCTCTAGGTGCTTTGTCCACATGGAGTCTGCGCACCCCCACCCCCCCAATAGATGGGGGCGGACATTAGCCAGGATTGGCTCACAGCGGTCCCTCAATGCTCCAGGAACACAATGGCAGCTGTCCTAGTTGGGCCCCTGTCCTAACACAGGAAGTCATCCTTGTTAAAATAAATGGGACATCATGGGTTTGCCTTTTGCGGGGGCCTCTGCTCCTTCCCCATAAATTTGCCATGAGACCCTGGTATTACAAAGAGGTGATGTCCCCAGTCCTACAAGTGTGACTCACCTTCTTGGCTCCAGAGGGCTGGGGTCTAACACTTTACCTCCCCCACCCCACCACCACACACCTCCCCATGAAGGAGTCCATCTTATGGGTCTGCACTGGGAAGGGGGAACACTTTGCTTGAACTCCAGCTCCATTTAGGGCTACTGTCTCTCTGGGTTTCACTCAAGAGACTCTGGGGTTTGACAGAAAAGTAAAGTCCCTGTCACCTCTCCCCTTTCTGATGTGGCCTCCCTCTGCCACCCCAAAAGCCCCAATTCCTCTGGGTTATCAGAGGCAACCCTGGCAGACAGAGAAAGCAGGGCTTCTCCCAGAGCCTGGAGTCTTTGGGTCAAAACCTGGAGTCTTCAGGTGAAACTGGAGACAAGGTGGTGACTCTATTGATACCAGATTCCCAAGCGGAAGTGAAAGGAATATTTATTTATTATTCATTGGATTACTAGGCTGCCCCCTCCTGCCACTGCAGCTTGGGGAGGCTTGCAACACAATAAAGACACGGTATCTGTCAGATTCGGGTGCTCCGATCTGAATCTACTGGATCGGGTACGTGTCCTGCTCTGTTGGCAGGTATTGTTTGGTTTGGTCCGGCCTGGCCATCATGTGATTTGGTCATTCCATTGTTAGGTTCAGTTGTCCTTCCAGTTTGGTCAACATCTGGTTCGGTCTAGTTGTTCGGTCTGGCTATCCCTTTGGTTCAATTCAGTAATCGTCCCTGATACGTGTCTGTATCACAGGGGATGCAGGGAGGACCATGCAAGCTGGAAACACTCCAAAACCCAACAATAACAAGCCAGACCATCCTCAAACACCATGGCCCCAAACCGAACATCACAATTTGGACCACACCCCAACCAAACAACCCCCCCAAACCAAACCGAACCAGAACTGAACCGCATTGGAGCTCAGTTACTGATCTGAGCAAGAGAATTAATAACCTTGAATAAGAGATTCAGTATTTGCTTCAGTTCTACTACCAGAGGGTGCAATCCAGCAGCCCATTTAAACTGTGCCTACGCCGGGCGCAGTGTACCTATGCCAGCACACGGGCAGGCATGCACCCCGTGTGTGCAGTAAGCCACACGAGGCCACAACACACCCCTTTGGATGTGACCCCGAGCCAACACACCCCGGAGCCTGGGGGATGGAGCAGGAGCTGTGGGGGATGGAGTATGCGGGGCGTGTGCCCACCACCTGTTCGGGCATTGTGCCTGCGGGCAGCGTAGGCTGCTGCTTGGATTGCACCCAAAGTCTTTACTGTATACATGTCCAAATCACAAAGCCACTGTGTCCCAGCCTGCAATTTAATCCTAGGGAAAAGCAAAGGCAGTGTTTTAAAAATAATAATAATAATTAACGCTTATACAATTCCCCCACCTGTACCAAATGGTGCTAGAGTCATGTCACAAAAACAATACCATAGGATACAAAAAAATGTTTTTAAATGGACTGCAATCTTAAAAGGAAAGAGTAATAGGAGAAGAAATAAAATCCAACAGTAGATCCCCGAAAAGCACCTAGAGATTTTTTTAAATTATTATTTTTAAAAAAGCCTCCTTCATTAAAAGTAGAGCTGTACATTCGGGTTTCATAAAACCCAAATATATGCAAAAAAGCCATTTTGTCTTCCATATTCAAAATGTAAATAGTTGGTTTGTGTATTCGGGTTTGTCATAAGGAGATGCTGGGCTACATGTAGACTACAGGTCGAAGAAATAGGTAAAGGTTAAACATGTATGTAATGTGAAAGCTGAGACCTGGAAACTCACTTCATGCAATGGAGAAATGCAAAGTCATACCGAGTGTGTATTCTGATTTTGATTTATTGAAAGCGTGACCTTTGGTCATTGCCACAAAACGTAAAGACAAAGACAAACAAACTCATCCAGCCATTTTCATAAATACAAAGGTCAGTCACCAATCTATATAAACAAATGCCTATAAAATACTTAAGTAACAAGGCTACTTAATACTTAAACATTCAGACTCCTGGATTCGGACTTAGCCCTTAAAATTCAAAAGCCGAAATTACAACATGTTACATAAATAATATAAAACACAGTATCAGATTTCTAAAACACGCCTAAAAGGGCTTAAATTCAAGGAAGTTCCTTCTCTGCCCCATCGCTCTTGTTAAAAATTTCATTATACTACGTGTAATCTCTGGGTCATCATCCAAAAGTGCCATCTGCAAAAGAAACCAGTGCGAGGCACCCTGGTATTTCCCAAGAAAAGGCTGCAGCAAGTCATCACGGGTCATATCATAAAGGTGGCACTCGAATAGGACATGGTGGGTGGATTCGATATCCAAAACATCAAAGGGGTACAAGCAGTCCCCATAGGGAATCTGTGCTACCCGTCCCTCCAGCACCCTCGTAGGTAATGCATTGACCCTAGCAGCAAGGAACAATTGCTTCTCTCTAAAAGATGCGCTAGAACCAATAGAATTAGCCCCCTGGGGTTCGTGTTACATACCCCACCAAATGGCGGGATCTAGCCACCAAAGACAACTCTTCCTGCCTATCTATGTCCTGGAAGCGGCTAACAATCTCTCTTTTGGCTACTTCGTATCCTCTAGATCCCAAATACGTCTCTGATATACCGGCGCGGGCCAGATGGCCAACAATAGCCCGACGCCATGGGCTAAGAAAAGAGTCAAGGAAGACGTCATGGAGTAGGTCATCACAGGAAGCTCTACTTGCTTTGAGCCAAAAGAGGGCTGCTTGTTCCCAAGCTACCACCGTCCATCCTCGAGTGCCCACCTCAAGGCGAATAGCAACGACCGGGGTTCCCTTGGGTAACTTAGCGAGAGAACTCAACAATTTTCCTTGTGGGGAGTTTAAAATTTTCCCCCATAAGGGAGCCCATATTGAGACACCATACAAAAAGGATGGTTTTACCTTTGCCTCCAAGATCTTAACCATCGTTTCCCAGTGTCTCCTCCCCGTTCCGGCAAAAAATCTCAGCATCGCCGCTGCCTGACTTTTGACTGTCACTTCAGCCCGCCCTAAATGGACTGCCCACTGTCCAGAGGATTCAAAATATAATCCCAGATATTTATATCCCTTAACCTGCTGAAAGTGCATGCCCTCCACAACCCACTGGGAAACCCTCCTAGTTCGGGTAAAAACCACAATGTTAGATTTAGCGCAATTTATTATTAAATGATTATCCCGACAATAGCCCACAAAAACCAAGAGCTGTCTCAGCAGTCCGACCCTAGTTTGTGATAAAAGGACCAGGTCGTCTGCAAAAAAGAGGGCACCAATAGATTTCGGGGGAAACTATCTTTCCTGTCTTGTAGCTGGAATAAAGTCGTTGATAAATAGGTTAAACAGGGTTAGTGCGAGAACACACCCCTGCTTAACTCCCCGCTTAACCTGTACATCCGGGGTAAGAAGCCCTGCCAGAACTACCCTAACTGCTACCGAAGTGTCTGCATACAAGGCCTGGATAAGTGTCAAAAATCTAGGCTCAATGCCCAAAGCCTGAAGCTTCGTCCAGAGGAGGGATCTATTGATTGTATCAAATGCCGCCTTTAGATCTAAAAAGGCAGCATAGATCTTCCCATTAGCGGCTCTTTATTTCTCCACTAGGTGATGTAACACCAGGCAGTGGTCCAGGGTTGCCTTACCTTTTCGGAACCCTGCCTGCTCAGGGTGGATTATCCTATTACTATCCACCCATTCTGTTAACCTAGCCAGGAGATATTTAGCGTACATTTTGCTTACCACACTAATCAGACTAATCATCCTATCATTAGCCGGATCAGACCTCTGGCCCTTCTTATAGATGGGAATCACCACGGCACAAGTCCAGCCATTAGGCAAGATTCCTACGTTGTTAATTTTAGTAAAAAGTTTCGCCAAAACTGGTAGCCACCACTCCTTGTTTCCCTTTATGGCCTCAATAGGTATTAGGTCTAGTCCAGGGGCCTTGCCATTATGGAATGTCTCCACTATTTGCCCCACCTCCATGTCAGTCACTGGAGGCCATTCTGGGATAGTCGGCTGAGTCAATCTGGCCTCAACTAGGTCAGGGTTTATCTCCTCATTTGGGTCTATCTGGGACATTTCGATAAAATTGACCCATGCCAAAGGCACCACCGGTATGGGCCGCCTTACTCTTGGTGTAGATGTAGCCCCATTGACAATACGCTAGAAATTCTTGAATCTTGGGCGCTACTTGCTATCAAAAGTTCCTGCCACTTCCCATCCTGTTATACTTTCTTTTTCAGCCTAATCAGGTCCTTATATGCTCTTTTTTTCTCAAAAATACTGGGCTGGTAGTAAAGTTGCACCCCTCTCATTATATTCTCTATATATCCTGTAAACCTTCCTCCTAGCACTTCATGAAATGGAGAAATGCAAAGTCATACCGAGTGTGTATTCAGAAAAGCCTAAACACCTCTACAGACAGTGTCACTAGCCAACACCATTGAGTTGCAAATGGATTTCTTCCTGTGGACGTGACTGAAAGCACAGTTACCTGGCGGGAAAATCAAACAAAGGACCCTGGAAAGGTACTTAAGGGAGAAGGCAAGACAAAGAAAGAATTTTGGGGGTTGAGATCAGCTTGTTGAGCTTCACCTACATCATCACATCTGATCAGCCAGAGAAGGGCTGCACCAAAGGAACTATGAAATAAAGGACTGTTGGAAACTAACTAAGACTAGTACCCAGCCAAGCTTTCAATTGCAGGCTGTGACATGAACTGAAATACCCTTGGACCTGGATTAGGGTAAGACTAAATCAGGAGAATACAAGTACAGATAGGAATGCGTTATTGGTTATGTTGTTTTGATTTTTGCACTCTCAAGTATAATCTTGTACTGGATACTTATTCATGATTTATGCATTAAACTCCTTTTTACTGAATTTCTTATGTTCCAGTGGAATTGCTAATGCTAACATTGGCAGGACACAGTTTGGGGTTAATTCTGTGTTTACAAACACAGATGAACCTAGAGAGAAAAAGTCTGTTCTGGGAGACTCTGTGGCTGAAAAGGGGACAAGAAGGTTCCCCCGTTGCAGGCTCAATCAGTTCGAGCTGGTCCAGTGAGAACTGCAAGCCAGGGAAACGGAATCATGACAGCCTAGAGTGGGGTAGTGAGCCCCCAATCCCATGGCAGGGTTTCATATGAACTCACATTTGGGGGGAGAATGTTAATAGCTAGGGATGGGACTATCGGCAAATTATCGGTTACCGGTTTTATCAGTATCGGATTAATCCGATATCTGATTTATCTGTATCATTTTTTTTAACATTGCTGATTTTTCGGATCCTTAACATTGCGGCCATTGTTAAAATCTGCAATGTTAAAGATCTGAAAAATTGGCGATGTTAAAAAAACGATATACTGATATTGATATTATCGGTATTATTGAACTAACCCGATATTGGCAATTATCGGCATTATCGTATTAATCAGATACCGATAGTCCCATCCCTAGTAATATCCATGGTCTGGGGCTTGGACCCCCTTCCCCTCTGCCCCCTCACAAAAAGAACCTGTAGCACATATCCAGTTGGTGCTGGGCTGCTCTCTTACACTCAGCTTAGACACCTGCTTGGGGAGTCTGTAGTGAGCCCTCCACACCTGCAGGGGCCGCTGCTGTCTTTTTGAATTGCAGTCTCCAACACTGCAGCTAGGCACAACCCAGCAGGGCCCAACCTATCCAGGGAGAAATGCAGAGTCTTTAGAAGCCTCATTCCCCCACTCCCCAAACCAATGACTGCTTCTGAAAGCCAGTGACATCCTCCCCCAAATCCCCTTGGACCAGCCTCCTAGGGCTGAAACGAGAATTATTGTTTGTTTATTTTTGTGAGACTCTCAAGCGAATTGAGAACCCTTAGTGAGAATTTGGGAAGCTCTTGCTAATGGTGCGAGGTCTTGATGAAATCTTCATTTACAAAAGGAAAAAAAAGCATTTTGGAAAAGGGCAGCCGGTCTGTTCATGCACCAAATGAACCCAACAATGAACCCACACTGTATATATGGCAGAAGCTTAACAACCCCCTGGAGGTGTTACCATAACATTAGCCACTTGTTTTGGCTTTAAAAAACACCCATTTGGTTGTTACATCTTGTTTGTGCAAACACACATTCTTTAACACAGTTTGGGATCTGAAAAATCAGGGTTTCGGACAACATGCACGTAGCCGCTGTTCTGTCTAAAGATGCACAGCCCCCTGCTACTGGTACAGAGACACAGATTTTCATGAAGGGCCAGTCTAGCTTCTGCATGCTTTCTTTGAATCTGGCAGGGTGGAAGCTAGAACAACAAAGCGTCAGGGAAAGAGACTGAAGGGGTGCTTCTATAGGGAAGGGAGTGGGGCAAGGAAGATGGATTCTGCCGGGATTAAAGTTTTCCCCACACAGTCCCAGCAGTTTCTATTCTGGGGCTGCCAACCTGGAGCCAGCTTCTCTCTCCCCCAGTCAGGTGCGTTTCACCAAAGGACTTCATCTGGGAAACAGCTGATGGGAGCAAGCTATCAGCTACCGGCAAACGCGCAGTGGCACAAATGTCTGTTCATGCAGCTAAAGGCCCTGGATGGTGTCACTTAATTCAACAGGCATTGGATTTGCACGTGGTTATCATTACAACCCACAGTGTTGCTAGATGTAACCACGGTAGGGCCTGGAGGTTTTTAGCACTCAGAGCTGACAATCAGCGGTAGAAGAACCCACAGCTGCTGCTTCTTTCAGGTGCTTGAAATCTTCCACATTTAAGTCGAAAGCGGACAGCTAGGCAGACCAAAATAAACTTCAAAAGAAACAAAGAAATAAATATGAGTTTTAAAATGACTCTGAGGTCGAGCCAGGCCCGGAGCAACGTCCGGCCAGCTGCTAATGCGTACTCTTGCCTGCAATTTGCAAGGTCACTGTAGCACGGAAACGGACAACAGGTCTCTTCTTCTGGCGGGGCATGCTCCTTTCCCTCTAGGACGTCTGTTTTGAAAACAAAGGAGAGAGAAGCTGCAATATTTTGCAAGCACAGAGGCTGTCACCTTTCCTCCAGGGCCTCAAGGCTTCTAGTATTTTATACATAAAACACTTCTCAAGGGCAGGTGAATGTCAAGACGCAAAAGAGGACAAAGCTCTTGTATTACTTTTGAGAATAGCTGGGTGGACACACAGGGCTCTGCTCTCTTATATCAGTTTGACTCCCAATTTAAACCAGTTTCGTAAGAATGCCTAAACTGGTTTATTGTGTACACTTTGTCTAAATCAGAGTGAACATTCTTTGGGGGCAATAGGGTGGGATATAAGAGCTGCCAAACCGGGTCAGACTAATAGTCCATTTAGCCCAGCATCCTGTCTCTGACAGTGGCAGCTTCAGAAAAGTACCCAACAGGTCATAATGGAGTGATCCATTCCCTGCTGTTCACTCTCAGCCCCCAACACTCAGAGGTCTCACCCCCTGATCAGCTTGACTAATAGCCATTTATGGACATCCTCTAAAAGCTTATCCAGCCTTTTTTGAACCCAGTTATGCTATTGGCCTTCACAACATCCTTTGACAAAGAGTTCCACAGGTTAACTGTATGTTGCATGAGCAAGTACCTCCTTTTGGGTGAAAAAATGTACTTCCTTTTTGGTTGCCTGTCATGGAACGGGTGATTTGGTGCTTCCTTCTGACCTGAGACTCTGTGTTCTATTCTCCTGTTACCTTCCCTGTGGGATCTGGATTACCTCACAGCCCTGTGTAAATTACCCCTTTCAACTTTAACCCCTTTAAACATTAACTCCGTATTGAATGCAGACATCAAATGGGTGCTTCTACAGAGCTGTGATTTGGTTAGAAATTCCAGACCAACCTAAAAATCAATTGTCCCTGACATATTCATAATCCAATGATGGATGAGAATGCCAGATGATTACGAAAAGGGGAAATAGAGGGATGTTTATAAGATTCTGTTCTCACGGTGTTTGCAGCTGAGAATTCTGGTTTTGTGAACTGGAGAGATTCAGAGAAGTCAGGGAGTGCAATGTCCCCTGGATTTTCCAAACTTCTTTCTGAAATGAACTTATTTATTTATTAAAATTGATACCCTGCCCTTTCCTGAAGGTTCAGAGCAGCTTACAGTAAGGTTCTAAGGCAATTGTTCTCAAATTTTTTAAACCATGACCCCTTTTCCTCTTGTCTGCGATAGTTGAGGCCCCTCCCCCTCACACACTTTGCCCCCTCCCCTTTCCCACCCTTCTGTTGGCTCCCCTTCCCCTCTTGTTCTTCAACTCTCTGTCTCGCTACCTCATTATTTTAAAAAATGCCTCTACCTCAGAGTGAAGTTAGATTATTGCACCTTCTCAGACACTCCCCCCCCCCAATGCTTTCTGCACCCCCAGTTTGAGAACCACCGGCCATTCACACAACACTCCCTTTAGTGTGGGTACAAATCCATATTCCGAGTGTTCTGTGGAATCCTTACCATTCCCTGTGTGCCTTGATAATGCTAGTTCCTGCCTCCCAATGCAAGGAATGGACGTGGGGCTGCCCTCCTCCAGAGCTGCACTGGGGATGCACCTTTGCGTCCAGTCCTGCCTGGGTTAAATCAGACGGACCCAGCGGGTTCCCCGGCCTGCAGTTCACACACACAGCACCCCCTGCCCCCCGCCCACCCACACTACAGAGTTGCGGGCGATCTTCCAACACTCTAGGCCGGCACCCCGCAACTCTACAGTGTTGCCCAGGACAACAGCCAGCTGGAAACGAAGCTGCAGCATCAGAGGGACAGCTGCTCTGCTTTGGCCCAGTGCCCTGGGTTTGGCTAGTCAGGTCTGCCGCTGGTGTTCTGTATCACTGCTGGCGGGGCTGCCCTGTAGCAGGCACAGCCTGCTCTACCTGCCCATCTGGCAGGGAGCGTTTAGACAGACAGGCCAGCTGGGGTTGAAGCTTGCTGGCATGGCTGGAACCGGGGCAGCCCATCTGTCTGAATACACCCATTGAAAAGCAAGATCAGCAGCTGTGTGAATCCGTTGCTACGGGGCAAGGCAAACACAGATTAAAGGAGCCAGTAGCAAGGTGATGTGTGAATGAGCCCCAAGTCAGTGGTTCCAAAAGGTGGAGCACTGGTAGTCCATAAGCCTATAGGAAGGTCTGTGGGACTAGGCACGCCTGCACCAAAGTAGCCACGGCTGTCACTGCTGTGGCCATTTCCAAGTGCAGGGGACACCCAGGGATATGGGGTATGACTGGGTGGGACTAGGCCCCCTGCTGGGGCACTCCACGCCAGTGTGCATATCCATTCTGCACGCCAGGCTCCCCCCGGCTCACGGACCTCAGCGAGGTTGCACCTGCTTCACCTGTTATAGCTACGCCCCTGCATGGGATGAGATCAAGTAAGTTACACAGGTACAGTCTTGACCCGGGGGTGTAAGCAACTCAGATCTTGCAGAAAGGGGTTTGACCTGCATTTACTCTGAGCTCCAGGCAAAGCCCCTGGTCTGGAATTTCTAACCAAATCACAGCTCTGTAGAAGCACCCATTTGATTGTCTGCATTCAATACGGAGTTAATGTTTAAAGGGGTTAAAGTTGAAAGGGGTAATTTACACAGGGCTGTGAGGTAATCCAGATCCCACAGGGAAGGTAACAGGAGAAGCCAGCTTCAAGGGCTGAACAGGAGAGAAGGGGAACATCAGGGGAGCAGAGGAGACTCTTCAAGAATCCTTTTGCCACACCCCTTTTCCGACATGGCCACACCCCCTTCGGAATGCTGTGACATCATGATGTTCCAGAAGCGGTGGCCCACATTAGAAAGGGGGCGTGGCAAAAGGGTTCTCAGAGAGATTCTCTTGCTCTTTCTGGTGTGGTGGCCCCACCTCCTTTGGGTCAGAGCTTAAAAGAAGATGGCAGCCCCAGGGACAGGGACATGGGTGGCACATTTTGTGCGGGTGCCACTACTTTCCAGACGATGGGGGAAGCGGCATGAATTGGGCGGCCCTGGCCTTGAATGGAGGAGCAACCCCCCTCTTTAGTCAGGCCACTATCTCAACTCCCTGTGATCCCAGTCTCACCTGGATTAGGTGACCTGCTCAGTGGGACCAGCTGGTTTCATTCGGATCTGGTCGTAGATTGTTGTGATTAGCCTCTCTTTTGGGGCGCTCCAATCCTGGCTCTCGCTCAGGCCGTCCAGAGCCTAGAAGAAACATCTTTTCTTCATCATCAATCATCATCAATTTAGGCCGTTTTAAAATAAGCACGGCTGGTGGGGGGTGGGTGTGCCGCATGGAGTGTGCACTGCACACACCCCTGGTGATGGGGGGGGGGGGCACGTCAAACAGGCCAGGATGGGTGTGTGCCCCTACCCGCGCACTGCCTACTCCTGCCCCCACACAGAGCATCCCAGATTTCCCCTGATGCTCTGTGCGTGGGCATGAGTGGGCGATGTGTGGGTCAAGGGGCGCACACACCCACATCGCCACGGGTGCTCGGGTGGGTGAGGGACCTGCATGGGCATGTCCCGTTTAAAAACAGCCTTACTCATGGCTTTTGCCAAACATTCATATAAAAATATTCGATAGATAGATAGATAGATGATGGTTCTTTAGCTCTTACTGTTTGATCCAAGTAAATAAACTTAAATGATGCATTGCTACTGGGGATAGATTTGCCAACAACGGTATCACTCTTAGTGCTGAACTGAAACAGCTCTTCCCAAATCAATGGGAAATCCCTTCACATCAGGAATGTTGCGAAATGTTCATCAAAATTTCTGAGTCTGGGTCCCAGCCCCCCTGCTCTAACCCACTATCCCCCCACTCCCCTCCTAGAGACCCCAGGAGTCCTGGCTCCCAGCCCCCCTGCTCTAACCCACTATCCCCCCAATCCCCTCCCTGGATCTGGGTCACGTTTCGCAATTCCATTGCTTTCAGGATTGCAGGTGGTGATTTGCTGCAACTTCCATCCTTTTTCAGTACCTTCTGTTATTTTTCAATATTTTCGATGTCGTTGCTTTCCTGACTCCTGGCCGCAGGCCTTTTTTTTTTTTTGCCTTCAATTGTTCTTCTTCCCATCAGAGGGAGGAGGTGAGAGAGAAAGAGGAGGCCGTGCCTGGTCTATGTATACCGTGCCTGCTTCCTTTTCCTGCCAATGAGCCAAATGTGGAGTGGAAAATACGACAAAGTATCAAAAGTACCTACTGATGGGAGTTCCTGAACGGGAACAAATGAATGTGGGGAAAATCCAGTAAATTTCTGCATTGCAGGGGAGGCAGTAAATAGGCTGTTTTAGATTAAAACAGTGTTTGCTATGAATCATCATTTCAGATCTAATTGCTCTCTTTTATTCCATCCCTCTGTCAGGGCCGGGGCATGGATTAGGGCCAGGGTCTCAGGTCCAGATGAGTTCATACAGGATGAGGTCCAGGGAGACGTGGAGGAGAGTTCATGTAGAATCGGGGTCCCGCAGGGATCAGCACATGGACTAAGGGGGCAGGCGTGGATGAGACAAGGAAGGACTGGATGGAAGAGACGAGGTAGATGGAGGGAGCAGGCAGGCAGGACTCAGGCAGGGTGGGCTGCATTCTTGGGGCAGTCACATAAGGGAGGCTCAGCAGAATCAAGCAGACACTGGGTCCCCATCAAAGCAGATGCCCCAGGCCACACTCTCAGGAACCAGGGCAGATGAACAGATGGGAAGCCAAACTCCCAGGCAGGATCCAAAGGACTGGGTTTGGGATGAAATTCAGCCGGCCCAAAGCACACACTAGTCTGGGGTAAGTGCAGAGCCGGGCCAAGGCAGCAGAGACAGACAGGAACCAGGAAGGGACTGAGGATCCACCCAACTTCCTGTGGCCACTGGCTGCTCTTATATAGAGTCCAGCAGTCAAACAGGAAGCTGGGGGCGTGGAGCAAGGCTGAGGAGGGGGCTGGCTTAATCAGCATGGGGGGAGGCCAGTCAACACTAGCCCTGAGCCCTGACCAGAGTAACTCAGTGGCACTGAGGTGCCAGCCACCACTGTGCTTAGGCCCTTAGGGTGCTGGTCTGGGTCGGACTCCTTGTACCCTCTTTGTCTCAGATTTATGGGAAAATCAATTTCTCACTCAAGGCATTGTGGATGGAAGAGGAAGGGTGAGCATCCTTCATGACGTTTGTTCCATTTTCTTTCTGCGTACAGTAAAAACCCCTTTCATTGACCTGACTTTGCAGGTTAATTGGTAGATTAATTAGCAGTCACTCAGTTCCTCCTTGCTGTTGCCAAGAGGAACCGTCTCTTTGTTCTGAAATCAATGGCAAGGAAGAGTCACGTCCTCACTCACTGGGTCATTTCTCCTGTTGCCAACAGTGCTGTCAATGAGACCATTGTTCTCTGGAAGAAGTAGTGGCCTTAATGGGATCATTCAGCCAAGAGGACCCCCCCCCCTTTAACCATCGAGTGCCCCCAGAGACTGCAGGGAGGGATTAAAACGTCCTGGGAGTTTTGTCCAAGTCAGAATTCTGCCTTGAATAGGCAAAAGCTCCAGTTCTACCCAGCAATGAAGCATGACCACTTCTGGGGTGGGGAGGAGCACTGGTATACTAGGTGTATGATAATAGGTATATGATAATGCACTTATCATATACTAGGTGTAGGATACGCTAGGTATATCATACACTTAAAGGTGTATGATAATGCACTTACGGTGCATGGAATCCACTTGATCCAAGCAACAGCCTCAGGCAATCTACCACGCCCCCTCCCACTGGCTCTCCAGGCTAGGACCCCTCTTGCTGGCTCCCAGCTCTAAGGCCCCTCAGCAACTGGCCTCAGGAGTGGAGAGGAGCACTCCCCTTTAGAGAGAGCCTTCCCTGCTGCACAAGAGGAGCTCTTCTAGCCTGTCTCCTTCCCAGAGTCATACCCCAGGACGCCGGTCCTGAACTTCTCCCCAGAGGTGATCTCTGAGAGGTAGGGATGGGCAAACGCAGTTCGGAAGTTTGGAGTTTGTACCAAACTTGACCAGTTCGGTCGACCAAACCGAACTTCCAAACCGAACTTGATTTTCGAACCGAACTGAATTTCCGAACTCAGTTTTGTTCACCCATCCCTATAAGATAATATTCCATTTAGTTCAATGGGATTTGAATTTCTGAACTCTGTTTGAAAGTTCAGACCGAACTCGAATAGTTCAGTCGACCGAACCGAACTTCCTAACTGAACTTGATTTTCGAACCGAACCTAACCTAACCGAATTGCCAAACTCGCTTCTGTTCGCCCATCCCTACTGAGAGGCTGGTCCGCTTGCCTAGACTGGGATCTACTGGAGACTAGTTCATGATCTACCAGTGGATTGTGATTCACCTGGAGTCATAGAGTCACAAGACTGGAAAGGACCTCAAGCCCCCACCACCATTGCAGGACCTGCCACACCCCAACCGTCTGCACAGAGAATTCCCACCTATAGCTACAAGTAGAGACTGGGACCAATGCCTGAAATAACAGGAAAAACCTCTTGGACACCACTGCCATATTAGGTAAGGCTGCCACTATAGGGGCTGAAATGGATACCAGAAAAAAACAACCCAGGCAAACCCATAGAATTAGCACTACCCAAACTGTAAATGAATAACCATTACCCATTTGTACTCCATAAGGTACCCACTCTGGTTATTCAGTATTTGGTTGTGGTTTTTTTTGTTATTTTGACAATGGGTGTTTTTAAACAAGCAAGGCGACGTGTGTGTGTGTGTGTGTGTGTGGCTCCTGAGTGGTACTCCTGTGGAGCACCCACTTAGGTGGAGTGCGTGGGGAATGATTCAAATGGAGGCAACCCCCACGCATTCTCCCTGCCCCAGACCGTGGGCGAGGGGGAAGAGCACCAGGCTGGCCTTCGTAAGTGACAAGTCCCCAATGTAAGGCAAGCACTGGGGAAGCCGGGCTCCTCAGCACTCCTGGCCAGTTCTTGTGACTTGTAAAGGCCACTTCCCCACCCACAGCGTCTCTGAGCAGCAGACCTGTTCGCTGGCATGGCTGGCTGCCACTGTTCATATGGGCAGGGGCTCTGTGGCCATCCGTTGCCACGGAGCTACTTGGCATGCCCAGCATGGCGTACTCCAGATTTCCTGACTGCTCCATGCATGGCCATAGAGTGGGTGCTGCATGGCTCGGAGGAGGGCACATTTCCTTGCTCCACCTTCAGATGGGCGGAGGGCTCTGTGGCTCCTGCGTGGCCACGCAGGGTGGCATCTCGCCTAAAAACACCCAATATTGTGCACACACAATTGTTGAAAGTGATGCAACTGAAACACCAAAATGGCCAAAATACAGAAATAACCAAACGGAAAGAATAGGCGATGCATAGGGAGAAAGAGGAATATATCCCTGGGGCTGATGCGGCAGCAGCTGTTATCGCGCCGCGATTCCGTTCCGCCATTTCGGAATTGCCCGCGCCACACCGCGACTTTTCTGCGGATATTCCGCTAATTCCGCCGGAATTCTGCAAATCGCGGAATTGCGGAAAAATTGCGGAAAACCGCTATTCCGCTGTTTTGTGGTGCTGGCGGAATTGCGGAAGTAGCGAAAATGTCATGTTTCCACGATTCCACTAAGTAGCGGAATTAAATAAGCGGAACCACGGAATGAAACTAGCGGAATGAAAGCCTCTGCCATGCCGTTCCACTAATTGCGGAAACACTGTTTCCGCCGGAAATAGCTACCGCTGCGATATTCCGCTACAGCCCTATATATCCCTTCCAGATTTCCAGCTGTGACAGTGGTTTCAGATCCTCCCTGTGGGGGAAGGGGTTTCATGAGGGGAACGTTGCCCGGTCTGCTGCTCCGCCTAAGGCCGCGTTTAGATGAGCCGGTCGCAGTCGTGTAACCCGCGCACGTGATTTTTCAAAATCCCGCGAGGTGAGATTAGACGTGACGTGTCACGTGTTCAAGGTCATCACGTGTTGTTTAAAGACTGCAAACTAAATACCTCACACATGGAGGTATTTAGTTCACGGTTGTTATACAATGTGTGACCACCCTGAATGTGTGTGAATGCACAACAGGTCACATCTAAATCCCGCCTCGTGGGATATTGAAAAATCATGTGAGCGGGTTGCTTAACCGTGACCTGCTTGTCTAAAAGCAGCCCTAGACAGCCCTCTGCCTGCTGTAGCAGCATGAGGCCTCCCCAGAGGAGAAGCAACCATTGCTTAATTTAGGGGGCGGGGGCTTGCCCAGGCTGATTAAATTCAGGTGTGGGCTAAGCTTCTGGAAATGTTCCTAGTATGAGTGAGAACCAAGGCTGATATTGGTCATTTCAGGGTTGGAAACAAAAGTCAGAAAAAAACTGGATGGTTTATTTCATTAATGAACTTTCCTGCTCCTGCTTGTCTGTGCTGATTGTTATATGGATTAAATCACAAGAACTCCAGTTTTATATTCAGCTGCAGAGAGGCAGATCAATCCAGTGGTTGGGTTGCTAGCTGGAGAATAAGATTCATTTCCCCTATGACACACTCTGGTCCATGGGGTGTGGCTTCTAGAGCAGACTTGAGCCCGGGCAATTTGTTTTTGGTTTGTTTGTTTTTACAAATTAAGCGCTGGAAGCAACCCAATCCACAGTCCTCCCCTACCAGTGTCTACTAGCCATGTCTCTGCATCATTAAGAGGTGGGGCTCCCCAGGGCAGAGGGTGGGACCTTCATCTTAGGGGTGGGACTAGAAGGCCACCCTCCTACTAGTCACAGTCACATGTCTCTGCTGCAGGTTACAGACCACCAAACGCCAGTAATGTGTAGCCAATGCCATCGTCAAGCACTGAAAGACTGTGAGCTAAGGGAAAGGAGCAGAGATGCCCCCGTCGCCGCCATAATGGCGGCGACGGGGTAATTGTCCGGCCCCCGTCCATGGGAGGCGGAGAAGACCGGAGGTGAACGGAGCGGCCAGGCACTGCGGCGTGCTTCCGGCCGCTGTGGAATCTGCCCGGCAACAGCGGGGCGCGTGCGCAGAGACGCTGCGCTGTATCTTCATTGGGCCCCGCCCTCTTGACGCGGGGCGGAGTCGCGCTGGCCGCATGCGAGCGGCAGTTTGGATTGAGCGCGAAGCAGCCCACCCACCTCACCTCTAGCACTGTGGTAGTTACCGGTTGCCCTTACGGAGCCGAAGGGGAATTTTAGCGACTAGCCTGATTTCAAGGGTCGCCCGTTTTGCCCCTTCAACAGTGCAGAATAGGTTAAATAGGTTGATTAGATTATTATTTGGCTATAATTGTTAATTATAATAGTTTTAATTTGGAAAGTGAATTGGCTAAGTGGACGTGAAGAACGTGCTATAGGTCACGTACAATTTGTGCAATTCGATGGACAGATTTTAATTTATCATAAATGTCACACTCTGCGGGGGTCCAGTATGCTATAGTAGGTCAAATAGGTTAGGAATTGAAATGAGTCATCTCCTTAAGAGATGGGGAGGTGACACCCAGTGCCAGGCGCAGGCAGTATGCACTGGGGTTATTTACCTGGGAGGGGTACTGCAGTTTCGTCAGTAAGTACCTGCACGGTCTGCTGACTTAGCGGGTACCTACCTCCTTACTCAAGCCCACAGTTGGGATGCTCCCCCTTTCAGCCAGAGCCAGGGTGCTGTCGAAGGGGAGCCTTGTTTGTGATGGAGCTGGCACGGGAAGGCACATCCCGGCCAGTTTCGGGTTAATAAGAGTTAATTAGCTAGCATACTGGACCCATATTGCGTGGGCAATCACCCACCGTCTTGATAACTATTAATAAAGAGTGTGGCCTGTTTAATCCAATACTTGGTCTCTGTGTCTCATTGGGGGGGTGCTGCGACAAAAGGGCCTGCACTGATGGGCCCGTGGCATAGAGCCATAATCTGGACTCTCCTCTTCCTTCCCCCATCCTGATCACACCCTTCATTTACCCCAACTCCTATCAGGAGGTGAACTAAATGACTCAGAAACAGAGCAATGATGGTGGAGATGGAGGGGGCATAAAATAAATACAGGAGCAGCTGGGAGACAAGCCAGGCCCAGCGAGATGGCTGTCAGGAGCCACTGTTTGCGTAAGCAAATAACAACAGCTGGCAGCCCTCCTCAGCCTTGACATATCCTGGCAATTCACTCTACGTACCGCAAACAAGGCCGTGCAGCTCCGAGGCCCTTTTAAGTACGATTTCCTGTGGTTGAGAAGCTTCCAGAGAATTTGAAGCAGCAACAAAATAGTGCTCCATGCAAACCAAGCAGGTATCTGAGAGGGCTTGAAGGGTCAGAATGGAGGCTGGCAGCTGGGCAGAGCTTAAAGGCAGGCACAGCTGCTGCTGCACCCCCAGGTGGACCAGGGGCCCAAGCATTCCTGGGGTTAGTCTGGTGTAACTCCTCACCCCCATTTAGGGGTGGGGAGCATTTCTCCTCCCAGCTCTGCATGCCAGGTAGGAGTTGGGGATGGGGTGCTTACGGGGTGTGGTAGAGATATAGATCTGTGCCACGTCCAGAGCATCCCCCTATTCTTGTGGGCAGACCCTCATCTCCGCTCCCTTCCCCTGAGCTCCCTCTTCCAGGCCTTGAGGGCAGAAAATGGATCCTCAGGCCAGATGCAGGAATTGGAAAGTGACCAAATAAAAAAACAGTTGTGGGACAGCTTTGGCCCATGGACTGGAAGTTCCCCATCCCTGCATCAGTCTTTGCAGCTGTGCTGGCCAAATGGTGCTGAGCTATTTATAACAGAGCAGCCTACCTTGATCACAAGTCTTGGCAGGATCCAGTCCCCAAGGGGGTGAGGCATAGAAACTCTCCCACCCGTTTCCAGAAGGGCCACACCCACTTCCTATTGTGACATCATGCTCTGAAAGGGTGGCAAGCCAAAGGAGGCAGGGCAGAGGGGTTCGCCCACCCTTTTCCACAGTGGCCATAACGTCCTCTAAGAGGAGAGCCGCCTCACCCTGCCCCTTTCTGATTGTTGGAAGGGACTTCAGAGGTCATCTAGTCCCACCCCCTGCTCAATGCAGGAAATCCTTCTGCCTCCCCAAAGTTTCCCTGTGTTATATAGGAGCACATAACACCGGTGCTCCATTTTCGGCACTGGCTGCCAGTTGCCTACCGGGCCCGATTCAAGGTGTGGGTGTTGACCTTTAAAGCCCTACACGGCCTGGGCCCCACCTACCTGCAGGACCGCCTCACTCCCCGGGTTCTGGAATGCCCGTTGCGGTCGGCCGGGGGGAGAGGTCCCCCATGTTCGGCGGGGGGCCACATTGGAGAGGGCGTTCTCGTTCGCCGCACCTCAGTTGTAGAACTCCCTCCCAGCAGAGGTTCGTTTTTCCCAGGGCCTTCCCTCCTTCAGGCGACAGTGTAAGACTTGGCTGTTCGGCCAGGTGTTTGGTGAGAGAGACGGGGAGGGGAAGGATGGGATAGGGTGGGGGGAATTGATGGGTTTATTTTTGTTTTAGTTGTATGTATTTTTTTTTTTAATGCTTTTATATTGTACGCTGCCCCGAGCTGCCTTTGGCAGGAGGGGGCGGGATAAGAAATCATCAATCATCATCATCATCTATGGGAACAGGGGCTTTACCCAGAGAGGATGGGTTGAACCTGAAGGGGATTCTCTCTGTGGGTCCTGCTCAGCTCTGATGTTTCTCTGATGGTGTAACTGCTCCTGCCAGCCCTTGCTTAGGGCCAGATTAAGCATGATACAGCCACGTGGGGCCTGTTGCTGCTGTTACCGATGAGCTGTTTGGCACTGTTAGGTCAGTCGAGGTGTGGCGACTCGGTGAGGCCTTGCAAAATCGGGGGCCCAAAGGCCAATAGCGCAGACTGGGGGTGTCTGGAGCTGATGTAGGAGTCAATAGCCAGGAGGTCAGTCGGAGGAGCAGACTCAGGCAGGGGAGAGATTGGGTTGAACGAGAGATGCAGGGGGTGGGGTGGGGGACAGGCAAGAACGCAGGAGCCAGGGAACCACTGGGATTCGCTGAACTGCTCTGGGGAAACTGAAACCCAGTTGGGCTGCTCTAGCCAGCTGGGGTGCAGGCAGCCAATGAGGAGAAAGATAGCCCTAGAGTTTCTCTTGAAGCTCAACTGGGATGACTCAATCAGAGTCTGGTATGGCAGCCCAGTTGGTAGAGCTGCGGAATCAGCACCAGAGGAGACCTGACACCGATTGGCCCCAGCCCTATCAAGAGAGAGGCTGTTTCTACATGAGCACAATTAGCCCAGGATTAGCTGTAATTCCGGAATTGTCATCCAGGGATAAGCGTCTACACAATCATTCATTTACAGGGATAAAGCACTATCCCGGGATGGCAGTGGAGATGTTTATCCTGGTGAGTCACAAGGAGGACTGCATCGATCCCATGGCGCAGCGCAGTTGAATTTCCGTGCCACCTTCTGCTCTGATTTCTGGGAATACACTGGATTAGTGGGGATGCCAGTGCCCTTGAAGTCAGTGGACCCATTAGGACTGGGCAGCATTTTGTCACAACCTTCTCTATTGTAAATCCCTCCCTGTGACATTTTATTTCTCTCTTTATTTATTGCATTTTTACCCCGCACCCTCCTGCTAATAGCAGCTCGGAGCGGCTAATAAATTAATAAAATAAATAATATAAAATACACTAAAAATTAAAAATAGCAATAAAACCTAAACTGGGGCACCACAAAATACAAATAAAAAAGCAAAAAAAAACCCTTCCCTAACCCTCAACGGCCCCACCCTACCCATCTCACTTACCAAAATCCTGGTGGAACAGCCAGGTCTTACACAAACGTCCGAAGGAGGAGAGGTCCGGAGCCACACGGGCCTCTGCCAGGAGGGAGTTACACAGCCTCAGTGCTTCCACTGAGATCACCCTCTCCATAGTTGCCCCCTGGGATACCCAGGGGACTTCAAGAAAGGCACCTCCAGTCAACTGTACGGGCTGATCCAGAGCCCAAGGAGTGAGGCAGTCCCGCAAATAGGTAGGGCCCAGGCCATATAGGGCCTTATAGGTAAGCACAAACACCTTGAATCGGGCCCAGAAGACTATGGGCAGCTAGTGGAAAGAACAGAGAACTGGTGTAACGTGCTCCCAGCAACCTGTCCCCGTGAGGAGGCGGGCCGCCACGTTCTGCACCAGCTGCAGCCTCCAAACCATCACCATGGGTAACCCCATGTAGAGCGCCTTACAATAGTCACAAATTTTGCCACCTGAGACTACAGAATACCACAGAGACGTTGGGTAGAGGGGAGGTAAATTCTACCTGCAATTCTCTAGGGCAGAGTGCGTTTGTTCATCCTGGATAAGCGTCTACTCGAGCACTATCCCGGTATTATTTTATCTCAGAATAAATAAAACCTGGACAATCAGGTGTTACAATTCCGGGATAAAATCAGGAAACAGGAATGAATTATATCGGGGTATCTGTCTGCACAAACAATTAGATCCTGAGATTAGAGGAGTTTATCCCAGCATAGTGCTCTTGTAGAAGCAGCCAGAGACTGTCACTGGGCTGGGGTTTCTGCATCCAGCTGCAGGTGGGGTCTTGCAGCGTAGCAGCCATGACAGCACAGGGTCTGGAAGAGATGCTGGCCGGGGGCTGATCCCTGCCAAGTCCTGGGGGTTCTCATTGAACATGGTGATGAAGGGAGCTGCTCTGAAGAGAGATTGAACTACAGAGACTAATCCGGCAACGGGGAGCACGTCACTTCCGGCAGCGCAGCGCGGCTTCTCTCTTAATGCGCGGCTCCCGAGGCGCTTTCAGTGGCCTCGTCTAAAAGCGGTGTTTGAGGAGACGCCTGGGCCCTGGAGGCTTAATCTCACCTGATCATTTCCTTCTGGGGGGCTCCGAGTCCTCCTCTTTGTCACCTCGGCGTACTGGGGCTCTGAAGGTCTTTCTTCCTCTGGTGTGCTGGGGACAGCAGCTGGGACGAAAGCACAAGACAGAGCTTTTTTTCTTTTACCACCAGAAATGGCAGGATTCTGCCTCTTTGGTAGAGATTAAACAAATACTCACACAAATGGCTATACCCGCCAGAATTACTGTACTCGATTCAACCTGGTAACCGATTCCCTAATCAACCTGGTAATCAACATCCAATTAGTGCCTGGTGAGCTGCCTGATGTACCAATTTACCCCCCACACTGATTTACTGGTTTTCCATTACCTAAACTGGACAGTAACATGGAAAACCATTAACAGTCACATCCAGTATTTTGGGTGACGAGGTGCCTGACTTGGTATTCAGGTACCGACTGGCCACATGGCATTCTGCCGGAAATTGTGGGTATTGCCCATGGTGGGTAGTAAATGTGCTACCCATTTCAGCTCTGCCTTTTGTGAGTATGTGAGAAAATTGTCGGTTCTCACCCTGACAGCAAGTCTCCGCTCCCACTTCGCAGCCCATTTCACTTTCTTTCAATGGACTTTAGCGTTTCTATCAGACAGCATGATAGAAAGTTTCTAGTCTGAACCTGTCTGGCCAGAGGCCTTATTCCTCTCACAGCCAGTTACAGACTGACTCGCCTCCCAAGCTTGTCTAACTTATAGCCCCCAAAAGGGGCAGGATCTAGAGTGATGGGCAGGCCTTATTTAAAGGGGTAAACCCTGTCTCAACATTTCAAGAGTGTAGCGGATATTTAAGTGGTTCCCAAAGTTTTTGCCTTTGGGTGTAAAAAGACAGATGGCAGCCCCACCTTTGCTCTGCCTCACCCCCGGGTGGCCCGTCGGTGTAAAGGTCGGTTGCCAGATGTGTAAGCGGAGCAGAGAGGGAGCAGGCATTTCCTGCTCCGCTCTAGCTCTGGAACATCCTGGAGCACCGCCAGCAGAGCGGGCCACCCAAATGTGGGGCACCGTCCGGAGGCGGAGCTGCTGTCCATCTACTCAGCAGACGGCTGCTGCAGCAGCTCCGCTCTTGGCCGGCGGTTGTCCAAGGCAACCCCATAGAGTTGCAGGTGGCAGCCTAGAGCGTTGGGTGATCCACCTGCAACTCTATGGTGTGGGTGAGGGGGGCACTGTGTGGGTGGACTGTGGGCCGTGGCAGCCACTGGGTCCATTTAAAATGGGAACCTTTCCCATTGAAGTCAATGGAAAAGCGAACCTATTCAGTTCAATGGGTCATTCATCACTTGAAGTCACAATCCTAGAATGATGAATGGGCCAAAGAAGAGCCTAGCAAATTGAAATAGCAGAGAGGGGGAAACGAGCAAGATCGCGCCCCTGAATTAATCTGATCCAATGAAAATCAGGTGGATTGGGAAAATTGGGTGGCTCAGATTAATCTGATTCCAATGAAAATCGGGTGAATTGGATTTATCCGATTCTGATTTTCCCATCCCTAATTTCTTTTAGCCCTGTAATTGCCCAAAGGAGGAGAGATGCCGGTAAATTCCTTGTTTTGCAATTGGCTGAAGTGATGGATCATTCATGAGACATCGGACAACCGGGTCTGTCCCTGTTTCTCAAATCTCCAACTGTAAGAGAGAAGCCACCTACCTCTCCCAGCCGTCTTTGCTCGTCTGTGACTGCAGAGCCAGATCCCGCCACACACTACTGAAATGGCTACCAGCACAATGACAATGTACCACTGTCTCGAGCCACCTTGCTCTGCATGAAGTAATCAGAAGTATGTAAATATCATCCTAACCGATCACAACCAAAGCATATACAGGACCAATCAATACCACCCCTCCCCATACATGTTCCAGGGCCCCATGGATTGGGCACAGCTGCGACTGGAGCCATTTTAGAATTTTGCATTTGGCCAAATTGTCACAGAAATTGCCTGTGGCAGCGCAGAATTACAGTCTGAGTGGGCAGTGCTGTGAGCTAGTCAATACTGTTTGGTGTTGCAAGCTAGCCAATGGGGTTTCAGTGTTCCTAGATCCTAAGGACAGGGAACAGTGTCTAGAAAGGGCATTTGTCACTTATACATGCCATGCTGCCATCTCTGGCTAATATGAATCAGGCAGCCAGAAATGTAACGAGCTTAATCAAAGGGAATTAAAAGAAGCTAAAGGACACCAATCAATCTGCCAATTTCCCACACAGACAAGGCCTGCTATAGTCTGGCTCAGGCAATGCACTAACTGGGGAACTAGATGAACAAAAACTGCCAGACGAAAGTGATTTCAATATAGAGACTGTGTCTGAGACTGTGGCACTTGATGATTAAGAAAAGCAGACAGATGAATCATTTGATTCCAATCTAATGATTTCAAAAGGCAGTTGAGTCGTTTCAGGAATAAATGAAAGAGTTCATGAATAGAATAGTTCTTCCATGTCTCATGAGATTGTGCATATGGGACAGGATTGTGGTGGGGACAGGGGAGAGTTGGGGGCATGTTACAAGTTTGTACTCTTCCCCCAAGAGACTGGGGCCACTTTCAGTCATGCCCCACCCCCCGTGAATATTAGGGCTGCGGGGAGGGGGGGAATGCACAGCCCGAATATTTGCGGGGATCGCCAGTCTGAAAGCCCCCCCCCCACGACTTTGCCAGCAGAGATGCCCAGGGATGCAGAGCAGGAAATCAAGCTCTGTATCCCTGTGTCTCTCTGTCGGCAAAGGCTATAGCAAGCTGCTTCAAGAGTTGAAATGGTAGACTAAGGCCACTTTCAGACATTCCTCCCCCCCCCCCATATTCTGGCTGCGGGGAGGGGGGGAATGCACAGCCCGAATATTTGCGGGGATCGCCAGTCTGAAAGCCCCCCCCCACGACTTTGCCAGCAGAGATGCCCAGGGATGCAGAGCAGGAAATCAAGCTCTGTATCCCTGTGTCTCTCTGTCAGCAAAGGCCCACGGGGGAGAGGGGGGCTTTCCGACCGGCCGATCCCCATGCATATTCGGGCCACGCATTCCCCCCTGCAAGCCCAAATATGCACGCCGGGGGGGCGGGAAGGGGGGGATGTCTGACAGTGGCCTAGGTGTAACAGCGCAACAAAACTCCTCATCAGAGCAGGAAACAGAGAAATGATGCGTAGGCCCCTGGACACGTCCACCAGGCTGGGGCAGAGATGGGGAGGGGGGGAGGCTCTTCAAAAGCACCTGGTGCCAGGGGCTGATAGCTGCCCTCAGGAGTGGGAGCGGCACGCCCCCCTGCCGGAAGCACTAAACTCCAGTCGCCTCAGAATCAGTGGTGGTGGTTCTCAGGCAGGTGCTGTGCTCAAGAGTGTAGCGAGGACACAGCCACACTTGCTGCAGGCCCAAAGGGCAGGTCACACAGCAAGGCACGGAGAAGTTGCATCCTGCCTTGGAGCAGTGGGTTAGACTAGAGGACCCCGTAGGTCTCTTCCAACCCCCAGGCACACGCTTGTCTTTCCTCTCTGGCGATCATTGCTATGACCCGTTTCTCTGCCAAAGGACTTAAAAGGGAAGCTCTTCTGGAAAGAAGACGAGAGCGCTCTTGAATTTCAGGTATTTTAATGGCTGATGCAATGGTAAATAAAACGCATGGGGCTTCTATGATGTGGTTACTATGGTAACAATAGGATCGGAGACACCCTGAACAGAGCCCCCCCTCCCCGTCACAATGAAGTATTTAACAGGAAAGCAAAGGCGCCCATAACATCCAAACCCCTGCCAGCCCCTTACCCCTTTTAGCATAACTCCGCCTGAGGTCCCCCCTTGTCCTGATTCAGACCTCCCAACAGTCCCCATTTAGAAGGGGGCAGTCCCTCGTTGGGTGCTGAATCCCACTGTCCCTCTTTCAGGGGTCAACGTTCCTCTTTCAGGAGAGAGAGATGAAAAGGCTGGGATTAAGGCCTCAGGCTCCTCTTCCCTGGTGGCCTCCCAGGAAAAGCCCTTGAGGGGCCGATGCGGGGAGGATGGAACGACAAGAAACTCAGTGGAACGAGAAGCAGAAGAGCGTCTGTCCCTCCTTGTGCACTAGTGGAATGTTGGGAGGGGTGTAGTGCACATGCAAGTGAATGAGGGGGCGGAGCTTATTCACTGAGGGGTGGAGCTTATTGGCCGACGGCATGGGGCTTGCCCTACTTTGGCCACTTAGAATGTAACAGGACAACACACAACTCCTCATCCCAGCCAGAATGAGGAAGCAGTTGTTACCTTTGTTCCTTTCACTCTTAGCTCATAATAAAGGGTTCCATGTTCAAACATGCCTCTTTATTTAAAAGACCTTACAGGTGCTTCGCAAAGAGCGCTCTTACCACCAGCCTTGTGGTGGGGAGGGCCCTGTAGAAACACCTGTCCTGGGGGCTCAAGAGCCTTCCTCAGAAGCAGAAGTGGTACCAGCACACACACACACACACACATCCCTACTCAGTGGTAGAGACCTGCTGCTAGGGCTGATGTGGCAGCAGCTGTTACCGTGCCCTGATTCCATTCTGCCATTTCGGAATTGCCCGTGCCGCTTTTCTGCAGACATTCTACTAATTCCGCCGGCATTCTGCAAATTGCGGAATTGCGAAAAAATTGCGGAAACTGTCGGAAAACTGCTGTTCTGCTATTTTGTGGCACTGGTGGAATGGTGGAAGTAGCGAAAATGTCATGTTTCCGCTATTTTGCGAAGCCTGTGGAAGTAGCGGAATGAAATTAGCAGAATGAAAGCCTCTGCCACGCCGTACCATTAATTGCAGAAACGCTGTTTCCGGCAGAAATAGCTACTGCTGCGACATTCTGCTACAGTCCTACCTGCTGCTGCCCCCAAGGCTCCCACCAGGCCAATTTCCACTCCCACCCCAGCAGCACCCCAGTTGCTGGCCCAAGGAGCAGGGCCGGCTTTACTACAGGACAACCTGAGGCAACTGGTCCGGTGCCTGCTATTTTCTCTACTTCTGGAGCCCCTGCAGTGGCCCCTGTTTTTGCCAGAGCAGGATGCAGGGCTCCCACTCCTTCCCACTGGGGCCCCAAACACAACCACTCCTGGGGCCCCGGATTTTTATTTTTGCCCTGAGCCCCACAAGTACTAAGGCTGGCCCTGCCAAGGAGCCTCTGAGCGGCAGAGGGAGTCGTAAGGGCGGCAGCACGGTGGCAGGCCTCATGCCCCACTGCCCATTTCATAGAGGCCAATAGCTGGTGGGTAGTAAATAAGGGGAACCATCACCCACCCACTGTTCATGCTCCACCAACTTACCACCTCCCCTTCCCTGCACTGTTTCGTTGACAGGCCACTACAGACAAGGTTAGCGTAAGCCGCGGGGGTCTCTCAGCCCATTGTTTTATGGCTAGGGGTGGGAAGTTCGGTTCCCCCGGTATCCGATATTGCCGGTATTTTGATGTACTGGCAGTATCGGATTAATCCGGTAATTGGGGGTACTGGTACCGGTTCCCCATGCCGGATTTGTTTACATTGTGGCCATTGAAATGAATGGCTGCAATGTAAAAGAAAGAAAGAAAAAAAAAACCTTTCCCTCCCCCATCCAGGCTGCGCGGGACACCCCCCACCCACCCTGCCCAGCCTGGATTTTTAAAGAAAAATTTGAAAGAAGATTTTTAAAGAATTTTTTTTTAGCTGAAGTCCCTGCTAGTGCGGGCTAGTAAAGGCCTAGTAAAGCGCTGAAGCCAGCCAGCGCTGAAGCCTCCGGACCGCCGTGCTGCCGCCGTCACCACCCGGAGCTCAAAAGGTAGGCGATCTCTGGGTGGGGGGGTAGGGTGATCCCTGGGGTGGGGGGGTGTTAAACCACCCCCCACCCCAGGGATCACCCTAGTACCTGCTGGTGCGGGCTTCGGGTCACCACCGCTGGCATGGCAGCGGCCCGGAGCCCGCACTAGCAGGGACTTGGGCTAAACATTTTTTTAAAAAAAATCCAGGCTGGGCAGGGTGGGTGGGGGGTGTCCCCCCTTCCACCTGCGCAGCCTGGCCGGGGGAGGAAAATTTTTTTTTGTTTTTTTTCATTGATTTCAATGGGGACAGTTCTCCATTGAAATCAATGGAAAAATACCGGTACCAGTATACTGGTTCTAATCCGGTAAACCGTTTTTTTGTGAACCGGTATCCAGTAAAACCGGTATCCGTTTTTTTTGTGAAGTCCCACCCCTATTTATGGCACAAACCTGGTTTCTCTTATTCCAGGGCCCTCCCTGGCTAAGGCTGCTTTTACACGAGCCAGAAGCAGACTCTTTTCTTGAGGATTTCAGAGTCTGCAAGAAAAGAAACTAGCGCAGGGGGGTGTAGACGCTCGGGCGGGCGTCATTTGAAACGGTGGCAAACTAACGCTCCTCGGGGATGCTGCTGTGTAAAACCTTGATTATGTGGCTTTTACAAGGCAACATCTCCAAGAAGCGCTAATTTGTTGGTGGCCACTGTTTCAAATGGCGCCCGCCCGACTTCCAGTAGCGGCAGGGGAGGGTCTAACCCACTCCTGCGCTAGTTTATTTTCTTGCAGACTCTGAAATGTGCAAAAAAGAGGCTGCTTCTGCTTCTGACTTGTGTAAAAACAGCTAAGGACAAGCCTCAGAGTTGTCTGGCATCTCCCCTACTCAGCCCTTGGCCGAGCTGTTGGCTCAGCTGCTATAGTTGCATCCCCAGCTGGCCGGCCACTTCCCCTTAAGTCCGGCGCTGAGAACCTTTTCCCTCCTGGGGGCCACTTTAGTACAAGCTCTGAGGGCTGCATGAAAGTTGGGGGTGGAGGTAGGGTTGCGATATATGTATATTTTTCTAGGCCACTTATGAAAAATACATGTTGCAAGGCCTACATAGGTACTATAGGTGCCAATGCAGGCCCTGCAGCATGTATGTTTCATAAGTGGCCTGGAAAAATATACATAGGTGGCAACCCTAGCCCTTATCTCTACTCCCTTACTCAGTCTTTCAGGGCCTGGGGCCAGATCCAGGAACTTGAAAGGGGCCACATAAAAACTAGCTGCAGGCCATATTTGGCCCCCAGGTCTGAGGTTCCCCACCCCTGCCGTAAGGTTTCCCAGCTGCGTGGTAGTTAGCCAGATGTAGAGTGACTGCACTGCTGGATCTTAAGGGGCTAGCACACACTTTGAGAGTAAGCACTTTGAGTTTCTAGGCTACTATACTGAGTAGGAGTCCAAAAAAGGCCATGCATTCAGATTTTGATATTAATTATTATTATTATTATTATTATTATTATTATTATTAAACATTTATAAAGCGCCAGTAACAACCTGGCGCTGTACAGAACATATAATCAGCTGCGGTCCCTACCTGTGGCTTACAATCTAAAAGACAAGGAGGGGGAGACAAGGAGAGGGGACAGCGGGAGAGACATGGGAGAAGACAAACAAACATTCAGGCGGATGCGAAGTCTCAGGTGCGTGTACTTGGCTTGGTTACAAGGTGGTCGGTAGCAGCAGTCAGCAGAGGAGGGCTGACAGTAAGAGCAAGGGGAAAGACTAGAGGGCATTGGGAAAGGCAGCAAGGAAAAGGTGGGTCTTGAGGAGGGATTTGAAGGAGCGGAGGGAGGAGGCAAGGCGGATGTGGGCAGGGAGGGAGTTCCAGGCATGGGGGGCAGCGAGGGAGAAGGGTCGAAGGCGGTTAGGTGAGCAGGAGAAACGAGGGAGAGTGAGGGAGGGGACAGAGGAAGAGCGGAGAGCGCATGCAGGAGTGCGTAGGGAGATTAGGTCCGAGAGGTAAGGGGGAGCTTGGTTGTGTAAAACACAAACACACACAAAAAGCTCTTTCCAGCTTCCATATTCAGAACACAAATACTAGGACTGAGTGAAACTAAATTTCTCCCCAAAACATGGTATCAGATGTCTCAAACGACCTCAGAAACTTGCACACATCCAGCTCAGAGCCGGCCTGCTCTCTGACTCTCAGCTTACCCGCCTGCTTGGGAAGCCTGCAGTGATCCATCCCTGCCTGCAGGGGTCAGTGTCCTGTCAGACGCAGCCCAGCCAGGAAGAAATGGAGAGATCCTGGCAGCCTCATTCCCACTCCCCAAACCAGTGTCAGTGACCCCTACCCTAAGCCAGTGATCTCCTGAGCCAGCCACATACCCCAAGCCAGCAACTGCCCCTGAGCTTGACCCATGTCTCTTTCCCACATCCTCAAGACAGCAACCCCCATGAGTCAGCCCCCACGTCTCATGCTCCCCTCTCCCAAGCCAGTCATATGCCTCACTCACCCTCAAGCCAGTGATCCCCCTGAGCCAGACTCATGCCCTGTTCTACCTTCCCCAAGCTAATAACAAAGCCAGCTGTATTCTCCACCCTCCCCCAAACCAGTGCTTCCTCTTTTTAAATTGGTAGCAGACTTAGCAGCAATTTTAACTGCATTTTCCATTCCTTATAGGCCTGTCGGACTGGCAGAGGCTCATTGCACTTCTGTGCCAAACTACCTCATACGTAGAGCCCCGTGTTCACTGCATTTTCCACACTGATGGAGATGTGGAAATGCAGTAACACAAATCATCACAAATACAAAACACAGATACAAATACTTAACCCTGTGCACAGCCCTAATCCCAACCAATACCCCCACAGGGGAAGATTCTCACTCCCAACCACCACCCCCAGTCACCCAGTCCATCATAATTTCTAGAATGTGCTACTATTATAGTCCTGTGTCTCTTCAAGGATTTCATTTCTTAATTAATAAATAGTAATTTATGGGAGCTAATAAATCACTTACCTTTGTTTGAGCAGATTCTCTGCGGGCTGAAGGAAACATTTTTCTGATCAACAGGGTTGCTCACCAGACAGGTGACTGTGGAGTTTGAGGATCTGGAGGGGAGAGACAGATGGAGGATTCTGCCATCCAGGGAGATCTGGTACCAACCTGAACCCCTTAAGTCTCTGAGCAGGTCTCCTCTCAACCAAGTGACATTCACCTCCCTCTTTGTGGACACCTGACATTCCAGCGTCACGTTGCATTCATCTGTTGTGCTGGAGAGTGACTGGCGGAGGATCTGTGGTGCTGGCACTGGCTCTGGAGTCAAAGGCAAAAACCATATCAGCTCTAAGCCCCCACAGCTCTCCATATAGCTCCAGGGAAAGCAGGGGCTTGCTTTCCGAACAGGGTACATCCCCATCCCCCCAACAGTCCCTACTGAGGAGAGAGTCCCTCTTTGGGTGCTGAATCCCATTGTCCCTCTTTCAGGAGAGAGAGACAAAAAGACCAGTATTCAAGGCTCAGGATCCTCTTTCCTGGTGGCCTCCCAAGAAAAGCCCTTGAGGGGTCAATGGGGAGATGATGGAATGACAAGAACCTAAGTGGAATGAGAAGCAGGAGAGTGTTTGTCCCGCTTGATGCACTGGGATCTGGGAATGTTGGGTGCGTGAGGGGGTGGAGCTTATTCACGGAGGAATAAGGCTTATATTGGCCGAGGGGGGAGGCTTGTTCCCCCTGGCTGGTGGAAAATGAATGCTGGGAGGTTTGCAAACTGCACCCATTAAAATCAGTGGGTGTCAGGCCCCGCCTGGTTAGAGCCCAAATCCCAGGAACTTTAAGGCAGATGACTTAGCTACAATACAACTGCAGAGTTGGCCTTGCTAGCAACCAACCTAAGACTCATGATCAATATGTTGTCTCCAACCTATGGCTCATGGTGAGCACAATGTTGTTTGTGAGCTCCTTTCAAGTTGCTTGCCACAGTTTGGTAAACAAAGGCTCGTCGCCCCCACGGCCCACCTCGGCACGGGGAGCGGCTCGAGGGCGGCGGCTATTGTCCCGCCCCCGCCTTTGCAGAAGAGGACACATAGAGGCAGGGGCGCACGGCACGGAAGGACGCGGCGCGAAGCGAGCTCTTGCGAGACCCGGGAGCTCGCGGCCGCCATCTTGCCCCCAGGCACAGATCCCACCATTCTGCGCCTGGGCAGCAGCGAACGAGCAGCGTGCTAGGCAGGCAGCGGCGAAGACGGTTGACAAAGTGGCCCGGATCTTCCGTTGGGGATTTTGATGGCCACACACACACCCCCTTGCTACCTCAGGCTGGGGAGTAGAGCGGGTGGGTCGGGAGCCTCCCCCACCGACCACTGCGGGGTGATTAGGCGGCGCGGCAGTGCCTTAGATTTGGGCCGTGAGAGGGCTGAGCTCCCAGGCGGCGGGAACGCAGCGTTAGGGCGCTGGGGATTTCAGCCCCCGCACACACACCCCTTGCCGCTCCAGGCCATCTGGGGAAGCGGAATGGGTGGATCAAAACCTTCGCCCCTCCCACCCCTGTAGAAATCTGTCAGCGCAGCAGCGCCTAGAGTCGCCCCCCCCTGACAGTGCCACCCCCCTGTTTGTCCACCAGCGAGGCGCGGCGGGCAAGAGCTTTGTGGGTGGTGCAGGTGGCAGCAAGAGCCGGGCACCCCCTTGCCCCCCCATGGGCTACTGGTTGGGGGTGCACTGGTGCCGGAGCGAGTAACCGCAGGGGAGGGAGAATATCAGTAGCTGCCCCACCCCCACTCAGGCGCGTAGTGAGAGCTCGTGCGCACCTCAACTCTTGGGGAAGTGTGGGTAATGGGTGAAAGGCAGCCCCAGGCCCCCAATCAACAGGTGGCGAGAGAGCCAAGGCTGCTCGCCTGGCTCAACCTCACCTTCGCAACCCCCTTCTCTCCCCCACCCCCAATTTGCAATTGGTACAGGGGCTAGGTTTTTTCTCCTCTGGTTGGGGGACCACGCGTGGGGAGGAGGGAGCGGTGCAGGCCCAGGGAACAGGGCCTTTACCTCTGCCTGGTAAAGGTGCTGGAGGTCTATTTGAAGCTCCATCCCAACCAGTCGGGCCAACTGTTTGTTCACGAGAATGGGGCCTGGGTCACCAGGTACCAATTCTCAGCAGTGCTACGGAAGATCCTAAAAAGGGCGAATATGCCATCACACTTATTTAGTTCCCACTCGTTTAGAATTGGTGCTGCAAGCTGCGCATCAGCAGCGGGTTTATCTGACCAACAGATAAAAGCAATTGGTCATTGGCGGTCTGGTGCCTTCCGCTCATACGTGCGCAAGGTCCATCTATAGCAGGTAAAGGGTGACGACGATATTAAGTGTGGTGGGGGAGACGTCACTTGGAGGGAATATCAGTTTTTTATTTCTCACAGGAAGTGAACTGCTTATGCGGTAGAAGAGAGTCGTGATCGTGGGCCACAGTATGGTCTACTGGGTTGCGAAGCGAGCTGGACGCTCGTACTGGGAAACCCAGCTCGGTATGGGACACCTGGCTGAAATAAAATGGAAAGGACGAAGTGGGATGAGAAGGGCTCAGTTCCTGCCATTAGTCCACAAACTGTCAAAGGAGGCGCATCCAGACATATTGGTATTACATCTGGGGGAGAACAACTTGCACCTGGTCACCAATATAAAGCGTGACCTCCAGAGGCCAGGCGGGTTCTCCCTAACATGTTGTTTGTCTGGTCTGAGATGCTGGAAAGGATATGATGGAGGAATGCCGTGCGCCCGAGTAGAGTGGATAGAGCCCGAAGGAAGGTGAATAAGGAGGTCGCCAGGTTGGTGACAGAGTTGGGAGGACAGACAATTAGACACCCCGAGATTAGATTCTCGAGACCCGAGTTGTTCAGGCCAGATGGGGTGCACTTGTCTAATGAAGGGCTGGAGCCTTGCCTTAAGGCCCTACAGGGAATGCTGAGCCGGCTTTTGGGTGCGTCAGGGGGGAGGGGCGAGACTAGCCAAGCAAGAGCTGGCAGTCTCTAGTGGCAGGGGTCCTGCGAGGTAGTGAAGTTAGACGGTAGGGATAGTCTGCTGCCAGGTCATCTCTTTACGAGATGGGGTCCACGTGAATGCTAGAGCTTGCCCGGCCAGCATCACGTAGGACCCAGGAAGGGGGGCGGGTCACGGGGCCTAGGACAAGGGCAGTCCAGGCTCCTCGCTGACTCTGCTCACTTCCTTCTTCGGGTCACTGTAGGCAACGGCCTCCTGATCTGGCTGTGGACGGCCAGGCAGGTGTGACATTGCAGCAGCTATATTTAGCACGGTTGCGGTACTGAGGAACATCAGACCGCCTTGAGTTTACTACCGTTAAGTTGGTTGTTAGTTAAAGTTGACAGGACCCGGAGGGGCATAGCCCCCTCCTCCCCTGATTGGGCTAATAATGTTTGGTGAAGCCTATTTTACCCCACAATGATGGTGTCTGTGTCTTCTTTTCGGGGTGCGGGACAAGGCATCATATTGACCGGGAGGGAGGGAGGAGTGAAAGAACACCCCTCTTAGAACCAGCAAGAAAGGGTTCACATGCACCTAGTGCTCTCAAGGCTTCTGGCAGAAAGAAGTGTGGTGGTTTGGAGAAGCCCTGAGCTGCTTTTGCAGGAAAAAAGTGGCATTTTTAACTCTCTTGGCTAGGGCTTTTTTAAAGAGACAGACATACCAAAACACATACTCCCAAAAACAAAATGGGGGATGGAGGGGGACGACAAAAAGTTTATTTTTAGTTTCTACTTATTTACAACTTTAGAACATAACTTGTTTGGATGATTTGACTTTCAAAATAAGGTTGTGGCTCACCATAAATTTGGAGCTTTGAAAGTGCTTCACAGCCACAAAAGGGTTTGGAGAACGCTGGTTTGGACTCTTAGAAGCCTGCTCTCCTATGTCCTGGCTTATACATTTCCAGCTCTCATTGGCTAGTGTCAGGTATAAAACAGCATGATGTTGACAGGAAATGGGTAGAATCTGAGAAACCAGAAGGTTGTAGCTGGCCTTAGTAAAACACCCCCCCCACCCCAAAACTGGCTATGTGACTTCTCTGTGATCCTGTACTGCACTCCAGCCTTTTTGTTCCTATGAGACTGACCTGTTGTACTTAGACCACATTCACACCTGCGATGGTGCACAGATTTTAGCCCCTGCAAGCCAAAATCTACATGGAGTTTGGCCGGTGTGAAAGCTTCCCCCACCCCCCCTGCGCAGAGTCTGGCCGGAGTGAAACACACACCCCCCGCGCAGAGTTTGGCCCGTGTGAAAGCCGCCCCCCTGCGCAGAGTTTGGCCCGTGTGAAAGCTCCCCCCCGCGCAGAGTTTGGCCCGTGTGAAAGCCGCCCCCCCGCGCAGAGTTTGGCCCGTGTGAAAGCTCCACCGCACGACTTTTCCGGACATCACCGAGAAGAGTACAGAGCAGGAAAATCCTGCTCCATACAGTCTTCTGGGTGATCTCCAGCAAAGCCGCGTGGCCAGGCTTTCACGCCTGCCAAAGTCCGCGCAGATTTTGGCTCTCGCCATTTGTCCTGGAGCCAAAATCTCTGCAGGGCCGGTCGCCGCTGCAGGTGTGAAGGTTAGACTGGCATCCAGCCCTGACTCAGCTTCTGACAATGGGTAAGACCAAATGTGACAGTGGACCATTGTGGCCTTCTTTGTCATGCTTTGGCTCGGACCTCGGCTGCATGTCTGCGCAGGCACCGCCAGCTGTTGGCCCAGGATTGCCCTGGGCCATGTCGGCAGTTAGCCCGCGCTGTGACCTCGGAAAATCTCTGAGGTCACAGCCTCAGAGGTCACAGTCACAAATCTCTGAGGTCACAGCCACAGCCCAATCGGGCCCCGAGCTGCCTTGGCAGGAGGGTGTGATTACAAATCTTTGTAATAAATAAATAATAAGCGGGCCACAGCGGGTCTGCATGGGTCTGTTCCTGGACCAGTATGCTGGCTCGGGTCTGGGCCATCATTGGCCGCCATGGATGTCTGTCATGACAGGGGGAGGGGCATTGGGCACAGCATGGGGGCGGGCACACATTCTGGGTTCTCTCTGCCACTGGGCTGTGCAGCCGGCAGCCTGGCCGGGCACATGTTTGTTTGCCACTCTGACCTGCCGCAGTTTCCTACTCTGGGCCTTGTGGCACTACCCTCTAGTGTGCTGGCTGTTGAAGCAGTGAGCAACCCTGACCCTGGGTTGGCTCCTTGCCATTGATTTCATTGGGTTCAGGATTACATCCTCATTTAAGCAAGTCATGAACGCTGAAATCATCAATCACCATAGATAGTGAGGTGAAAATACCGGTCTTCTTCCGTCTGTGAAGTGAATACAATTCGAGCCTTGTACTCTCCGCTGTCATTTAGTTTTACCCCCGTGATCCTTAGCGAGGTCTCACTCTGCATTTCTAGTCGCTGCTTAAACTTGTCACTGCGATTAAATGGCTCCAATTTCCCATCCTTAAAAGAAGCCATCGGAAGCCACTGGTTTGCCCCATTATTAGAGAGCCACTTGATTTCACTCATGGTTTTTGCCGAGGATATTTTCACAGAAAGCAAAACCGATTCTTTCAGAATCCCAATCACCTGCTGGGGCGACTCTTGCGTTCGGTTAATGCCTATAAAAAGTAGCAAAGAAATTAAAAAGAGGTTCATTTTGCAGTGATGGAGATGAACACAGGTTACATTCACACAAAGTGAGCAAGTTATAATGGGTATCTAACCGTGGTGCATTTACATGGGCTTCCAAATTGTCTGTCCCCAGAATGCCAGAGCCATTTATTCCTGATTCAAACAAGGATATATATATCCTTGGCTAGTACATTATCTAATAAATGAAATGAAATATTACCAGACCAAATAAAATAGCTATCTAATCTATCTATCAAATATAATCCAGGGATGGGATTTATCTTATTGTATTTGATCTGGGGCCACATTTTATTTGTTCAGGTAATATTTCATTTCATTTATTAGATAATGTACTAGCCAACTGGCCATGACAGAAGACAAAATCCAAAGGGAAATATACAAGGTAAAACAAAACAGAGATCATAACTAACCACAATTCAGGAGTTCATAAGATTACTCTGGGGCCATTTCTCTCTTAGTTTTGCTGCTGAGACTGCGAATGCAGCCACAGCCCTTGGGACCGTATCCTTTGAGTTATTCAACAGAAAACAAAGTAACCGTAGGGGTGAGTGCAACAGTCCTTCCTTAATATTGGGGACCTGGAACAATTGAGCATGGATATGTACATAGATAGGGCAAAACAGTCAATAATGAGGCAGATCCTCTACTACCCCTGCCCCACACATGCAGTATCTGTCAAAGTAACGAATCCCCATATACCACCCTTGAATCGCCATGGTAGTAGTCATAGTTTGCAAATGCAAGGAGGTAAAAGCTTTCCTGTGCAATGGGGAGGATATAGAAGAGAAATATCTAGAATCACTCGGTCCCGTCAACCAGTATTTATACCACAATGATACCCTTGAGGCAGCTGCCTGAAATTGAGACATATGCAGGTCTGTATCATCAATATGTTGTCTAACAATTCGTATTTCTTTAAAGGGGGGGGGGCAAAAAATCCCAGGAAAGACCAAGACTATATAAATTGCCTTCTAAAAACTCTTATTGGGTGAGCTCAGGCTCACTTTCTCATTCAAACAATGCTGCAGTAAAGAGGATTGCGGGGAGTGGAGAACTGTAAGCCAGTATGAGAGTAACAACCAAGTACACCTCACTGTCATTGATCTAATGGCCAGCTCTAAGCACATAATTGCAGCTGATGTTCCAAGGGTGGGGGGCCCTACAGCAGGGCCTTTCTCATCTAATTATTTTGAACAGACTCTAATGAGGTCTGAATAAATCCCCCCACCCCCAATCTGGGCACCAAAACATATCTGGGGAATTACCTTCAACTTGAAAACTTTTTGTGCTGGTTTAATCAGACCACCCACCCTTGGTGTTAAGAAATTGAATCTGTCCCTGCACTGAAGCAATTGCCATTTGTCTGGCATAATTTACATGAGATCCCCTGCAGCTGGTAGTAGAGAAAACAATACCTAGGGATTTATGAAACCTAACCTGCTGTAAGCACATTGGTAATATAACAATGGCCAGTGGGTCCATACCAAAAAATAGAGAGGTGTTGACCTGCATCCCCAGATCCCAAATTCTCATATTTCAGATCTGAGCTTAATCCATAGAGCAGGGCTAGGCAAAGTTTCCTAATGTACCTGTTTTAGGGCATGTTGTGATGAACTGATCCTTCAAAGTAGTTGAGCCTTAAATCACGTTTACTCCTCAATCGTTCACACAGCAAGAGCTCTAAACTGGAGTTATTCAGAGTAGGAAGAGAAATATGTACTCCTGAAAAATAAGGAGTACGTACTCCTCTTTGCTTTTTACATCAAAGTAACTGTAGCATGAACTTGGGCTGCATGCTCGTGTTTTGACAAAATACAAATAAATGTAAAAAAGACCTTTTCAGGGTCCATATCTGAAATAAGAATACTGTGTATTCGGGTTTTGAGTGAACGCAACGTTTCCACAAAAACATAATATTTGAGACCTCAAACTTGACTGCCAAAACTGCGGCACATTTCCAGCTTGGAGCTGGGCTGCTCTTTCTTAGCTTAACCACCTGCTTGGGGAGCCTGCAGTGAGCCCTGCCATGGGTTGGAGGTCCAAACCCCCACTTTACCGGGTTTGAGGGACTCAGTTTCCCTTGCGCACAGCCCTCTTGAACTAGTGTCTCTCTCTGGCTAATTCAAGTCTGCCTCAGGGAAACTCCTTTGTCACTCAAGGGCCCGATCCTTCCCGTTTACAGACTCTTTACTCTCTGAGTTTGCAAGCGCTTGAGAACTCTTGTTGCTCACTTGTGTTCCAATGTTAGACACAGACACTTCTTCATAAAGATAAGAAGTTAGTTTATTGATTACATAAGCAAGATAGTTGATACAGAGTGGTTACTAGAAATCAAAGGTAAATATAACACATTCCTTATCTATACTGGTTGAGTTCCTAAATCAGCATCTTACCCTACAAAGGTCCATAAGTTCTGGTTCCTCAGTCATAAAGGTAGAATGACTGGGCACTGGCTTCTTAGTTGGTAGAGAGCAAAATCATGGCTCGCAGTTCATGGTTTCCCCAGCCTTGCTGCTGGCAGCTTTTCGTATGCAGATGTAACTGCTGGCTCTTGGAGAGGACTCTCTAAAGGTGACTCACTGGCCTCTTTAAGTAGACTTCCTCTTTCTTTGTCTGTTTTCCCGCCTTGGGGAAAACCTGAAGTGTGTCAGGCAAACATAAAGGTCCATCTACATCTCCACAGAGTTCCATCTGGCAAGTGTTCTCAAATACACATTTTTGATATCTCTTTGCATTTCCTGTAGCTTGGTGACGTGTCAGAGCCCTAATTTGAGCGTTACAGTTCTTAATTGTAACATTACATACATGTGGAACCTTTTGCATTACATATTTTCCAGACTTGTAGTCTACATGTAGTCCCGTGTTACACTTGTGCAACCCTATGTTTCTCCGTGACAAGCCTTCCCCACCTGCAGGGGCTGCCGCTATCTCAGTAGAGTCTCTAGCTCTGCAGCCAGACAGAGTCCAACCCAGTCAGGGAGAAATGAGGAGTCCTTGGCAGTTTCATTCCTCTCTTCCTTGCTGGCCGCAAGCCAGCCCCATGCTCCATTCCCCCCTAAGAATCCCATTTTCCGCAAGCTGATGACTTCCCTCTGAGCGAGAAACCACCACCCACAAGCCAGAACCATGCCTCATTTCCCCTCCCCAAGCCAGCCCCATGTCCCATTCCCACTCTCCAAGCTAACAAACTTCCCTGAGCCTAGTCCCATGCTCCATTCCCCCACCAAGCCAGTGACAACTCCCAAGCCAGACCCATGTCCATTCCCTCATCCCCAAGATAACAACCTCCTCACCAAGTTAGCCATATTTTCCACCCTCCTCGAAACCAGTGCTCCCCTTTAAAAATTGGTAGCAGACTTAGCAGCAATTTTTGACTGCATTTTCCGTTCCTTATAGGCCTGTCAAACTGGCAGAGCTACAGTGTAAACCAAAGTAACAACTTTGATTTAATTAAACTGAAATAGCTACTCTCCTTCTGTAGTGTTCAGAGAAACAGTGTAAACAATGTAGCACCACATCAGTTTCCTCCCTTCTGTACCAAAATAAGCCATACACAGAGATGCGTGTTCACTGCATTTTTCCCATTGGCAACAATGGGGGAAATGCGGTGAACACGGGCAAAGATACAAATACAAATAAATACAAACACTAAAAGCACAAATACAGATACAGATACAAATATGTGACCCCGTGAACAGCCCCAGTGTGAACCCTTTACTTTGAAGTAAAAAGAAGGGTAGCATTGTGTGAGTGGGGGGAGGGGGAATGGACCAGAAGCACACACCCATGCACTCCCAGTCACTCCTAGCACTCTAGGGTTCTGGTTCTTCCCGTACAGGGAAACGGGCCCATCAGGATAGTGTGTGGGCTTATACTGTCTCACAAAGACAAAGCCCCTATCATCATAGGGCGTAGAGCGAAGTGGCAGGCCAAAGCCTTTTAGTTCCACAGTTATTATCCACGTTCACGCTAGGTGGAGGGCACGGGGACACGTAGTGCTCTCAAATGAGGGAAGGAGGGCAAGGTCCAGGGAACAACAGGAAGGGAGGGAGGAGAGGCGGCGACACTCACATCTGGAGGTGGAGGGGAGAACGAGCGGGACCCCTGGGAGGGGGCCACCCAGCCACTCACCAGCCACTCACCTTTCTCTCCGTCTCTTGCGTAACCCCAGGGAAGGGAAGGATACCAAGATACAGACAAGTACAGGATACCAGGATATAGACGGCTTTTTATCCGTGTAGTCCCGCCTCCTGACGTGCCTGGAGCCTTGCGGAGCGCCACAAGGGCCCCGGGCCTGACCCCACGTCCGCTGCTGCACCCGGAAGTGCAGACGTCCTGACGTCCTCTGGGCCGGTTGCCGGGACAATGGACAATGCCGGTGGCGGCAGCGGGGGAACTGTGGCCTGAGATGCTGGGGCTGGGGGAGGAGCGGTGCCAGAGCGGGGGCTCTCGAGGCGGCGCAGCTGTCTCCCCCAGACACATTGTCTGCCATGACAATTAGGTGAAGATTATAAAGTAACTACTTCTTTGCAACTGCAGTGTGACTGTGAGCAGTACTAAAGTGAAGCAGTTACTTTGATCCATTTATTAAATATCAAATATCAAATAGGATGCTAATTATTATTGTTAATAACAGTGATAATTATTATTATTGACAACAACAACAACAACAACGCAAGAGGTAGGTTTTCAGGAGGGATTTGAAAATCGAGAGGGAGGGAGCAGAATGAATATACCCAGGGAGGGAGTTCCAGGTGTGGGGGGCAGTAAGAGAGAAGGGGCGAAGATGTTTAGAGGTCACATTCTGATGAAAAGGGGTAAACCAGAGTAACTGTTTTGATTTAGTTAAACCATAATACTTGGGAAGTGTTCAGATGAACAGTGTAAACTGAAGTAACAACGTTGATTTAATTAAACTGAAATAACTACTCCCCTTCTGTACTGTTCAGACAAACAGTGTAAACAATGTAGCACATCAGTATCCTCCCTTGCTGAGACGTAATGATCAGTGATCACTGAACCGAAGCCTCTGCTCCCACATTGATAGGTATTCACACAAACAGTTCCTTCAGAATGCAAACTAAAGGGGAGTATGCATTCCTGATTTTTCAAGTGAAAATACTTCTCTTTCTACTCTTGAATAATTTTGTTTTAGAGCTCTCTGTTCATGTGAACAAGGGGTGAAAAATCTTTTCCCTCCCCGGGGCCACTTTCAAAATTAGGGGCCACATAAAATTTGGGAATGGGGGGTATTTAAGGAGGGCACTCAGGAAGGGGAGTCCATGGATCTGTGCCATGGATCTGTCCCCTATCCTTGTGTACATTTATTTAATTAATTAATTTATTTATTTTATTTATTTAAATTTATATGCCACCCTTCCCACATGCCTTCAGCTCTTCCTCCTTTCCCTGATCTCACTCCTTCCGTGCTTAGGGGCATGAACTGGATGCAGGGACCAGTGTTTAATTTGTAAAAAACATTGCCGGGGCCAAGCCTGTGCCAGAAGCCACACCCCTTGCTCCAGAAGCCACGCCTCCTAGCCCACAGCTTGTCAGAGCAGTGAAACGAACCCTAGGCTCCAGCTAGCAACCCAGCCACCGGCCTCGCCTCTCGACAGCTGAATATAAAATGGGAGTTCCTGTGATTTAATCGATATGATGACCAGCACAGGGAGTGGGACAGGAAAGCCATTACTGCAAACCAAATAAAAACATCCAAGTTTTTTTTCTGGTTTTTGCATGCAACCATGAAGAGGCCAATATCAGCTTTTTCCTGATCTTTCACATTTTGAGGTGCACACTCCTACCGGGAACATTTCCTAGGATTCAGCCCGCATCTTGAATTTAATTTCTGGGGCTGAGCCCTGGCAAGTCCTCCAGCCCCCAAATTAAGCCGTACCAGGGACCAGATCCAGGCACCGGAAAGGGTCCAAATAGAAATTAGCTGTGGGCTGCATTTGGACCCTGGACCTGAGGCTCCCCCTCCTCTGTGAACACTTCAGGAGTCAAACAGAAGGCCCAAGTACATCTAATGAATTGTTTGTCGAAACATGGCCTTAATGAAATGGAAGTCATTGTGGTTTAACACTGGGTATTTTCAGAAATGACGAGATCACAGTGAACCACGGTCAGTACCCACATGGGGCCAAAGCGCCCTGAACGTCTGTTCGGCGGCCGCCAGATGTTCACCATGGTCGATTCCCACATGGGGTCAATTTCAACCACGCTTCCGGGGAACCCCGCCGGACAAGCGCCATAAGCGTGGTCAAAGAGATCCCCGGCGGGAACCAACAAAAAGTAACGTCTGGCTGGCACCCACGCCCTGGAATTCCCGGCGGGATTCCGGGCCGTGGTCAAATCGGGCGGGCGCTGCGGCCGCATTGGCCATGGCGCCCGCTCGTCTCCCCAGAGGGTGAGCAGCAGGGGAGTGGGGGGGGGGCGCGGCCGTGCAGCCGCACGTTGCGCCATGCAGCCCCGCCCCCTCCCCGATTCCCCACCGGGATCAGCCGGCACGTCTGTTGGACGTGCCGGAGTGATCCCGGTGGGAAATCATTTGGGTGATTCTGGGACGGGCCGAATGCCGCCCCGTCTCGTCTGAAATCACCCACTGTTCATTGGGACATGTCATTCAGTACCCACCAACCCACCCACCAAATCCCACCATCTCCTGAATGCAGATGACTAATGGATTACTTATTTGGGGTTTGCAATGTGCGGGAGTGGCAGTTTGCTTGTCTGTCTGTCTGTCTGTCTGCAGAACTCATATTTGATACTCAGACGAATTCGATTTACATGCAACACAAACCTTCCCCCAAGAGTAGTGTACTCTCTTGAAAAACACATTGTTCTTTGTGGCGTGGGTTGCCGTGGCCCAGTGATTGCTAAAATGATACAACGCTTTGTCACGTGCAGGGTAAAGTTTTCTCTGACAAAAAATTGGAAATTGTCCAGGGGGAAAAACAATGCCTCAGTTCTCTAATTAAAAACTCCAAAAAACTGCAGAGGTATTGGTTGTTAAAATTAGAAAGTGTTTATTGCAAAAACAATGCAATTGTTGGAGGTGTAGCTATTATTTTTAGAGAGGGATGGCTAGTTAAGAGATATGTATGGGCGCAGCCTCCGTACCAGACACAGCTGGCGGAAAGCCACCTTCGCCACCACATCCACCTGCTGATCTAGGCGGAGGTCTGCATCCAATAACACCCCCAGACTCCGAACCTGCTGGGCCACGGAGGGGCGCAACCCCTCCCCCGCTCGGCCTACCACCATCACCTCCATCTTATCGGGATTGAGCTCCAGTCTGCTCTGTCGCAACCAAGTCGCCACAGCCTCCAAACGTTGGGATAGCACGGAGACAGCAGGGCCTGGGTCAGCAAAGCTGGGTGATAGGGGCTGGCAGTGCAGTTACTTCAGGACCATGAGCCTGGGGGTGGGAGGAGGGTACGAGCTGTGTCCCCTGTTGCTGGGAGAAAAGGTCCGTGAGCCCCAGGGCTTAATTTGTGTGTGGGAGGCAGAGGGGACTTGCCAGTGCTTAGTCCCAGCAATTAAATTCAAGGAGGGCTCAGAACCCTGGGAAATGCCTCCAGTAGGAGGGAGCACCCCAGAATGAAAGAGACCAGGAAAAGGCCAATATTAGCCATTTCAGGCTTGGAAACAAAAGCTAGGAAAAAAACGGATGATTACTTGATTTTCATTCATGACCCAAGAGGCGTATACCAAAATTTTCAGATTGTCAAGAGCCGCAGGACACATTACATTGATCACCCAATTCCAGGTACAGGGCACATCTGTTCCCCAGCCCACACTCACACACACACACACACACACTCCCGCACCCTCACCTCCAGCATCAGAGCTCTGGCTCCCACACAGTCCAACAGGTTCAGGCGGCAGCAATAGCAGTGCATGGTATGTTCTCCCTGCTCCCAAGGCTCCCAGGAGGTTCCAGCAGCAGGAAAGGTGATGCAGCTTCTCTTGCTCCCAAAGGAGTCATATGGACTCCCCTCCCCCCAAGCAACCACTTCTGGCAAGAACCACAGTACTGGTGCCTAAGAGCCACATGTGGCTCCCAAGTGCCCACCTTGGATATAAATCAACTCACAAGAATGCCTGTTTTGTTTTCAGTTGCAGAGAGGTAGGTTAGTCCGGTGGTTGGGTTGCTAGCTGGAGGATAGTGTTCATTTCCCTGTTCTGCCAAGCTCCAGGCGGGGAGGTGTGATTTCAGGGGCAGGAAGCATGACTTTTGGGGCAGACTTGGACCCTGGCAATTATTATTATTATTATTTTTACAAATTAAGTACTGGTGAGTCCATTCCATCGTCTGCACCAAGACCCATTCCCACCTAGCTATGCCCCTGAGTCACTGACAACTTAAATTTCTTAAAGACAATTATTTATATTGAGGGAAATAACAGCAAAAAAGACTATAAGTAAAGTCTCCAAGAAAGGGAGAAGCCAGCAACAGGCTGCAGCGACTGAGAACAAAGGCTGGAACGAATCCAGCTCTCCCAATTTGCAAGCCAAATTCAAAGGTCTCACTAACATTTGAATGGGATGTAACCAAATTTAACCAAGAGAGAGGATTCAGAGGAGAGCAACTAAGATGGTAAAGGCGGTAAAGTGCAAGCCATGTGAGGAAAGGCTGGAAGAACGGATTATGTGTGATTAGCCTAGAGAAGCCTAAGAAGAGAGATGATGACATTTTTAAAATATCTAAAATGATGTCACAAAAAAGGATGGAGAACAGTTGTCAAGGATGCAGTCAAGGCCAGTAGCATAGGATCTTTTTAAACGAGATGCTACCATGCATGGCCACCCAGGAGCCACTCATCCGACCGCCCGTCTGAAGGTGCTGCAGGGGAATGAGTGCTCCCTTGAGCCACCCAGCACCCACTCATGGGGCACTGCTGAGAAATCTGGAGTGTGCTCTGTGGGGCAAACCAAAAAAGTGTACGGCAGTGGGCACCCACGGATCCCCTGCCCGTATGAACTGGGGCAGCCACCTATGCCAGCAGACAGGTCCCGCGCTCCTAGGCACTGTGGGCAGGAGACACGGCTTTTGCAAGTCACAGGAACTGGCCACGAGTGCGGGGGAGCTCCAGCACTCACACCTGGGGTGTGTCAATGTCAAAGGTCAGCCTGGCGTGCTTCCCCATGGTCTATGGCAGGGAGAGTGCGTGGTGGCTGCCACAGAAGCCACACTGGGAGCCACCCGCTAGAATCCATCCCCACGTACTTCACATGAGTGGGTGCTTCGCACCTGGGCCGCTCAGTGGTCACTGACACCCCCTCCCCGCCCATCATCTTGCTGTTTAAAAACGCCCATAGCTGGGTTTAAACAAGGATTGGATCCGTTCTTGGAGGGTAGGTCTATTAGTGGCTATTAGCCAAGTGGGTTGGAGGATGTAACCTCGGACTGTTGGGAGCTGGGAGTGAACAGCAGGGAGTGGATCACCCAGTTATGATGACCTGCTGGGGACTTCTCCGACGCGACCAAGAATGGCCACTTTAGAAGAGACAGGATGCTGGGATTGATGAACCACTGGTCTGGCCCAGTAGGGCATTTCTTACCTTCTTATATTATTTTTAAAATTATTATTAATTATTATTATTATTATTATTAGCAAGCATTTATATAGTGTCAGCAATGCACCTCGTGCTTTACAAAGTAATGGAATAGACATGGCCCCTGCCCTAGGGCTTACAATCTGAGAATCGGGGTGGGGGGTGGAGACGAAGGAAGGGGAACAGAGGGAGACAAGGGGAACAGAGGGAGAGACAAGGGACATTTGGGACAATTGTTCTCCCCTGACAGCTAACAGAGCAAGGGTAGAACAAGTGGAATAAGCTTAAATTACAGTTGGTAGAATTTGGTTAAATATTAGGAAAAGTTTTCTAACTTAAGAGCAGTCAAGCAATGGACTAGGGTTTGGACTCTCCTTCATTGAATGTTTTCAGAAACTATATGTCCATGATACTGTAGGCCAAGGATGGAGAACCTCCAGCCCAGGGACACAAAGGGATCCACAGCTAGTTTTTATTTGGCCCTTTTCAAGTTCCTGGGGCTGTCCCCAACATTCAGTTCCTATTCTGGAGCACTGAAAGAATGAGCTTGGGCTAAGGAAAGAAGGATGAAGGCATGCACACAGGGGATGGATCCATGGCACGGATTCATGCTCTGGACCTCATTCTTCCTTCTCTTGACTTGCCCCCAATTTCACGGTGGCCCTCAAAGCTTGTACTAATTTTCAAAGTGGCCCCTGGGTGGGAAACGTTTTGCCACCCCTGCTCTAGGCAGAGGGTATCCTGCCTTGGAGCAGGGGACTGGACTTGTAATGTATAATAATAATAATAATAATAATAATAGTAAAAGCTCAATCTCCTCCATCTTCCTACAACTATGAAAAGCTCTCGGGCAGGGACCGTGTCTATCTTGTTTTTTGTAAAGCACCAGGTACGTTGCTTGCGCTATATAAATGCTTATGCTAATATAATAATAAGAATGGGTATACTATTAACAAACATGACAGTGGCACGCTGTGGCACGCTTGAAGCCACTTTGGTCTGTGGGCCACTGTCACATTTGTTAAGGGTCATCCAGATGTTTGGCCCAGAGTTTCCCCGGGCGTGTTGGTGTCTCTCTCGCCCAGGCTAGCAGCCAGCCGACACACCCGGGAAATGGCCTGTCCCACCAGGCTACAGTGGGCTCTCACATGTGGTAGCCTGCTATTCCCGGCCCAGTCCGGAGTGGCCACCATGATGGACGTAGGGTGGCCACCTTTGGTCATTTTTTACCTGACACTTCCATTTCGACCTATGGGAGTGTCAGGTAAAAAACCAACCTAGTTCATGGGTGACCATGGATGATTTCAGATGTTACGGGGCCCGTTGGCCCCGTACCGAAATCAACCCATTCATTCCCCGCCGGGGTCACCCTGTCACGCCGTAACAGACGTGTCGGGGGGATCCCAGCAGGGAATCTGGGAGGGGGCGGGGCCGGGCGGCGCAACGTGCGGTCGCACGGCCCCTCCCCCTCCACGCACCCCGCTGCCCGCCCTCCGAGGAGACTGGCGGGCGGCGGGGCCAATGCGGCCGCCGCGTCCAGCCGAATGCGCCACGGCCCGGGATCCCGCCGGTGATCCCGGGCCATGGCGAGCAGCCAGACGTTACTTTTTTTTGGTCCCTGCCGGGGGTCTGTTTGACCACGCTTCCCAGGACATTCCCCCGGCTAGCCCGGGAAGCGTGGTTCAAATTGACCCCTTGTGCGGATTGACCGTGGCGAACATCTGGCGGCCGCCAAACAGACGTTCGAGCAACAGTGACCACAGGTGGGTATTCACCGTGGTTCACTGTGATCTCGTAACGTCTGAAAATACCCCATGGTGCCCGTCAGGGTGGTGGTGGGGGGCGGTGAACGTTTGTTCCATGACCAGAGCTGCTCCTGATCAGGAAGCAAGTGGCTTCTCAGACCAGATCAGTTTGTGACTGCGGTGCTGTGCAGTTATGTACGTTATTACCCTATTTTCCCTCCCTGGACAAAATATATATTATTTCCAGTATTTAGAGCCAAATTGTCTAATCTGTGTTCAGGCAAAAAGCTCTTATTTGACTTGACTCTGTCAAGCGTGGAAGTTTGTTTGAGCAAAGACAGCAGCTGGGCTTGGCTTGTGCTTTCTGAAGCGCTTTGGGGTGGAGGTAAAAAAGAAACAAAAAACTATGCTACAAGATTGTCTGAAATGAATCACTCAGGCAGCGTTCTCTCTCTCTGTCTCACTCACTCTGGGCTTTGAGGGAGAAGAAACAGATACAATGATGTATTAAGCCAAAGATCAAATGCCCATATCACAGACGTTGACTCTGCAGCACAAAGCTTCCAGCGGCTAGAATTACAAGCAACTCGTTTCCTGTATTGAAAAGACATTTTCCGCACTCCGAGGCAAGGGGATGGCTCCCTTTTTATCAATCGTTGGTTACTTCTCAGTGTTTCATCTGGGCCTGAACCTCCTCTATTTGAATTTCTCTCATGCTCTGCCCTTGCACTTGAGCTTGATTTCTGACCTGGCGGGGGAAAGAGCTGGATTTGGGATGCAAAGCAGAGATGGAAATATCAAGACACCCAATAGCAAGATGCAAAGGCAAAAGCAGCCCCCTCTGAACGAGAGTGCGCTCAGTATGTTTGCGTTAACATCGTGTTCTGCTGCAGGGCAGATGGCAAAGAATCATTTTCAGAAGCAGTCAGATGTCGGGAAGGATACCAGGGATTAAGAGCTGATAAAGACACATGGCTCGGTTCACCGGCCTTTAAAGGGCTGTGTGATTATTATCAGCACCGCGCCAGCAATGGGCCTAGTGCTCCACCGTGATGATTTGAGACAAGTCCCCGCCCCCAGGAGCTTCAAATCTCAGATCGTCAGGGGTGCATAGGAAGAGACAGAGATGCATAATCTACTTCCATCTTAGGGGGAACTGAGGCTGAGGAAGAATGACTTCCCCAAGGCCGCCCAGTGAGTTCATGGAACCCTGCTCCCCCAGATCTTATCAACTAAGCTGCACTGGCTCATTCTTTCTGTTTCTGAATCACCGCCCGCCTCGGTGGAGTAAGGATTTTTGGAGGCCTGGGCATGAAAGATATTTGAGGGCCCTAGCACTCACGTGCGGTACTGCCTCTATCTCCTCTGACTCAGCCCAGACTCACTGAACCACCCTCCCCTATCCCCACTGCTCCATATCCTCCAACAGTCTTAGGCAGGACTGCCCCACTTTTGCAGGAAGATCTCCCTAGCCGGCCTTTGAGGGGCAATGCCCTGCAGGCTGCTTGTGAAGGAGGCCGCCAGAGCTATTGTACGCAGTTACCACCAGAGCACCAGGATCCCTTCTGTGGGCGCTGCCAGAGCACTGGGACGGCTGGGCTACCGCCAGAGACAATCCCTGCCTCCCCCGCCCCTGCGCTGAGCTTCCACTGCCACCAGCAGGAAGGGGGAACCGCTGAATGGGCTCAGATACCCTCGCCGCTCCTCGAACATGTGGGTAATACCCAGGGTGGCCAAATATGCACATTTTAGAGAGCACTTATGAGATCTACAGGCTGCAGGGCTGTATTGCAGCCAATGCAGCCCTGCAACCTGTATTTCTCATAAGTGTCCTCTACAATTTGCATATCTGGCCACCCTAGTAATACCTATGAGTAAATGATTGGCTACGTATTTTAACTCAAGTCAGATCTGAATAAAGCTGCCCCAGAAGATCCGATAACACCTTTACGTGAGGGGGTGGGGAACGTTTGCCCCACTCCCACACTCCTGGGGAGGAGCTCGTCAGGCCTTAACATTTGAATTTGCTTAGCAACTTGGAAGAGTCAGAACGTCAACGTCCTGTGGAGAGGCAGATGTAGGGAGCATGTCTGCCAGCCTGGATGGGATCTGCGACTGTCTCTGGTGGCTGGTCAGCCGCAGCAAACAGGGATGAGGGAAGCCGGCAGGGCCCGGAGGCTGAACACCTGTGTTTTAGTGTGTGGAGGTTAATTAGAGTTGCCACCTAGGCACACTTTTAAGGAACACTTATGAAAAATACATCCCCTGCGCTGGCATCTTAGGCATAGGTGGCAACTCTAAGGTTAACCCTAGGCCACCACACACTAGGGGCGTTTATAGACGATCCCGCTTACAAGCGGGATCGCTAAACGCCGGGTTTTCCTGCCGCGGCGTCTCTGCATGCCGTGTCTGATGTTCAGACACGGCGCAGAGTGCGAGTGCGCATGCGCACCCGTCTGCGCATGCGCACCCGTCTGCGCATGCGCACGCGCACCCTTCTGCGCATGCGCACCCTTCTGCGCATGCGCACGGGACCAGGAAGTGCGGCGTAAAGCCGGCACTCCGGGAATCCGCGTCGGAGGGGGCAGGATCGCCTGCCCCCTCCGACGCGGATTCAAAAGCAGGCCACGCATATAGACGAGCGGCAAGAAAGGCGGCTGATCAAAGGATCAGCCGCCTTTTTTGTCTCGTCTATAAACGCCCCTAGTCTGACTAATATCAGAGGCCTATGTTCACTGCGTTGTTTTCCCAGGGCCATCCTAAAGCAGGGCCAGCAAGGGCTATGGCCCAGGCCCCACGGTTGGAAGGGGACCTCCGTACGGAGGCCAATCCTGGTAGCTCCAGGACCAGTGCTCCTGAGGCCTTGGGATGGGCTATATCTGCAGAGCCCTCTCCCCACCTGCAACTCTCAGCCCCCAGGCTGGCTGCCTCCTGTGGGGCCATGCCCCCTGCCCCTTATCGACTAGGGTGGGGGAGTAGGGCCCTGCAGGAAGTGGGGAAAGGGCTGGGGCTATGGAGGGTGCGAGTATCGGGGCCTACATTTTAGTTTTGCCCTGGGCCCTGCAAATTCTAAGGCCACCCCTGGTTTTCCCCCCCGCTGTAAATGCAGTAAACAGGTTCCTGATAATATGTTTTCTTTATAACAGCAAGGAACAGCTGCTGTTCCACTGCAATTGTTTACCATACAGTCCCTATATCTTATATCAACATCCTCCTGGACCTTGTTTATCCAGGCAACAGGAGGATTTCGCTGTGTGTGTGTGCGCTTCGCCTCCACCGGCTATTACAGGTTCCAGCTGCTTTTTTATTTATTTATTCATTTATGCCATTTTTTCTACCCCGCACCCTCTTGCTCACAGAGCAGCTCGGGGCAGCTTTAAAGCTTTGATCTGCCATATCGACTCCATCATTATATTATGAGTCTTGAGCTCTTAGGGGCAGAGAGCCGAGTTAGTCTGAAGTCAGGCAGAAAAAGAGGCGGAGGTGGGGGGTGGGGGCGCCTTAGAGACTTCCAGGGGAAAACCTACTTCCCCAGCAGGCCGTATTAAGGAGGTATAGTCCCTCTTTGGTGCTGAATCTCACTGTTCCTCTTTCAGGGATCAAAGTCCTTCCAAGAGAGACTATGGCCTTTTTATGCGGACGTCACCCCCCCCCCCACACAAACACCCATAAACACCCATCGCAGGGGTGGGAGAGTGCCCGTGTAAACGTCCATTAGCGTGCACGACCCACCCACCAACACCCACGGAGCAGTCGGGAAGGAGCCGAAGGTGAAGATGGGTGGAGGTGGGTCGAGATGGGTGTTCAACACCCACCTGTCCGTGTAAAAACCAAAACGCCCACAGGAAGGGGGTCCGCTGAGACCACAGAGAGATGGCTAGAGAGGCCACGTCGGTGCCCCCAAGCAGACACGCCCCCCCCCCAGGGAGATGCCAGACACACGGACGGGAGCCATGAAAGGAGAACTGAAACATGACATGGGTGGGTGCACCAGCTCCCAAAATGTCAGGACAGAAAGCATCCTTTCTGGACAGAAAGCAAGACGAAGGGAGCCAGCGCCACGCCACGTGCAGGATGGGCCAGGGTAAGCAGAGGGACCCAGGGATGCCCAGGGGAGGGGGGGGTCTGCCCAATGGGCCTGGGGGGGAGGAGGAGGTGGGAAGGACAGCTAAACACAGCACGCCTATCCCGTCACAGGGCCGAAGGCATACCGCAGCGACCGCTCCACCCACATCCCTCCACTCCACCGCAGCCACTGGGCACGGGGAAGGGAGTGGAACGGACAGTGAGGTAAGAGCAAGGGTACCCCAAGAACCCGGGCAGGGGGGGCCCGCACGCCAATACCAGAACCGAGGAAACACAGGCCGGGCAGCTGACAGCTAATGGTTCCCACTCCCAGGAGAGCACCCAGACACAGGAGCAATGCACCACCGAGGAGATGGCCGAGGAGGGCCCCCGTGACAGTCAAGTAAGCCGCCCATGCCCCCCCCGGGGGGGGGAGTGGGGAAGGATCCCTCAAAGGGAGCTTAGGGGGGCCTGTGGGGCAGATGCTAACCCCTCTGCAGTACCCCCAACAGGAGATGACCAGCTCCACTGTCACCACAGCTACCGGGAGGGCTCCAAGCCACCAAGCCAGACGACCCCCTCCCCCCCCGTGTGCAGTACCCAAAAGTGGGAACCCTGGTCGCGGCAGGAGACCAGGGACTTTATACGTGGGGGGGGGGGAAGGTCCAGCACGACCTGGTGCAGAGCTACAAGACCAGACAGGTCTATGAAGCCATCACCCAGAAGATGCAGCGGCATGGGTACAATAGGGATGTCACCTAGTGTATGCAGCAGGCAAAGGACTTGAGGATATATCAGTATATTAAGGACAACAATCTCAAGTCCGGCCATGCCATGCGTACAGTGGAGTTCCACAATGAGCTGGACCGCTTCCTCTGCGTGGATGGGGATATAATTGCCTCCTGCTTACATGGCACCGTCTTCGTCAGGGGCAGACAGAGGGCACTGGCAACACCCCTCCTTCCCGACCCCCCAGAGCAGGGGGAGACCGCTGCCCCTGGCAAGGCCAGCCAGGATGTGGGAGGGGACAGCCCCATCACAGAGGGGGAGGAGGCAGCCCAGGGACCCGCACACACAAACATTACCCTCCGCGTGTGCCCACAAAACCCACAAGGCGACTGTCTGCAGGGACGGGGGGCACACGCGGAGCAGACAGAGACCTGGAACGCCTCCCAGGATGTGGAGGAGGATGATCCAGGTAGGAACACAACCAGGGCCCGAAGGGGCGGGGGGAGGAGGGCCCGGGAGGGGGGCAGGGCCCCAGCCACAAGGACCGGAGCCATAGCCGGCCAGCAGGGATCGACTGATGGAGCCACATTCCCATTACAGCTCAAGGCACCCTGGAGGTTCACGAAGAGGAGGTTGCAGAGGAGGAGGTGGTTGAGGAGGAGCCAGCGGCACCCCCAGGACCTGGGCACCAGGACAACGATGGTAGGCCACAATGCAAATGGGATGGGTTGTGGGTGGTGCCGGGCTGATGGGGTAGCAGGCTGGTCACAGGAGCAGCCCCCAACCCCTATGCATGACAGGGAGGGGCCGGTGCCCATCACAGTTGGGTAACCTAGCTTCACGGGTAACAGCCCCTGACAGGACCGCAGATGGGGGGCCACAAGGGAGGTGGGACCATGTGACATGCCCACAAGGAGGTGTCTGGACAGTATGCTTCTCGGTGAAGGTGCTGCCATATGGGGCAAACACAGTGGTCCGATAGAGGGGACGGGAATACAGGGACTCCACCTGATAGGTCACAAGTACCATAGGGACAGACAGGGAAGGGGGACAGGTATCCCCTGTGGTGAAACAGATGCACCGCTAGGGGTACAGGATACTGACATGGCAAGCAACACACCCCAGTGGGGTCACATGTCGCCCATAGATGAGCGCCCCGGTCCAGAACCAGAGGAGGAGAGAGGACCTGGGGAGGGAACTGCTGGAGGAAACCAGAAGGTTAGCCGAGGTGCACTCTGAGGAGCTAGCCCTCACCAGGGAGGTGCAATGAGGGGAGGGGGATAGGGACCGGGACATACTGGCAGCCATGCTCAACCAGTCCTGCACCGAACACCTGTAGGACAGGCACCAGACTGCCACCCTCCGCCGTTAAATGCGGCTTGACAGAGCCGAGAGGGCGAGGGCCCGTGTGGCGCTGGAGGGGACCTCCGGACGGGCCCTTGACCTCATAGGGGAGGCTGTGGGGCTGTTGCGGAGACAACCCCAGCATGACATGGGCCCTCTAGGCCCGGATGGAGGGATGGTAGCTGATTACCGCCGGGGCGCCCTCCCACAGGAGCAGGTGCCCCCTCCCCAGCACTTCGACCAACCCTGGTTTCCCCAGCGGTACCCCTTCCCTGGCCTAGTGGACAGGGTCCCACTCCCCCACATAGCCCCACAACAACAGCCTGTGCTGTTGCCCTTCCGGCCCGCTCCCTTCCCGGTTCATCCACAGCTGCCTCCAAGACCCCTCCTCCAGGAACCACGGCTTCCCCTGATCATCCCGGAACCTCCAGGTGACCAACCCCCCATGCTGCCTGCTACACCAGCTCCGGTAAGCCGGACCACATATCTGTATGCTAAGGGTGTGTGTGTGACAGGAACGTATCGCTACCTGCAGAGGGATGGGCAGAGGGGATGCTGCATCGGGAGCCATGGCAACACCGGAGGCCCACGGAAAGGGATGCAGTGCAGCAGTGCCAGTCCAGGAACCATCATAACCCTTACCTTATGTTTCAACATCGCAGGGTCCAATACCACAGCCCAGAGCAGAGCGGCAAGTGGATGACAGAGAGCCCGGGCCATCAGGCCGCCACTCGCAGAGGATGGCGCTAGCGAGGGCCCACAGGGGAATGAGCCCCGATTAATTGGCCCCGTCACGGATACAAACCTTTGATTCCCCACCGGGGCCACCGCGTCATGGGCAAACAGACGTGATGGCGGCTCCCAGTGGGGAATCGGGGAGGGGGCGGGGCCGCGTGGCACAACGTGGGGCCGCATGGCCCCGCCCCCCCACGCTCCCCTGACGCCCGCCCTCTGGGGAGACGGGCGGGCGCCGCGGCCAGTGCGGCCGCAGCGCCCGCCCGAATTGACCACGGCCCGGAATCCCTGCGGGGATTCTGGGCCGTGACTGCCATCCAGACGAGACGGCTTGGTTCATCACAGCAGGGAATCACATTTGCCACGCTACCGGCCCCGGCCCCGCGGGTTCAGCCGATCGCGTGGTGAATGTGATTCCCCGTCGCGATCGACCGTGATGAACACCTGGGGGGGGGAACTTCCGTTCCCCCCATCAGACGTAACGGGATCACTTTCACCATGTGCAGATTCGCTGTGGTTGACTGTGATTTCGTAACGTCTGAAAATACCCGATGAGATCCACTGCATGGAATGCCTCGTCAGCTCCCTGCTAGAGGCAGCCGTGGCCTTGGTGATCTGTCTTCACTAGCGCTGGAATGCTCCCACCCGGTGTGTGGGTCTGGGATTCACAGGGCCTAGCAGCTGGCCCACTAACAGCTGTGCATGGCCTCACCCCGGCTAGCGCAGCGCCACTCCTCGCGCAGCGCCCATTCACAGCTACTCTCCATAGGACCCCTGTGCAAACCTGTGAGCTGCCCTTGCAGTGGTCCTGGCACGGTGTGGAACAGACCCCGAGGTCGGTGGTGGTGCACAGGAGGAGTGGTCGCCATGTGCCAACATGCTGTTGGGAACACTGGCAGAGCCGCAATGTCCAGCTGCTGATGAGCGACCCCCTGTCAGTGGCAGATGGATTCAATCTCCTGTCACAGTCCATGTGGGTGATGGGCCATGCATTCGGGGTCCGGCTTGCCGGAGGCATGCCGGGAGCTTGGCTTCACCCTCCTGCAACAACCTCTTTGGGGGCACCCAGCCGCTGTTATTGTGCCATTGATCGCACAAGAGAGCACGGCTGTTCACCTGGTGGCTGCACGTCCGGTGTATGGGCTGGACCTCCAGGCCAGGGGTCCCCATGTTGCTACGGACTACACCAGCATCTTGCTGTGTGCCCGTGGTGTATCCTGCCCATGATCAGACTGCCAGGCCCTTCTTGGGGAGCTGGGTCTGCTACCCCTACCGCATATGAACTGGGCGTCCTGAGATCGGTGATGAACCTACCGGATGTGAGGGCTGCAGCTGCCACGGGGAACCACCTCCTGCCCCGTTTCATGGTGGATGCGCATATGCGTTTGCGTGGATTCTTCAGGGGCCTATTCACCTGGGAGGGTCTCGTCCCGGGGCAGATGTTTCAGGGGCACCCTTCCGCCTCTCCCTGTCCTGGGCATCCCGAATGGCCACTCCGTCGCAATGTCTTAGCTGTGGCCGTGGCATGGCCTGCCTCCTCCTGGACATCGCTGCTATGGCCCACAGTACTGTGCAACCCTGTGGGTGTACCGGGGTCACTGTGTGGGTTGTACGTGATGCATGCTTACTGACCCCTGCTGACCTGCACCTTTTCCATGCACCCTATCCCCTTCTCCCTCTCCCTTCTAGCTACTCTGGTTGTCTTCCTGGCCGTTCTCCGCCTGGCATAGATGGCCGGCCAGCTCCAGCGTGCGGCCTTGGAGCTCCGTGCTGGGGCGCGGGTCTATGAGGAGATAAGTGAGTGTGCTGTGTGTGTGTGGGGCCCACTCCCCGGGTGTCTGTTTGGTGTTCCACTTTGTTGGGGCCCTTGTCCCGTCCTGACGGCACCTTCCCTCTCTCCCTTAGTGCAGGCGATGGTTGCGGAGCGGACAAGGGAGCAGGAGGTTGTTGTGCAGCTGTTGCTGCACCTCCTAAAGAGGGTGCACTGGTTCGACTGTGCCCAGGTGGATCATTGCAGCCGGGTACAGGGCTGGCGTCCCTATTGAGGGCGGGGACCCACCCCACCGACCAGTTCTCTATGCTGCCTCCCTTGAACCGTCTCCCTGTCCCACTCTATCCCCCTCATTATTAAAGTCACTTTGCTCCCTTCTCTGGTTGTGTGTCGTGGTTTTCCCTTTGGGCTGGTCTCCTGTATGGGTGCCTCTTGGTGGTTGTGACACAGTTGCCTGTCAGGAGCTGGTTATCTCCTGCCCCCCCCCCCCCAACGCCCTCTCCCGGTGTTTGTGCTGCAGCTCTGTTGTATCCTTTGGGTGTGACCCTGGTTTCCCTGGCCTGGGGTTTCTGTGGCCTCTCGGCTGCCTGTCTTAGCTTCCTTACCTCTGGCCCAGTCTCGTTCCCCCCCTTTCCCTGTGGTCCCTTGGGCCAGGAGTCCGTCCCCTTGGCTGCTGTCCTGGTGTCTTTCCACCTCCCTGCTCTTGCGATGGTCCCCCCCTTCACCCACACGCATCAGTTGATGGTATGTGGAGAGCTGCAGTGGCTTTACTGGCAGTTGGTGCGGTCTGGGGACATACACACTCCTGCCGTTCTCTGCCAGTCCGGGTGTGCTGTGGGCTTCCATCCCTGCCGCCATGACCGTCTGTTTTCTGGGGGCCTTGGGATGGTGTGTGCGGGGTCTCTTCCGGGGGGTTGGGTGTTTGTGTTGGGGTCCTCTACTGCCTTGGGCCTCTGCCTGTGCCCCTTCCTGCCCTGCCCCCATTGGGGTCCCCCCACCTCCTTCGCCATTAAGCCCTTCCCTGTGTGGTTGTGGTCACAGTTGTGTGTTGGTGGATTCATGGTGTCTGGCTGTCTGGCCTCTGTCATGGGGCTGGCTGGGGTCTGCTACTGTGTGTCTCCTGTCATCCCTGCTCCCTCCTACCGCACCCGCACAGGGTTCCAGGGCGGAGCTGTGTGCCGCGGATTCATCTGCCCTTGGTCCACCATGTTGTCTCGTTGCTGTGCTGGGCTTCCTTGCCGTTTGGTGTCTCGGGTGTCCTTGTAAATGTCATGGGTGTTTGCTCGGTGTTTCCTGGGGTGGGTGTTTGGCTGATGGGTGTGTGCCGGCCCCTCCCCTTCCATCCCACAATCCCCTACAGCGCCGTCTGTGTAAACGTCTCCCGGCTCGGCACCGCCGGGTGTTTGCTGAGTGTGCTCACCCACCCATCTCCACCCACCGGGCCACCGCTGGCATCCTTGTAAAAAAGGCCAAAAAGGCAGTGGTTTTTTTTTTTACTCTCTTATTTTAAAGTAGTAACCATAACTTTGGGTTATGCGATAATACAGTAATGCAGTAAACCGGTTCACTTTCACTGCATTATTCATTAATCCAGTTTGGCGACAGTTAACCTCCACAAAAAAAATATGGCTAGTTAGTTACCAAATAATAGGGACAGGACTATCGGCAAATTCTCAGTTACCGGTTTTATCGGTATTGGATTAATCCAATATCGGATTATCGGTATCGGTATATCATTTTTTTAACATTGCCAATTTTTCGGATCTTTAACTTTGCGGCCATTGATAAAATGGCCACAATGTTAAAGATCCGAAAAATCATCAATGTTAAAAAACCGATATACCAATACCGATATTATCGGTATTATCGGATTAATCCGATACCGATAGTCCCATCCCTACCAAATTAACCATCAGACTAACCGGAATACCAGATACTAACCATGGATTTTTTTTGCACTAGCGCACCTTGCTGATCAATCAGCCATTTCCATAGAGTTCGTACAGCTCCAGTCTTGCAAAGAGTGACCCCTCCTTTCCAGCAGCTTCCTTCAGCTCTGGCTGCTGCTGGAGGCTCTCACTTCCTCTACAGCTACGGGAACCTGTCTCTTGGCTCCCCCCACCCTCCCAGGTGCTTCTACACAGCCTCAACAACTTCCTTCCCAGGCACCTTCCCTCCCTAGAAACCTCCTTCCTTTTATAGCAGGGGCAGGTAAAGTTCCATCCCAACCCTAAGAGCCAGGTACCAAAATCTTCCCAAGGATGAGAATCACAAGACACAGAGACACATCTTGCTCTGGAGAGTCTCCCAGTTGGAGCCTCTCCTACTTCGTGACTGGCTGGCGGAGCCGGTGCTTCGGGGTCCCAGCTGCTGAGATTCTGAGGAGCGGCTGAGATTCGGCTGCTCAGACTCGGGTGGAGTGAGCTAAGAAACAGGACCAATAAGTCTGTGCGGGGCCTGGGACTGGCCTCAGCCAGAAGCCACACTTGAACTGCCCAAGAACCGCAGTTCGTTCACCTCGATTTTATAGCCTTAGCTCTTGCAGCTAATTGACTATTATCCCTCTTATTAGAGCCTACGTACCAACAGTGTAGCTATAATAGGAATAGGCATAAGGTGGCCATACCTCCCCTTTAAAAGAGGACACGTATGAAAAATACATGGTGCAGGGCTGCACTGGAACCAATGCAACCCTGCAATGTGTATTTTTCATAAGTCTCCTCTTTTAAAGGGGAGGTATGACCATTGACCACCCTAGCAGTGCAGCTGAACTGGGTCCCACAAGCTGGGAGGGGGGACGGGGGTGGGGGGCCACACTCCCTGGTGCATCTGCATCTCCTGTTGCTGAGAGGGGGCTTCATTTTATCTTCTGCACCAGGGCCTATTCCAACCAAGCCGAGCCCCTGCCAAGCACTAGGGGCTAGGGTGCTGGTAGACAATAGAATTGCTCCTGCCTCCAATAACTCATCTGCATACCTTCCAACGTTTCCAGTGGCCAATGAGGGACAAGCCCCACCCCCTCAGCCAATAAGCTCCACCTGTACTGAATAAGCTCCACCCTCTAACTTTACATCCACTTTGTCCCTCTTGGTTGTTTTTTTTCTCTTGTTCCCCTGATTTTGTTTGTTGTTTTTAATTTATCTAGTTTTTAATTGTGTATTAGTTAATGTATTAATTATTTCTTCAAATTTTTATCCTGCCCTTCCCTTATGTCTCAGATCAGGTTACAGTACACAAAAATATATTAAAAATACACAGAATAAAACCAAATAAAACGTCTGAATTCTTAAATACTAGATTACACAAATAAACCAACTAAGATCAAATAAACCCCCCTAACCCACAACTCTCTAAACCCTACCCCTGCCTGCTAACTAAATCACTGTGTTTACATATTTGTATTTTATTGTTCTTCAATGCCCTGAGTGCTTTGGCAGGTGGCACACTTTATAAATAAATTGTATTTTTATTATTATTATTATTATTATTATTATTATTGGTGTACATTGCACAAGACAATGAAGAATTAGGATTTTAGAGATAACAGGAGGTATATTCAATGTAAAAATGTAAAGCCAAGACTAATTGTGGCTTTAAGGTTATTGCAGTGGGGGTCGGGGGATATGAGCATGGGGGACAATTGGTGGGAACAACACAAACCATTGAGAGAAGGTATGAGCATGGAGAGAAGGCAGATGGGAATGCACAGTCAGCCCCTTCAGTGTGAGGGGGTATAAGTATGGGGAGATGGGGGGGGGGTTGTGGGGGGGTTGGTTGGTTGGTTGGTTGGTATTTTTTTTATGTATATGTATGATTTTACTTATATTTTAGTATGCTTTATTGACTTGCATAAGCCACAATGAGCCGTACGGATAGGGCAGCTTGCAAATCCGAAATGTACGTGTGTATTTATTTTTAATTAGGGATGGGACCAATTCACAATTATAGAACACCCTGCCATTGGAGGTTCATCGGAGTCCAAACCTGCTCGTCTTCTGGCAGCAATGTAAAACTTTTCCATTTGGCAGGCGGGAATAGGGTTTGGGGTGGTTGAGGATAGGGAATTTTGATTTTTAAATTATGTGTACGACAGACAGACAGACTAATCTGCCCCGAGCTCTTGGGATAGGGTGGGATAAAAATGTAAATAAATAAATCCAGAATCACTGATCCAAATTCAAATTCATATCTACTTTCACATTTGCAACTAAAGCATAAGGACATAAGAAGTACCGTACTGGGTCTGACCAAATGGTCCATCCAGCCCAGCATCCCGTCTCCGACAGTGACAGCTTTGGTTGCTTTAGAGAAGAACATGACAGGTCGTAATGGAGTGATCCCTTCCCTACCATTCATTCCCAACCCCTGACAGCCAAAGGGCTCTCGACCCACTTGACAAAGAGTCATTTATGAGCATGCAACGTCATCAGTATTCAATAGATTGGAAACCTCTTGGAAACACCTGGGACTCTGAGGGAAACCATGTAGGAATTTGTGCACTGGCCCAATGCAGATTTTATCCCCGCCACAAGAGATTAACAGTTATTTCACATGCTTCATTGTGCTCATTAAGCAAAAAGGTTTAGTTTTTTAACTGACAAGTACCTAATCAAAAACACTTAATTCTATTATGTAAATATTTGTAACCTCGCATTTTTCATTAACATTTTCCAAATGGGGTCAATTCTAAAAGGATGCCACAAGGAAGATGGTGAATATTTGTACAGACGGTAGAACAAAAGAGCTTGGTCTTACATTGCAGCAAGGGAGATTTCAGTTAGACACTAGGAAAAACTTCCTAGCTGTCGGGCAATGGAATAAGTTGCCCAGAGAGGTTGTGGATTCTCCGATGTTTTGGACAAGAATTGATTTGTGATGCTGTAGGCAGAGAATATCCTACTTTGATTGAGGGAGTTGGACTAGGTAGGTGATCCCTATGGTACCTTCCAGTCGTACAATGACTACATCTCTTTTTGATGGGCAATAGCAGAGATGAGAGACGGAAAGCCTATTCTGCTTAGAATACCTTTTATTGTAAGCAATGTTATCTATTTAGGAGGGTTATCTATTTAGGTCTTCCAGTGAGAAATTTCTGCCTGAAAAAACTCAGCATGGGGGTTAATTAATCAATGCAAGAAAATAATAAATGGATGAATTGAAAGTAAACCTGATTGAAAATCTTAAAAAGTTGAAAAAAGCATAACCCAGCAGCCCAGAGAACTCCTGAACAAATTCACATCTTTGCCAAAATTAACAACGGAACTAAGAAATTATGGTTTTCCTGTTTTTTGGCCCCATTTGTTAACAAGATGAACAAAATTCACTTCCTTCTCTGACCTTCCAGAAACCCTTTCCTTGATCGAAGTTAACTCTCATCAAAATTCTATGACCACCACACGCTACAGTTATTTAAAAAGCAAGAAACAATACTGCCTTATTTTCAAAATTTCTCACTGTCCCTCCAGATGGCACTTATCAAATAATAATTCCCATAATATCCCACACTGATACATCCCACACTGTCCTTCTAATAAATCCACACTTCTATTGTCTGTGAACTCAATAACTCTTCTCTAGAGGGCAAGCAAGACAGAAGTTTGTTTTTTAAAAAAACAAAACAAAAAACAAGCCACCAGTTGCTCCTTGTAACAATAAAGTGTACAACTGAGTGTACAATTAAAGTGTACAATTATTATTAACTCCCTCATTTCTCTGTTTCCCTGCAGCTGTAGATACGTAACTGTTTTCCTGTTGACTGCTAGAACTAGATTACCACCGCTGCCTGGAGCATTTAAACCACCCGATTTGTTACCTGATAAGAAGCTGATCAGGGTGATTAGCAGGAGAGAGGAGTTTCTTTTGGTAAGTATGCCCTCCATTTCTTCTCTTTTGCTCGCAGCTTGAATGGCAGAGACCTCTGAGCCAGAGGGGAAGTGCTATTAACAGACACACCCATTGAATGGGTGTAAATAAAAAAAGCAGAATTGTCTCATAATTTATTTATCCAGTCCAACCAGGGCTCCTGTCCCAGTGATGGGCCTCCTTAAGGGCTGGGCAGTGGAGACTCCAGGGTCGGGGGGTGGGGGGGAGTGGGGGTGTGTGAAAACCCCCATTTCAGGCTGCCACCACTCTGGACAACAGTTTCCGACTGGGCGCTCCGTTGCAAGCTACCGTCATACAAATGTGACAGTTAGCCGCCCCCGAGCTGCTGTGGGCAGAAGAGGCAGGATATAAATAAATAACCAAACAAATAACCCACTCTGGCCAACTTTATCCTGCTGTGGCTCACGGGCCACTGTTACATTTGTGCTCAGGCCCCCAGATGTTTGCCCGGACTCACCCTGGGCATGCTGGAGGCTAGCCTGGGCTTTCACTTGACAAAGTGCTGAAGTCACAGCCTGCGTTCCTGCCTCCCCCTCCACCACCGGTCACAGCAGGTTAGAACAAATGTTCTGACCCATGGGGCCACCATGGCAGTCTGTGATTGGCCGCCATGGCTGTCCGTCATGGGGGGGCAGGGCACTGGGGCAGGGCTGGCGCCAGGGTCACATGGCCCTGATCTGACCCTGCCAGGTTTGCTGCAGATCCACTGCTGTTTCTGTTTTTACCCACAAACAGCCTGTATGCCACTAGGATATATTCAGAGTGGGCAGGGGAGGAAGTTGGGCCAGCACTCTGGGTAGTTTTAAACATGACGGCGCTGTGCGCCGCCACGCTTTGATCCTGCCTGGAGTGAGGGCTCTCACCCCGGGCAGGATATGGACCTGCCTCCAAGTAGACGTGCCGGCAGCCGGAGCTGGATGTGGTCCGCACAGCCCCCCCACCCTCCGTGCTGCTGAGTTCGGCCCCTGATGGAAAAGCTCCAACCACTGGCCGCTCTACACCGGTCCGGGGATGGCTTCCCCGGACTGCGGCAGGGCTAACTCCGGATTGTGCATTGGCAGGGAGCCCAGCGCACAACCTGGAGTTAATCCTGCCATGGTCCGGGGAAAACTCAGCTCCCACCCGTGGTAACATTTTTTTTTTCTCAGAATAGGGGAGTGTATTTTCTATGTTATTGAGGGGGGAGGAAAAGGGGAATGTGAGTCATTTGTCTCCTGGTGAGAGCAGGAGGGGATGAGGAGGGGGTGGTCTCTATGATTATAATTGCAATTGTATTACAATGTTTTCCCTTTGTTGTAGGGGATCTGTTGTTGTATTGGGGATTGAATATTGAAGGGATGAATTATGTTAAATTATATGAATGATTAGAGATGTATCTGAGGTATTATGTTATTAATTATTGTTGTGGTTGGCGATTGTTCCCCCCTCCCGGTGAGAGCCGGAGGGTACGGTTAGTCTATGGATTCTCCCCTGGTGGCAGCAGGGGTAGAATATTGAGAGGTGATACTTATGGAAGGGTTAATTGATTGTATTATATTGATTGAGCTGATATTGTTATTTTGTATGGTTTCATTTTGTTTGTTAGCCGCCTCGCGTCGCCATCGGCGAGAGAGTGCGGGATACAAATAAAAGCTTGATTGATTGACTGACTGAACATTTGGCGGGCAGGAGCACATGTGACACCACCATGGTTGGTCACGCCGGAGTAAAGCATGGCCACTCCTGGGTGCAACTCGTGTAAAAATACCCTGTCTCCATCCACTCTGAAAACTTCCCAGCAGGCCCTTGGCAAAGGCGCCACCACCACCAGGGGATTGGGGGGGACTGGACTCAACTGAGCCCCCCCTCAGTCCATGGTAGCTACGCCCATGTGGTCCAGTCTCCCAGCTGCTAAACTTTTAAAAGTTTAAGGGAGAAAAACGATGTATCTATCGTTTAATGCAGGGATGGGGAAACTTTTCCCTCCCAGGGGCCACTTTAAAAATGAGTATAGGCGCTGAGGGCCACCTACCAGCTGGGGGCGGAGGTGCTAAAGGGCTGCTCTCAAGAAGAGGACGATCCAGATCGTGTCTCTGTGTGCATTTCCTCATCGCTGCTTCCTTATCCTGAGCTCAGTTTTTCAGTGGTTAGAATGGGGCCAGATCCAGGAACTGGACAGGGCCCACATAAGAACTTGCCAAGGGCTGCATTTGGCCCCCGGGCCTGAGGTTCCCCATCCCTGGTTGAATGTTTACAGCAGGGGTAAGGAACCTTTTCCTCTCCATTGGCCACTGTTGTATGATGTAGTAATGGTCCCATCCCCAGGTCAGACAGGGGCTTAGAGATGTGCTGGGGTGTGTGTGTGTGCTTAGGGCCTTTTCTTAGAAGAGGAGAATGGAGCCAAGGGGCTGAAGGTGCACACTAGGAGATTTGGATACGAGGAGGTGATCTGAGAGGATGAGGTGCAGAGCTGTGCGATCAGGGGTAGGGACTGGGTTCCTGGACCCGATCCACAAACTGGAAAAGAGTCGTATAACAAAAAAACGTGGGCTTCATTTAGGCCGCAGGCCAGAAGCTCCTGGTTTCGGTTAAAGCAATAGGGGTTCCCAGTCTTGGCCCCTTTGCCTTGCATAGCCTCATTCTGGAACTTAAATATAATTCGGTCAGGATTCTAGGGGGAAGTATCCTCTTATCTCGCCCAATTTATCTCTAGTCCAAGACATGACTCACTAACAAAATCCCCATGGATTCCTGTGATGAGAAAAGGAGAAGTCCAATGCATTCTTCTTCTATCAATAAATCATCAGAGGTTTACTGGGGTAGCGTGTGGGTGAGGTCCAGTGGACAGAGCCTGGGAGAACTCAGTTCCAATCCTGGCTTTAGTTATCATGACCTGACCAAGTAGCCCCGAACAAGTCACAGTTTCTCAGCTTTAGTTCCCTAGCTGTAAAATGGGTTTAAGAACACTGATCTACCTGTGACAAGAGGTGGCCTGCTTAGCCCCACTGTGGCCCACATGCCACCATCACATTTGTTGGGAGCCAACCATACATTTGCCCCAGCGTTTTCCCGGATGTGTTGGCGGCTAGCCCGGGCTCTGAACCCGGAGACTTCTGGGATCACAGCCCAGGCAAGCCGCCAACATGTCCGGGAGAAGGCCTGCTGTTCCTGGCCCAGAGTGGCCACCATGACAAGCCACAGTCATTGGCCGTCATGGCTGCCCGTCATGGGGAGGGTCAGGCCACTGGATGCAGCATGGGGGCAGGGCCAGCCACACATTTGTGTGGTGTCATGCCCCCTGGGCTTGGCTGTGTGAATGTTTGTTCCATGGGTGGACCCGATCCTGACCAGGTTGCAGACAGCTTCCCGGTCAGGATCATGTTGTTATTATTATTATTATTATTATTATTATTAACAAGCATTTATATAGCTCAAGCAATATACCTGGCGCTTTACAAAGTAATGGAATAGACACGGTCCCTGCCCTAGGGCTTACAATCTGTGGGGAGGGAGGGAGAGAGACGAAGGAAGGGGAACAGAGGGAGAGACAAGGAATGTAACATTCACGAAGATGCGAGGTCTCAGGTGCACGTGCTTGGCTTGGTTATTTTGAGAATGATGGCTGGCTGGTCCGTGTGGTGAGGATATGAGTACACAGACCTCAGGTAACAGATTGTTCTGGATGGTAGGTATCAGCGGAGTTAGGTGAGGGGAGTGAGGAGTCGGGGAGGGCAGAGCGGAGCGGAAGAGGTGGGTGTCACGGAGAAATATAGGGTCACACACGTGTAACATGGGACTACATGTAGACTACAAGTCTGGTAAATATGTAATGCCAAAGGTTCCACATGTATGTAATGTTACAATACATGTAGACTACAAGTCTGACAAATATGTAATACAAAAGGTTCCACATGTATGTGATCTTGCAAGGGAGAACTGTA
>QEPC01008495.1:2968926-2992611 GCA_003113815.1 Sphenodon punctatus
AGATTCAACCACCCCCAGGCTCCCCAAGCCCTCGCCCACCAACATCACCTCCGTCTTGTCAGGATTCAGCTGCAGATGGCTTGACCTCATCCAAGCCCCCACAGCCGACAGGCACTGGGAAAATAAGGAGACTGCATGGCCTGGGTCGGTGGAAAAGGAGAGGTAGAGCTGAGTGTCATCAGCATCCTGATGACACTGCATGCCCTGAAACCCCCTCACGATCTCCCCTAACGGCCGCATATAGATGTTAAACAAATAGATGGTTGAAGCGACGGGCGAGGTGGATGACCCTGGCAGCAGAGTTGTGACGGCGGCGCTCTGCCGCCACGTATGTTTCCACCCAAGGTTATGATTGTAAGGTGCTCAGGAGGCTACGGTGATGAGCATCATGGGGACTCATCCAGCACAGGGCAGGAATAGGGTTGCCACCTCCCCCCATGAGGAAAATCAGATGAGGCTGGACCATTGAGGGGGGAGGGGCAGGGCAATGTGGCTGCCGCACCCTTTTCTGACATAGCCCCGCCCCATGACATCACAATGCTCCATGGGGATGCAGCCATGTTGGAAGAAGGCAGAGCAAAGGGCTATCATGCCCTTTTCTGACACAGCCCCAGTCCATACAGACGGCTGTGACATAACAGCATTTCACATGGGCAAGGCTATGTTGGAAAGGAGGGGAGGAGTTGTCACACCTCTTCTCTGATATAATAACCCCGCCCCATATGGAGTGTCGTGACATCACAGCATTCCATAGGGGTGGAGCCACATCAGGAAGGGAGCAGGAAAGCCCCTTTGTCATGGTCCCTTTTTGACGTTGGCCAATTTGGCCACTCACAGAAATTGGGGCTTCCTCTGGAGCTTGGAGACTCTGGACCCAAACCTGGAATCTCTGGGTGTAACCTGGAGAGGTGGCGGCAACCCTAGGCGGGTTGGCATGCAAGCCTCTGATTGGCTTGCGTGCGGTGATGTCACCCATCAATCATCGCATGTAAGTCTCTGGTTAGCTTGTGTGCGGTGACTGGCTGACTATGTGGACCGGGCGACATCACGGCATGCAATATTCTGATTGGTTGTGTGCAGTCATGTCACCCGTCACCCATTGCATGTAAACTCATCCTGGTCTTAAGTGTGGAATCTCGCTATGGGGCAGGCATATGTCTGCACTGCTGGGACTCAAGATCAGAGACAGAGACTTGTGGAAGAGGGATAAAACTTTCCTGACCTCAGGATCAAAGTTTTAACTATATTGACTGACTCTTCTAACATCAAGTACTCACTGTCAAGAAAAGCTAGCCCCAAAGCCAGTATCTCCAATATCAGCCACCTAATACTGTAGGTCCCTCTTTTGCAGCCCACAAGCGTCTGCCAAACAGTTCCAGAGATTCCCCTATACCCCCTGTGGTAAAGATCAGAAAACCAACATACATGTTACATACATGTTCACATACGACTACTTGGGTATTAGTATTGTTTATCTGTATTTGGACCGCAATCCAGCTATAGGGCTGCGCCAGCAGAAGCTGGGCCGGTAGACAGCCCTGGAGTGCCAGCGGCCACAGCATAGCATCCCTGCGCCCTGCAGGGGGAGCTGGAGGAGGCAGGGCAATGGACAGAAGAGCAGGAAGGGGGGCAGGTGGGGGACTTACACCTGCTCGGAGCAGGAGTAAAGCAGATACAGCCATGGGCACCGGCTGTCCCCCTGACCCTCAGAAGCTGCTTCACCCCGGCCCGGGCAGCCCCCGAACTCAGCCCACAGCAGCCCTCCCGTACGTATGTGCTGGGATGGGAGCCGGGTCTCGTGGGGAACTGTCCAGGGCTCTTGCGATCGAGGCTGAGTGCTGCCGGCCAGGTTTGGGGGCTGGCTGGGCCGGGATGCAGCAGCTTCTGAGGGTCAGGGGGACGGCCGGTGCCCATGGCTGTATCTGCTCCGAGCAGGTGTAAGTCCCCACGGGTGCAGCCGGTGGGTTTGCGGGGGAGGGGAGCCGGTGAGCTTTCCCCTGGGGGCAAGCCCCGTTGGGAGGTCCATCTGGCCCTGTGCAGCATGCCCTGGGGTTGTGAACCCCTTGAATGGGCATTGCTCCTTGCTCTACTGCCGGCACAGGCGGCGTTGCCTCCATGAGGATGGAGCCATCAGGCCAGTGGAACGCCACTTCCGCTCGCACCCCCCGCTCCCGGCTGCTTGCTTTGTCTCAGCCCTCTGCCGGCGCAAGACCCCTTGTGCTGGTGAGGAGGCCGAGCACGGTCGTGGTCTTGGTGTCTAACAGATCAGTGTAATGTATAGAACAACATGATGTGAACTATATGACAGGAACTGTCGAAAGCACAAACCAGAATGAAAATATAATGATAACTTAGAGAATGGGACCAGAAACCCTTTTCAGCTCTCCCCATTCCCTGATATTTAATGATAAGCCAAAAGATTACGAAGCCAAAGGACTAATGGGAGCATGATGGTCTACAGGTAAGACTGTTGCTTAAGAAGCAAGAGGTTCTGGCTGGGTTCAAATGCCCTGTACTGCTCCTGTCATTGAATGGGAAAGAAAAAGACTGTACCTTGTGGAGGGGCCATAGCTCAAGTGGTAAAAGTGTGTGTGCTCTGCATGTATAAGGTCCCAGGTTCAATTCCCAGCATTTCCATTTCAGGATTCCTAGTAACACACCTGCAGACGGCCTCTGCTGGGAACCTGGAGAGGTCTCATGTAGCATGCCAGGATGGCCTCTGCCAGAGATCCTGGAAGGGCCAGATTTTGACCCATATTTGAAACCCCTGCTGCCATGTCAGGTTGTGACAATACTGGGCTAAGAAGGCCCATTGGTCTGACTCAGTTAGGCAGTTTAGTTTACCCATTGTGTGGATTTATGATGACTGTAATCATCAACAGAGAAGCCACTTAAAAGAACAGGCCACTTAGGCCACCTTTAAACGAGCAGGTTGTGCTCGTGAGACCCTCGGGCTGGGATTAGACAAGATGTTTTGTGCATTAAAGCCGGTTGCACATTCTTTTAAAACCGCAAACTAAATACCTCGATGTCAGGGTATTTAGTTCGCAGTTTTAAAAGAACGTGAGACTGGCTTTAATGCGTGAAATGTCTCGTCTAATCCCGGCCCACAGGATTTTCAAAAGTCATGTGAGCAGATTGTGTGAGCACGACCTGCTCATCTAAAATAGGTGTTAGTCGCATAGAGGCCATCTGGGTAAACTTCTGATAAAGCAATGGTAGTTAATTAACAACCTAAAAGCAAGCAGATTGAGAGCAAAAGGCCTGCTTAGGACTTGAAGAGAGAGATCCTTTTGACCAAGAGATGTGAGATCTTCTGTGAAGAAGAAACTCTGAAACTGCAACCAAGAAGAATTTAGTGCCCAGTTCCAGTAACACCAGAGCTGAGAGAAAAGGAACTTAGAAACAGAATGGGCAGCTGCATAAATAGGATTTTAGCCTAGAACTCACAAGATAGATAGATTCGTGTTATCTACTGTTTATTTGTTTTTCTGCACTCTGAGCACAATCTTGGATTCCATGTTAATCTTGTTACTTATAATAATCTCCTTTTAACTAAACCAATGTGCTTAAGTGAATTCCTAACTTTGGGGTGACAGAGTTTGGGGTGATTCTGAGTCAACGTTCTCAGACGAACCTGAGGAAGTATTTTTTGTGCTTCGGGAAATTCTGAGGCAAAGGTGACTAAGCGTTAAATCCTTATGGGCTGGAACAGTTCTGCCGAGAGCTGATCCAATAGGAGCTGTAAGTGAGGAAACTGAGTCACAGACAGCCTAGAGTGGAGCAGAGAGGCCCCAGTCCCCACCCCCCTCCATTGAACATCGCCCTCCATGGCCTTCCACCTCCAGCCGCCAGATGGCGCTTTGGAGCACTTCTGGGCCAGCAGCCATGCCTCCTACTCCCCCCGCGTGTTTGGAGTTGCTGGCTTGAGTCCTGAGTTCTGTGGTTTAAAGGAGGAGCATCGTGTGTGAAACCTGTGGGTTCGCCACAGCCTGATCGCCTCCTTCCAAGTGTTTGATTACTTCAAGCATAATAACATGAATTGAAACGGAAGGTCTCACCGAGATGCCAGCCCACTCCAGTGGCGTGGGGGTGCTCGACAGCGCTACTGGCCTGGCCTAAGCAACCCAGCGGTCTGACTCTGCACTCAAGACGGCAGAAGCCAGTGCTGGGTCCAGGGAAGTGGGGAGGATGTTTGATGGACACACACTTACTCCCCCATTAGAAAAAGGGAAATGTTACCATCAATAATTGTTGATGTTAAACAGAAGCAACAATGCGATGTGTCAGCGGACCACGGGTTAGAGGCAAGTGCTGAGGGCACTTCCGTGCTACCAGTTTTCAGGGCTGGCCCTAGTGGGGTTCAATAATCACACTGATGCACCGTTATTTTAATAAAGAACAAGGTGTTGCCAGAACAAGGGAAGTCGCAGTCACCTGGGTGAAGTACTTGAACAGTTAAACAGGGAAAGGTTCATAAGGATGCCCAGTTCAAAGGTCCAGTGCTTCCGGCATCAACAATACAAGGCTGTAGAGGAGCTCCCCCACTCCAGTTACCAGCATCCCTGTTGGTGCTGTACCAGCCCCCGACAGACCCGCTTTCCAGCTGAAGTGAACCCAGACTCCTCCTGAAATTAGGGATAGGAAAATCGGATTCGTTGATTCACCTGATTTTTATTGCTTCAGATTGCTTTGGATTAATCCAATTCCAGCGCAAGAACCAATACGCCTTGCACGGCCCATTGAAATGAATAGATTCTGTTTCCCATTGACAGTGAGTGGGGGGGGGGGGGGAATACGAACCGATTCTAGTCTGATTCAAGTCCAAAGCAATTGAGTCCAATTCTGATTTTTGTCTGATTCTGATTTCCCATCCCTACCTGAGATCTCTTTCTCTCCTAGTTTGCTCTCACCTCAACCACAGATCCCTCGTTTCCCCAAGAAGAGGGAACTCTCTCAGGCTTATCACTAGGAGGAAGGGGTGAATGGATTCATCCCCTAGAACATCCCCTTCTGGTGCCGGAGCTCCCTGAGCTGCAGGCCCTGTATGTTAGAGGCTTACTCCGTCCTATATTGCTGTGTCCGGGGCTTCCCATGATTCAGGCTCTGCAGGCTTGTATTGTCCCCCCAACCCCCAGTGCTTCCAAGGTCTCACACTCATATATTGGGGCCCCTGTGCCCATCTTCTGCGCCTGTAACCCGACACAGAGGACAATCGCATTGTCTGCAAGACTGCTCTATTCTGGATGGATCCAGCCCCGGTGGCAGCGCCTGCTTAGGTCAAGAGATTCCCAGTTCAATCCCCATGGTCATTTCCAGCGCGGTCTGCTCCCCATGCCAGAAGGGCTCCCAAAGGGCCGGTTAGGCAAGAGTCAGGAGACCACCTTGCACCTCCCTCCTGACACTGCGGCAGGGACAGCAAAGTGAGGGAGCAGGAAGGGGTCCAGACAGGGGAGAGGAGCAGAGGGGGCTGGGGCTCTATCACTCGCATTGCTGTCACTACTCCAGATGCTGTTGCTTCCCCCAACTGAGCTGGAACCTGACTGAAAAAAGAGAAGCTGCCCCTATTCCTGTTACTACCGCCAGGCTTTCACCTGGAAGGGGAGGAGCCACATCAGAAAGGAGGCGGGAAAATCCCTATGGCGCACCCTTGTTCTGAAATGGCATCCTCTGCCGCCCCCAGAAGCCCCAGTTTCACTAGGTTATCAGGGGTGCCCATGTCTGGCCTCGAGAAATCATGGCTCCCTCCGAAGCCCAGAGACTCTCTGGGTCAAAAAATCCAGAGACACTCTGACCTGGGAGTGTCAACACTTAATTCCTCCTTGTGTTAGGGGAAGAGGAGGGCAGGGAAGAGGGCATCACACTGCAGGGCAGCTTGCAGCCAGAGGGGTGGACCTTCCCGTAGCCAAATTGTGTCCCTCGCTGACCAGGTGCTGTGGGGGAAGCTGCTGTCTCTCTCACAAGGGCTGACGGCGGGGTGATGCTAGGTTCCTGCCTAGACTGGGCGGAGGTCCCAGAGGTGGGGCTGCCCTATCCTCCTTCAGACATGGTTCCACCTCCTGCTGAGCAGCATGATGTTAGGGGGCTTAGAATGGGATAGAAAGGGGTGGAGCTTGCTTTTGCCCCACCTCCTTCCCAATGCAGCCACACCCATTTTCTGGCATGACCACGCCCCTTCTGAAGCATTGTAATGTCATGGCTCTCCAAAGGGAAAATGGCAGCAGCAGCAGCAGCAAGGAGAGTGGGTTGAGGGTTCTGCTGGAGAGGCCCAGTGCTGTGCCTCAAACAACTGGGACTTCTGCCCCCTGAGCCTCTGGCTGCAGACCTCCCATTAGGGATGGAAAATCATATTGGAAATAGGGATCGGTTCAAATATCTTATCGACCCGACTTTAAATCAGATTTTAGATTGTACTGAACAGAATCAGTTTGGATTCCAACCAACAGGGCCTAAATCCAATGTCTGCCCCCAGCTCTGCCTCCCCCAGACTCCTGCCAGGCCCAGGCACTGGGCAGGGGTCCAGGGGAGGCAGAGCTGGGGGTAGAGGGGTCACGCAGAGATGGGAAGTGGGATAGTTGCCTCCCAGGACTCCTACCCAACACCTGCTGCCCCCAGATCCCTGCCCATGCTCCCAGCCCGCACTGGGGTGGGCATTGGGAAAGAGTCTAGGGGATGGGGTGCAGCACCATGCAGGGGGCCCAGGAGACAGAGGTGGCTGGGTGGGAAGAAACAGGGGGGGGGGGACTTACCTGGCTTTCTCCCCTTAGACGTGGAGTCCATCCAGCAGCACTCCGCGCCGGTGCCCCAAATCTCAAGGCTGTGCTGGGCAGAAATACTAGGGAAACCTGTGCATGCACCAAATGGCCACCAGGACCGTTCTGTGCATGCATGGCGGTACCGGCAGCGTCAATGCCATTTTGGAAAGCGGCAGCCGCTCTGTGCATGCTCAGCCAGCAGCCGGCTCCAAGCCCTAAGGGGAAAAGCCAGGTAAGTTAAACCCTCCCTCTCCCTCCCCACCCAGCCACCTCTGACTCCCCGCACCCCTACTTGGCACCACATGCCTCCCCCCGACTCCTGCCCAGCTGCCCACTTCAGTGCTGCTGCATAGGGTGGCCATACGTCCCTTTTAAAAGAGGACACTTATGAAAAATACATGATGCAGGGCTGCACTAGAACCAATGCAGTCCTGCAACATGTATTTTTCATAAGTGTCCTCTTTTAAAGGGAACGCATGGCCACCCTACTGCTGCAGCAGGTGCTGGAGCGGGTGTGCAGGGGTCCGGGGGAGGCGGATGCCGGGTAGAGGTCCTGGGGGGAACTACCCCCCTCCCCAAGCCTGTGTGGCCCTGGTCTGGGGGAGGCAGAGCTGGGGCTCCCTGAAAACTTCTTGGATCATATCCCTCGATAGTATCGGATTCTTTGGATCAATACGATTTGTCAAAAAATTGAGCAAACTGTATTGAGATGAGTCCGATACTCCCATCTCTCTTAGAGCAAGAGGAAAGAAGCGGGAGACAAACCTGCACCCTTGTGATGCTGGAACAATGCAGCTACTATCCTGTTTCCCACCCCCTGCCCCCTGTGGCCATGAGATGGAGCAACAGGGGCAGCTCCTGTTCCCCAATGAGGGTAGGCTGAAAATCCCCTGCCTACAAACACAGATTATATCCAAATTGGCATTTCCTGCAGCCAAACTCCTTTACCTTTTTTTGCTTAAGGTCCCCAAATGAAAGATTGCAGAACCTTCAAGTCACCTGAAAATGTTCCTTTAGGGCAGGGGTACAGGAAACCTTCTGTCCATGGGCCAAATATGACCCATGGCTATTTTTCATTTGGCCCCTCGCCATTCCTGCATCTGACCTCTGGATCCAGTTCCTACTTTCAAGCTCTGAAAGAGTGAGCTGAGGGGGATGGAGCAGAGATGAGGGCACATTTGTAAAAGCAGAGAGAATGGATCCAGGGCACAGATCCATGATCTGGAGCTTATATCTTGATTACTCCCCGTTCCTTTCCAAAGAACTACGCGACTGAATTACAGCAAGGATTCAGTATAATCCTCACTATAACAGACCTCTCAGGATCTAAACCAGGGGTGGGGAGCCTCCTGCTCCTGGGCCAGATGCTGCCCATAACTTATTTGGTTTCTTTCAAAACCTTGGATCTGGTCTGTGGATCCTATTGACCCTCAAGAGTGATCTACGGCTTCGGGGAAGGGAGCAGAGATGAGGGCATGCACTTAAGGATAGGGGACTGATCCATGGCACAGATACGTGATCTGGACCCTCCCTTTCCTTCCCCCATTCTGAACACACTCCTTAAGCACCCCCGCCTCAAGTCCTAAGTATCTGGGTCATGGAGCTTGTCATAATTTCCCAAGTGGCCTGTGGGAGGGACGGGTCCTTTCCCATGTGGTTTAGAAATTGTCGGTCTCCTCCAGCCTTGCTGTCACACTTTGATTCTGTTTTCCATTTTAACAGAAGTCAAGGAAGCTCCCCCACTCATGTTTCCTTTAGTACCAGTTTGCTGTCCTGGTAGGGTAAGTAGGATCCTTTCTCATCTGCAAGCATCATCCATCCATCCATCCATCTATCCCCGTCTCTCTCAGACAGAAGTCCTTTTGCCCAAGCTACAGAAGCTTCTCATTAGATGTCCTTCAGGACAGTGGTTCTCAAACCTTTTAAACTAAGGGTCCACTGTCAATGCCCCAAATTTCTCTTGGACCACCATGCACCTACTGAAAATGGCTGGATGGAGATGGTGTTAGTTAATGCATCTGTTGGTGGTTCTCCAAGGTGGGTTATGCCACAGCTGTCTCTAAGAGAAGGGTGGAGAATGACCACCACAGCGTTATGTGTTGGACGAGCTGGACCACCTACCATGGTCCACAACTTGGAACCACTGTTTCAGAATGTTTTCAATTTGTCCATTGCTTCATGGATCTCAGTGAGCCCTGCCCACTTCATCTGCATATTTACATTGACCCCGATATGGACATTTTAATAAGACTGAACAGAAATCTAACTAAATACGCAGAGTCTTGTAGTCCTGTAAGAACACATCGCAGGAAGGTCACTCCATTGCAGGGAAGCCCAGTTTCTAAATCAGACGCCTCCAAAGTCATATCCCTTGTGGTTCAGGCTCATAGACTTTAGCAATGTCATTTCCATATTGTGGTAGTGTGTAACGGCCCAGGATGGGGCATCCTCTTTTACCAAAGAAAGCTTCTACTGTTGCAGAAGTAACCCAAGTGCAGTCCTTGCATGGATCCAGTGTCCCATTGGATGGTATCCTCTGGTGCATGGTAACTGTATCATCTTTACTCCTTGGACCTGGTCATTCTCCGTGCATGGGACTTGTCGAAGAACGTTTTCCTTTGTTGGCTACAACCCCAAAGCTGTATCTTTCCAGGGTCAATTCCTCTGGATGGACAGTGCCCACTAGTAACCTCCCCCTCAACTAGGGTTCCTAATTCCAAAGCCATCTCTGAGAGCTTCTCGTGAAAGGCTCCACAGTCAGAAGTGGTGGAGAAGAGGAAGCTCTGCCTGAGATGTGCCATTAAGAAAGAACTTAAAACATCCAGCTCATAGTTGAGTTTTTGGCACATTATTCACCGTAGGACCCTTGGGTAATTCCAGATAGTCCATCATAGCTGGTTCCTGTGGGAAATGGGAAAAAAAATTCAATAGAGCAATAGATGAAGTCTCATGAAATCCATGATGAAGTCTTGGGACCACTAGATCTTCAAACCAGTGGGGCTGTGGCGGGCCTGGGTTCACGTCCCAATTATTGGCTCCCCTAATGACAAGGGGACAGCGCCCTTCCAAGGTTCCTATCAGCCTGTTAATGACACCACCCTGGTTCCCAATGAGACCCCACCCCACCCCAGAGTGGCAGCAACCCCACCAGGAAGGAAGTTTGAAGTGTTGGTGGAGCCAGCATTCCACCTCCACCCTACTACGATTAATCATTTCGAGAGCACCTCTAGGCGTACACAGCTCTTTACAACCACAGATTTTCATAGATAGGTTCTGGCCGAGTGGGCTTAACAATCTAAGATGGACAAGAATAAGGGGAACACAGACACACATGCACATTCCGATTTCACATATAGAGAACTGAGGCTGAGAGGTTGTGACTTGCCCAAGGGCACCCAGTGACTTCATTTGGCTAGAATAAGATTTAAACAAACAACAAACAAACAAACAAACAAAACAACAACAATAATAATGAATCATAATAAATCTTTATTTTGATATAGCGCCTCCCCTGCCATGGCACTCGGAGTGCTTACATATAACAACTTCCAGGTCCATGTCCAGCACCTTATTCACTAAACTACACTGATTCTCACCCACTCTGAAAACTTCCTTCTTGGCGGGGCCCTTTGCACGTGGCCTGAACATTTCAGAGTTGGCAGGGGCAGAGTGTTGGTCCCACGCCCTCCCCAGCCCACTCTGAAAATTTCCTAGTTATGCTCAGGTGAGTTGCAAAGGGCCCCCCTAGAGTCCAGGGCCTAGGCTCAGCTGAACCCCCCTCTCCAGGGTGGCAATGCCCCTGCTTCAAATAATGGGAATCCACACAGAATTGTACAGAATTGTCCCAGACGTGGGCAAACTGGCGCCATTTTGGAAATCTCTCCAGCTCGCCTGATTGGAGAGAGGGGAGTCCCAGCCGCCGCTGCCACTTTGGAGGTGCAGAGCAAGGGAGAAAGAGAGGGAGGTGGCAAGGGGGCATAGGGAAAGAGGGACAAGAGGTATGTAGCCTGTCTAAATGCCACAGAACCTTCCAACTCCACCCTCCCCACCCTTTGGGACATTGTTACTTTTTAAAATTTCATATGGGTTTTTATGATTTTCACCTAAATCAATAGGTGGCAGCTGCCCACGGATGCTTAGAACAAGCCCTGAAATTCTAGAAGCAATCAGATGCTGTTTCTCCATAGAGACACCCCCCCCATAGACTCACCCCTATATCCTTTATGCTTCTCTAATACTGTCAAGATCCCCTGCCCACACCCATCCCTTGTAACTAAGCAAAGCACATCAACTTCTCCACTTCATGGATGTCTCCCTGTTCCTCCCTGTGTCCTCCCCTACCCCCATCCACTCTAGACTGTAAGCCCCTTAGGGCAGGGACCTGTCTCTAATGAAATTCAGCATCAGATTCATTGCTGGTGTTGTATCAATAATAATAATGACAGAAGCACACCCTGGAGGTAGGTCTGGACTTCGTGTGACTCATCCAGAGTTCTGCAAGTGCATTCCTCGGACTCAGCCTCCCACAGTACTCCACCTAGGGTTGCCCCCTATGCACATTTTTAAGAAACACTTAAGTCTAAGGCATCAATGCAGGCCCTGCAACATGTATTTTTCATGTGTTCCTTAAAAATTTGCATCGGTGGCAACCCTTCCCCCATCATGAATGATCTGCTTTTTCCACGCCAACCATTCAAAACCTCTTCCAACGGGTTCCATCCTTACCTTGAGCCTATGTGATGTCTTCAGCCACATTGTCTGGGGTCCTTCGGATCTGGTCGTAGATGGTAGTGACTAGCCTTTCTTTCTGGGGGCTTCTCAACAGATTATTTTCGCGGAGACCCAGGAACTAAAACAAAAGCAAATATGTTTGGTAACAGAATGATCATTCTTTGCTGATGAATTGGCAGACTGCCTCCTAGTACATAGCAGCAGCAGCAAGATTTGCACCTGGGATCTTGCATGCCCAAAGCACAGGCATCAACTACTTGAGCTAAAGTAAGAGCTTTATCAGTTGGCAGCAGGAGTAGGTTGTTATCCGCTAGATGAGCCAGCTACTAGAAACAGGGCCGTTGCAAGGCTTTTTCCCACCCTAGGCAAAACCCTTACGCAACCAGTGCACACACTGTGCACCTCACATGCAACCCACATGCATGTTACGCACAACCCCCGCGTGCACCTGCCTAGCACACAACATGTACATGCACAAACCTCCTTCATTGGGCACTGAGGTCTGGTAGCCCCACTCCTCCCTGCCTCTCAGCCCCCAATCCATTCGTGGAGCTTTGCAGAGGTGGCAGCGGCAGCTGCATCGGGGACGGGAGAGTTGTGCCCCCTGCGGACTCATCCGAGTCCGAGCATCTTTCGGAGGCGGTGTAAAACCTTTTTATTCAAGCGTTTGGCAGGTGGGTATAGGGAGTGGATGGGAGGTTGTTGGGTGGCTGTGGCTGGATTGGGTAGGGTTGTTTACTGTATTTTATTTTAAGGTCTTTTAATTGTATTATGTGTGTGTTCCCCTTTGGGGAAGGGTGGGGTATAATTGTAAATAAATAAATAAATAAATAAAGAATAATAAAAACTTGCAGGCGAAGCAGCAGCAACAGCTGGATCAGGGGTGGAGGGGAAACCTCTCCCCACAACCCTGATCCAATGCAGAGCTTATTAGCAAGGCTGCCTAAGGGCCGCAAGTTGAAAGGGGCACCTTTCCTGTCCCATCCACCGCAGAACTTATTGCTGGTGGGGTGCGGCGGGGCACCTTGATCAGCAGGGCCCAAGCATAGCGGGGGGGCGGGAATGGGTACACTTTACCGGGTCCCAGGGGGTCGCGGGGGTCCCAGGCTGCAAGCCTATCACCATGAGAGAAAAACTGAGCTAAATTGTAGATGCAAACAAATTTCGCTGTATCTATGGGGTGTCCAGATCTTGTGGAACTTGCTGGAGTCAATGGGTGTTTTCAGATGTTACGGGGCCACTTGACCCCGTACCGAAAACAACCAAATCATCCCCCGCCGGGATGACCCCGTCACGCCGTATCAGACGTGCCGGGGGATCCCGGTGGGGAATCTGGGAGGGGGCGGGGCCGCGCGGCGCACGGCCCCGCCCCCTCCACGCTCCCCACCGTCCGCCCTCTGGGGAGACAGGTGGGTGGCGGGGCCAATGCGGCCACAGCGTCCGGCCGAAATCGCTACGGCCCGGGATCCTGCCGGTGATCCCGGGCCGTGGCGCCCGACCAGATGTGATTTTTTTTTTGGTCCCCGCCAGGATCACTTTCACCATGCTTCCCGGGAAATTCCCACAGCTAGCCTGGGAAGCGTGGTTGAAAATGACCCCATGCGGGTATTGACCGTGGCGAACATCTGGCGGCCGCCAAACAGACGTTCGAGGCACAGTGACCACAGGTCGGTATTCACCGTGGTTCACTGTGATCTCGTAACGTCTGAAAATACCCAATGAGAAGCAGTGGGTGGGATCGTGGCTGGGGGCTCATGTTACAAGTTTGTAACGGACCCAGAGAAATGATGCTTGGGCCTTGTTGATCAGGAGCAGGTGAGCCACCCTCTTCAAGTTGGCTTGGCTCCCTAGGTGGCATCCTGAGCTGCCTAACAGTAGCACCGGCCCTGACTAGAAAATATGCCATATATTTTACAAGTATGTTTTGAGTGTGGAACTGGGAACTGCCTGAGGTTTCCTGCCCTGACACAAGAGGAATTTATACTAAGGGGGGAAAAATCACTTAGGGGCCAAATTTCAACTAAGACTGGGATTTTAAGTTACTTACACTAAACATTTCAATTTGCCTATTTGTTCCAGCCAGGGAGCCAGGTTGAAGTGTCCTTTGGAGCGGAACGTTTTGACAAATATTTCAGATTCAAAATTTTGACTAGAATGTTTGACCAGCTGGGTTGAAGTTTTATTCTGAGTTGACTGACTTGTCTAAATCCAAAATTTGCATTGGAATATTTAATCAGCTACAGAGCTGAACAAAAAATGTCATTTTGAATCAAAATCGACATCTATTGAAATTTCAATTTGCTCTAGAAGAAGCCTTTGGAAACACATCGTTTACGTGTGTGTGTGGGGGGGGAGTGTTAACTCCTTTCCCCGCCCCCTTCACCTCTCCGCCCCAGGAGCCACTTTGAGAATAAATACAAGCTGTGTACAGTTCGGAGCGGAGTTATGGGGTGAGGTTATTGTCTGCTTCTGGGCTCTTACCTGAAGGAGGTGGGGTCATGTCAGCAGGGGCAGAAAACAATGCGCTGCCACGCCCCTTTCTGATGTAACCCCGCCCCTTGTGGATTCTCATAGGATCATGGTTTTGAGTGACCTTTAAAGCCCTAAACAGCCTGGGCCCCATCTAACTGAAAGACGGTCTTTCCTTCCGTGCTCCTCTGCGCCCCCTGCGGTCGGCTGGGAACCGGTCCCACCTGCCAATCTTGTCTGTATGACAAGGGCCCGCCCCGCAGAGAGGTGTTCTCAGTTGCTACCCCCAGTCCTATGGAACTCCCTCCCCCCCGGAGGTCTGTCGGAGCCCAAGCCTGTTCTGGAGGCCGTGTAAAACCTCTCCCTTAGGCAAAACATTTGGTGGCGGGTGTGTGTGTGGGGGAATAAGGGTTTGGGTTGGGTCAGGCTCTGGGGTGAGGGTGGGGATTAGTTAAGGGAGTGACCGTATTTTGTATTGTATTTTGTGTGTGTTTATTACTGTAAACCGCCCTGAGCCTTTGGGGAAGGGTGGGGAATCTAATAAATGAATAAATAATGATGCTCCATAGGGGCGGGGGTCACATCAGAAAGAGGGTGGTAAAGTCCATATCACCCCCCTGCCCCCCCCACACACTTTTTAACATGGTCATCCCCCTCTATTCATTTATTCATTCAGTTTTTTTCTACCCTGCACCCTCCTGCTCACAGAGCAGCTAGGGGCGGCTCACAAAACATAAACATATAATAATAATAATTAATAATAAATACAATAGCATGCAGTCTAAAAATTCATTAAAATACTAAAATATACTAAAAGGTAAATATACTTGGGGGTACTTTCTACCCCCGAGTAACCCAGCGCGATCAGGGTTTCTGGGGGCAACAGGGTGTGGTGATGTGGAAAAGTGGGTGGGCCACCAGGACTTTACCACCCCCTTTCTGATGTGACCCTATGGTGCATTCCATAAGGGGCGGGGTTAAATCGTAAAGCAGTGTGATAGCCCCCTCGCCCCGCCCCTGCCGATGTGGCCCCAAGCCCTCCAGGTGAAAGGCAGGAGGGAGGGGGTCACCCTAGCTCCAACTCCTATCTGGGCTGCAGGGCTTGTACTAAATTTCAAATTGGCACCTTGTGGAAATCAGAAATCAGGTCTTCCCTAGTGCCCAGAGCTGATGGGTTAAAACCTGGCAAGGGAGCACCGTGGCTGAGAGTGAATGAATGAATAAATGTTTTTATTATTTAGCCTCAGCTATCACAATATGCAAGCATAAAAAACAAAATAAATAATAATAATATAACAAATCAACCTCAAGATCGCAACATAGTACAAAATGCCGCTAGAGCAATTTCCTAATAAAAAATAAAATCAATGAAACTCCAGATGTTCCCTTTTGGGCAATCTGTAATATCTAGGCCATAGGGCCCCACAGGGTCCATGTTGTATACCAGGGGGACATCGGAGACCGTCAACCGACCGACAGCACCCTCCAGGGACATAACAATTCCCCACCCAGTCCTTTAGGATAGATTCGGTCTGAAAGCCGCTCCCTTCGATATAACAGATTCTTGCAATAACATTACATGCTGCTACTGCCCTAGTAGTAGGAGAATCAGAGGGGCCAAGAAATTGTCTGAGTAGCCTAGCTCTAGAGTACCACTGTAGGTCAGAGGTGGCGGACTGCAGGTATTTAACTCTTAGCTCCGACAATGCGGAGCACTCGAGCAAAATATGGGTTACTGTATCTTCCTTGCCACTTCTACACATCAGGCACTTCCGATACTCATGGGGAATACCCTGGTACCTTCCTTCTACAGAGGCAGAGGGGAAGGTGTGCGTGCGCATTCTAGTGAATGCAATTCTTATTGCAGGATCTGACCACCTAAAAAGGTAGAAGGAATCCGGGCATGACTCGTCATAAGTCACAATTCCCGGGGCAACCTTCCGCAAGGCCAACAGAGCCCCTTCAGACTGAAGGAGTTGGTCCTTAATCCTCTGCCGAACCAATTTCTTAAAAACATTTGAGCCAACTCTCCCCCACACCGCAGGGGAAAACCCCAGTAAATGGGTCAGGCGAGTGACCTGGGTGAGCCAGAAATTAAGCAACCCTGCATCGCGGGCCATGACCAACAAGGGATTTTCAGCTTTAGAAAGCCCAACCACCTTCATCCAGTAGTTAATGACTAATTGGAGAGCTTGCGCCTTCACAGGCGGGGAAGCCGTCTCAGTTCTAGAGATTACCTGCGGAGTACCACCTGGAATGCCTAGCAGGGAAGCCAAGAACCGGTTCTGGATACATTCAAGTTTGTCCATTAGGGCCAGGGACCAAGCCGGGGTTGCAGATCGGGCCTGACTGAGAACTCTAACCCTAAAAAGAGCAAGGGCTGGCGCTATCATTTTCCCACCTTGACCAAAGTAGAATTTTAAAATCGCCGCCGAGGAGTGTCTAGCCTGTGATTTCACATAATCAAGATGGGAATTCCACTTAGCATTGGCGTCAAAAATGACCCCATGATATTTAAATTGGAGCATCTGAGAAATGCGCTCCCCTTTTATATGCCAAGAGTATAAAGATTTGTCTCTTCTCTGACCAACCACAAGAACCTTCAATTTCTGATAATTGATATTCAGATTTTCCGCTGAACAATAGTCCCCCAAAAGCCCCAGCTGCCTTCTAAGGCCAATCATAGTTTGGGACACAAGGACTTTGTCGTCCGCATAGAGCATAATAGGCAGACGCCTCTGCCCCAGAAGGGACGCATGAGTATCTCCGCCATTCATATGTTGGACGACATCGTTCAAGTAAAGATTGAAGAGCGCTGGGGGCAGCAGACACCCCTGCCTGACCCCCCGCTTCCCTGGAACTGGTGCAGATAACTCCCCCAGGGGGTTAAGTTTAACCTGGAGTGTATTCCCAGAATGTAACTGGATAAGCAAATACAGCAAACGGGGTTCAATGGAGAGCGGACCTAACTTGACCCAAAGACGTTCTCTCATGATAGCGTCGAAGGCCTTCTCCAAATCCATGAACCCCAAGAAAAGCTTCCCTTTATTTGTTGTATATTTGGTAATTAGGGCTGACAAGATCATCACATGGTCGATATGGCTCTGCCTACCATAAAGCCCGCCTGCTCAGGCGCAATGAGTTCAGCTTCTTTGATCCATACTTCCAGTTTTAACAAAAGGAAGCGAGTATATAATTTCCCAATTGTACTGAGCAGGCTGATCGGGCAGTAATTAGATGGAAGTCGAGGGTCCCCGTTTTTAAAAATAGGGATCAGCGTACTCTTAAGCCATAAAGCCGGGAACACTCCTGTTTCATTTATTTCTGAAAACAAGGGGGCCAAAATAGCAACCCACCAATCTGGGTGCAATTTGAGAACCTCAGGAGTTACCCGATCAGGACCTGGGGCCTTCCCTGCCTTGAGGCCCATAATGAGCATTTTTACCTGCTCTGGGGTGACTGGGGGGCCATAGCTCAAATCTATGCTGGAGCTGTCACTCTTCTGTGCCTACCGTTTCCGTATATAAGCTGCCATTGAATTGCTTCCAAATTTGAGCGGCTATTGGAGGGGCATGAGCCTCATCCCTTGGCCTCCTAAGGGAACACACCATGGAGCAAAACTTCTGTGAGTTTTTAGCAACAGCGGCCTTATGCAATTCCTGCCACTGTGTCCTACAGAAGAGTTCCTTCTTACTGGTCAGAAGGTTCTGGTAATATTTCCTCTGGGACTGTAGCCGCCTACGGTTAGTCCCTGAGGGGGCTGACTTAAGACTCTGGCCTGAAGCTCTAAGTATTTTCCTTTCAGCCCGACATTCCCCATCAAACCAGGAGGGAAAGATCTTGTTCTTCCTATGGATAGAATCTACGGGATCCCTTCGAGTAATCATCACTTCTAACCTATCCATAAGCTTGCCATACCAGGACAGATCCCCACTCTCATAAAAAGACAGTGATGAATAGATCTCCTTAACCTCCGGGCAGTTGATAAAGTCATCACATGCCCTGGCAAGCTCCTCTGAGTGTTTAATGTGGGTTATAACCCTCCCCCCTTGGGCCTCCTCAACATCAGCTAGTACGTACCCAGCCCTCTGTCTCTTAATTTCTAGCACCAGTGGGAAATGGCAAGTTTCCGGCCTAGGAATAACCTCCAGCCTTGTAACGGAATCAAGGCTGCTATGGGTGGTCAGAAATAGTCAATGACACTAGAGCCACCCACACAATGGAAGGTAAAAGCTCCTTCCTCATCTCCCAGTGTACGCCCGTTAAGTACTATAAGATCTAGGCTTTGGAGGAAGTATTCCATGTCTTCCTTCCAACCGCCCATCTGCACATCTTTAGAATGGTGAAGGGGGAGTAGGTAGTTGCAATCATGCCCCTCCATACTTAGTTCATCCTGAGATTGGGCTGGACTTCCTAACCTGGTGTTGAAATCTCCCCCAACGTACAGAGCAGCACCAGGAAATTTACTCTGGGTGGTAGCTATTAAATCAGTCATTACCAAAAATATCTCATCAGAGTAATAGTTAGAAGGTACAGCTGGTACATAAACATTTCCAATAAGGAATTCTAACCCATCAGATAGTCGGCAATAATAAAGAGCAAAATTGGATTTGTAACTGCCTACTGTTTCTACCTTAATATTTAGATTTTCAGCAGTCAATAGGGCCAAGCCTCCACTGGGTCTGCCCCCCAAGTCAGAGGCCGTAGCCTTTAGCCCGAACAATTTAAAACCCTTGAGGGCAATATCTTCTGGGATATCTACCAACCAAGTTTCTTGAACCAAAATTATATCAAATTGATTCAAGTACAACAAAAATTCAAAATTCATACAACGTGACTTCCACCCGGCCAAATTCCAAGACAGTAATAAAAGTCCTGATGAAAGGGCCCCGCCTAGTCAATCCTCGGAAGCCAACAACTGGGGTTTACAGGAAAGGGACTTGTTTGGGCTAGAAATTGCCAACGGAGTTCCTGGAGAGATATCTGAAAGATTGGTGTGGTCCAACCTCCCTAGCCCTACTCCAGACGGGGATGGAGTTCCCAGCTCCTTTCCAATAACAACCCCCTCTCCCTCCAACCGGGGGATGAGGTTAGCCAGGTCCACAGAAATGGGCTGGGGAGGAGCCCTAACCAGAGCCCCAAGACCAGACCTACTGTTAGTTGGAGCTTCCGGGTGAGATTCCAAATAATTTTTAAAAGGAGCATTTGCAGATCTCAAATCATCAGATATAGCTCCACCAGCACGGACAGTTCCCCCTATTGTTGGCCTAGAGCCCTGCTTCTTCCTGTGGGAGCCCACTAAGGGTCCAGCAACATTCCTCCCCACCCCTGCTTTCTAACCCGCAGTCCCTAAACTTTAATGAAAGCACTGCAGCTGTTTTTGGACAATTTCCAGCCGTTCCACCAATGTAGGAGTAACAGCTGGGGCTCGATCACCTGGGATATTAATTGATCTCTTAGACTGCAAGTCAAGGGTGGTTTTCCTTTCATTAACAACCTCGAGTTCCATGCTATATCCTTCTGAGGGGCTACTGTTAACTCTGGCGGAGACCTCTCCTGCTAGGGCAACTTGCACACTGCCATTTATCGCCTTACTTTTCTGCAAGGACTGCAGAAGAGGCTGGGCACCGGGGAGATCCCTTAAAACCCCGCTTATACACTGATTTAAATTAAATACTCTGTCCCTTGTGGCTGGCTGGAAGACACGTGAAATAAATACTCCATTCCTCTCTAAGAAGGGTTTTTTAGAAAGTATTGCAATGATTAAACCTGGGGAAGCAAAGGCTTAATGCCTGCCTATCCTTCACAGAAGGCAGCTGATCGACAGAAATGATGTCATGCCTGGTCACTCTTAAAAGGAGTAAAATCCAAAAGTGCTCTGCCACATCTAGAATCGTGGCCCAGGCCAGTCTAGGCCAACCAGATGGTGGGTATATAGTAAAAAAGAGAACATTGGGTAAAGCCTTAAAGGCACTATCACCTTCATTAGCAATGAATGATGGAACAGAAGGATTTTGGAAGGTTTGCAACTCAAATTGTGACCCCGGGGCGGTCAAAGGGCTAGGGTGGCTCGTAAAGGGGACCTGCTGCTGATCACTGGAAACTTGTGGACAGTCAGCTGAATTGGCTCCTATTAATTTAGCATTTATTGAGTCCGTTGCTAGCTGAAGATGGGTAATACGATCAAGCACAAACTTAAGTGTGTCAGTTGACAATAAAAGATGGTTTGCAAGAAAAGTCGCCATCCTCTCACCAACCGGAGGGTCCTGTCCATCAGATAACTGGTCAGAGGAAGATAACAAGTCAGGACCCAGCATTGATGTTGGGGGCTGATGCGCAGAGTGCTGCAGGATCTCATACTTGTTCACATTACGTGGCTGGCTCAGCAATTGCAAATGGTCCATAGTCAAAGTGTGTGAATGGGAGCTAGGCTCCCCAAAATTGCTGGCCTGAGATTTCTTAAAGTAACCCTCAATTTTTTGTTGTTTCGGTGTTTTAGAACATGGAGGAGAGGGGTCCCCTGACTCCCCCCATCCACGCTTAGTAGCCATAAGGAAGAGCGATGGTAAATAGGGGTAATTGCAGGACAAGGCCAGGGAGCAAGGAGCAAAAAGCCAGGCCGCCTAGCCACCCAGCTAACGCCACGCAAAGATGGTTTTAATGCAGTGACACTCCACCCCCTCCAGATGTACTCACAGCGAGGTCTATCACTCCTGCTTCCTGTCACACCGCCCCCAGAACAAGTAGACTTTCAGCTGTCCCCCACGCAGCCAGAATCAGATTGGTGGGGCGGCTGCAGAGTTAGACAGAGGGCAAAAGAGAAGGGAAAAGAAAGTGGCCCCCAGCGCCTGGTCACAACGAAGGGCAAGCAAAAGGGCGCACACCCTTTGGCGCGTGACCCTTTGGCGCGTGCCTCCGGCGCCGCCAGAGGCTAACGAGCCCCCTTTCTCTCACTTTGCAGGACAGTGACTCCACCCCCCACCTGGAAACTCCGCGTAGCTGACAGGTAGGTAGCTTGGCTTGCTCCACTGTTCCCCGGTATCAGCTCCCTGCCGTCAGAGGCTAACGAGCCCCTTTTCTCTCACTCTGCAGGACAGTGAATCCATCCCCCTCCTGGAAACTCTGTGCAGCTGACAGGTAGGTTGCTTGGCTTGCTCCGCTGTTCCCCGGTATCATCTTCCCCGTGGTTGAGAGTGAGGTGCGTAAGGGGTGCACTTGGGATGGAGGAAGGAAGAGGAGGGTCCAGATCATAGATCTGTGCCCTGAATCCATCCCCGATCCTTGACTGCATGCCCTCCTCTCTGCTCCCTTCCTCTGAGCTTGCTCACTCTTTGCTTGAGAGTAGGGGCTGGATCCATGGACCAGATCCAAGCACTGGAAAAGGGCCAAATTAAAGAATAGCCAGATTCTGCCCAGGAGCCAAAGATTCTGGCTCCTGGTCGGGAGGATGGTGTGAAGATTTAATCATGTTCCACCCTGGTGTCCCATGGACACAGCTAGTCCAGGAGCTGAGCAATCTTCTGCCGGTGCTGCATGTTCTGTGCTGCTCCCCCTTCCAGTCAAGCAGCCCTCCTCCTGTCTCTCCCTCATCCCTACCTGCAGGGCACGACCGTGCTTCTTTTTAAGAGAGATGATCAACATGCACAAGAATGGTTGGCTAGATCCAGGAATTGAAAAGGGGTCAAACAAACCCAGCCTCTGGCCCTGGCCAACAGGATCCAATATCCCTGTTTTACATGACACGGGTGTCACTCCCTACACTGAAAGAATATTGTGATTGGCCCAAGGTCACCTAGTGAGTTTCTGGCTAAAGTGAGATTTGAACTGGGGTCCTTCCCCTACCTTCCAGCCCAAGTGCTGCACGCTTTGCCATTACACCACACTAGCTCTGATAGGATGGAAGCCCAATATAGGACAAAGCTGTTGGTCCCCAGAGGATGGGTCGGAAACTCACCTCTGTGGGTCAAGAGGGTGCCACCAAGACGGCAACACAGAGTCCATGTTGCTGGAGAGGTACCCAGGGGCTAGAGCATCTTAAAAGTCTCTAGTTGTCAGGATTTGCCTACATGTTGGGTTGTCTGGTGCTACTGGAAGGAAAGCTGAGATATTGCTGGCCTACTGTGCCTCGCTGCAGGATCCTGGACCCACCTTCTCAGCTTCTGCCACCATGAGATGACCCACCACAAATTGCCACTGATGTATTTGCCCCTTGCTGCTGAATTCAGCAGGGGGCTCAGCAGAAGAGGGAGGCAAAGCACTACACTGACATCTAGTGATTGGAGTGGGAACTGTAAATCCTACCAGATACATAGCAAGGAGGAGGTTGCTTTCTCTGACCATTCAAGCTAATAGTGGTTGATGGTTCCATCATCAAGGCATCCTCTTGTGAACCTACCCCAATAGGGTAACCTAGGAAACCAAGCACGGCCATTGGCCAGCTGATTGGACAGTGCTTGTGTGGATGTGGCTGGTTTTACCGTCCCCTGGGCAGTAGGGAGGCCCGGTGAGAAGGCCGCAGGACTCTCTCACCTGATTGTTACCTTCTGGGGGGCTCCTCCTGAGGATCTCGGCGTACTGAGGGTCAGACGGAATCTCCTCCACTTGCACGGTGGGGATGGCAGCTGAGAAGCGAGTGGGAAACGTCATGTTATTCATACCGTCCGACATTTTGAGCAGCCAACGAGGGACAAGCTCTACCCCCTTGGCCAATAAGCCCCACCCCTCAGGGATTAAGCTCCACCCTCTCACACACTTTCATGCACATACCCCTCCCAACATTCCACTAGCACACACGGAGGGGAAGACGCTCTCCTGCTCCTCATTCCACTTAGTTCCTTGTCGTTCCATCCTCTCCCCATTGGCTTCTCAAGGGCTTTTCCTGGGAGGCCACCAGGAGAGAGGGGCCTGAGGCTTGAATCCTGGCCTTTCTCTCTCTCTCTCTTCAAAAAGGGACAGTGGGATTCACCATCCAAAGATGGACTGTCCCCCCTTGGGAGGCATGCCTTACTACACGCTCTAACACGCAGGCTGGAGGAAGGACGGCCCAGTAGTTAAAGAGCCTGCCCAGAAACCTGGGTTCAATTCCTGGCTTTGATAAGACCACAGGCTGGTTGCTAAATCTCTCTGTTCGTTCACTTCCCCATCTGTAGCTATCCCTGCTGTGACAGGCGGTGCTGATAAATCCCTGCAAGAGCCAGGCCTTAATGGGATAACACTAGGATATTCATCAGTTCAGGTTTGACTTAGAATCTCTAGGTTTTGCTGATGTATTTTCAGGGTGAGGAACATCCATCTAGCATGTTCCTAAGGCATAAGAATATGCAGGAGACAAGGTTCTGTCCGTTATTTACAGTGTCCTAGTTCCCACTATCAATACAGCACAGTCCTGGGCCTTCCATACTTGAACTCATAGGAAACCAAGTCCTATGAGGAAAGGTTGAAGGAGCTGGGTGTGTTTAGCCTGGAGAAGTGAAGACTAAGGGGAGACACGATCCCCTGGACTTTGCCTCCTCTCTCTCTCCCCTTCTTCCTACAGTCTTCTCTTCCTCCTCCCCTGACTCCACTGTCTCTGCTCTCAACGCCTCTCTCTCATCCACACTTGACTCCCATGCCCCTCTCTCTTCCCGCCCTGCCTTCTCCCACAACCCCCGTCCTTGGCTCACCCCTAGTATCCGCCACCTCCGTTCTTGCACTCGTGCTGCTGAACGACTCTGGCGCAAATCCCATTCTC
>QEPC01008495.1:2994822-3008634 GCA_003113815.1 Sphenodon punctatus
AATAATAATAATAGCCATCTTCAAATATCTGAAGGGCTGTCACCTAGAAGATGAAGCAGACTTGTTCTCTGTTGCTACTGAGGGCAGGACTAGAACCAACGAGCTCAAATTACAAGAAAGCAGATTTCGGCTAAACATTAGGAAGAACTTCCTAACGGTAAGAGCTGTTCACCAGTGGAACAGACACTGCCTAGGGCGGGGGTGGGCTCTGTTTCCTTCGCTGGAGCTTTTCAAACAGAGGCTGGACGGCCGTCTGTCAGGGATGCTGTAGCTGTGGATTTCCTGCACTGAGCAGGGGGTTGGACTAGATGGCCTCCGAGTACCTCCCAACTCTATGATTCTATGACCTCTCTGTCTTTCTCTCTGGAGTCCCCTTTTCTAAGGGAAACCTTTTTCTGAGCTTCCAGCCAGTTCCTTCCCTGGTGCCCCCCAGCTGAGCTGACCTCCATCTTTCTAAAGGTTCCTGCTCTGCTTTGAACAACCGGAGCCAATTAGGGTCAGGGTCAGATGCATTTCCCACCTTCTGGGATGCTCTGACCCAGAAAAGGGCGATGGCTACATCGAGAGGCGGGGCAAAGGGATACTCTCACCCCCTTTCCGACCTCCCCATGCCCCCTTCGGAGCATCATGATGATGACATGGGGTGGGGGCATAGCAGAAAAGAGCCAGAGAGCCTCTTTGCTCCACTCCTTTGGTACATGGCTCCGCTTCCTCTGAGAAAAATGGTATCGGTGCCCTGGGTAAGCTGTGCTGGGATCTCTGGCCTCAGTAGGTAGTTCTAGGAATGCCCTACTGCAACAGGCTATGCAGTGCTACCTGGTGGGGCTGTACAACAGTCAGCCTCTCTGACAAAACATAAATAAGCACAAAGCCCTTTTCAGCTTCTTTATTCAGGACACAAATACGAGGGCTGTGTATTCTCGTTCCGAGTGAACACAAACGTTTCTGAAAAACATGGTATCCGAGATCTGAAACTGGGCCCCAGAAACTGCAGTGCACATGCATCTTGGAACTGGGCTGCTCTCTGACCTCTTTCCTTGCAGGCCTGTCAAAACGGCAGAGCCTCACTGCACCGCTGCACCAAAATAACCCATATGTAGGGAGCCGTGTTCACTGCATTTCCACCGTTAGAATGGCAGCTATGGGGAAAATGTAGCAAACCGTGTGGCAGAGTGGAGCCACAATAGGGCTATGGGCCCTTTAAGACTTGCGGAGTGGGCTTGAAGCCACACCCACTCCTGGGATATAAAGAGAGGAACAGGAAGAGAAAAAGCAGAAGCTTCCTGGATGGCAAGGAAAACACATCTCTAGTCCAAGCTGAAGGAGGCCACGGTGTGGGAGACCTTAAGTGTTTACCTTGGAGTGCTGACCTGAAGAGACTGGTTCCTAGATGAAGAGTGAGTTGTGGAGCAGCCAGCTCGAGGATTGCTACGTGGCCAGGTTTGGGCTTATTGGGATATAGAGACTTATGTATATGTGAAGAATGTGGTTGACTGTAAGAATAAACTATATTGTGTTAATACCCTAAGAAGGTGTGTTTGCACCAGAACCTGACAACACTTACACACAGCGAGACCAACCCCTGCTACACACGGGTAATGATAAAAATACAAATAAAGACAAATACTAAAAACACAAATACAGATCGAAATACATGATTCCACGCACAGCCCTGCTATCCAGTCACTCCTGTCCCAAGCACGGTTTCATCAACGATACAGAGTAAGGCCATGATGAGCTGAATCCAGCAGAGCTGGGAAGGGTTTTGCTTACCCGTCTCAGCTGATTTTTCATTGTTTATCCTCCAGCACCAGAAGGCAGCCCCGAGGCTTAGCACTAGCAAGACGAAGGTCAGGACCACATAGCCCGTCTTGGAGAAGGAGGAGTCTGCATCTACTATGGAAGAGGAGGAAGGTTCAAGGCATCCTGCCAAGGTCTTACGAGGATGGATACAGAAGGCTAAGCTTCTCCCAGATAAGGCACCACAGTCCCATACCTTCCAGCAGTCTGCACAAGAGGGGGTGACCCCCTCTAGTGGGGCGGTGGTGCCAGATCACCCACAGGTTCAAGCCTGTTAATCGACAGGGCTAATAGGCCCAGGTCTTTTAGCTCCGAGGGTAGAAGTGTATGCACATGGAGCAAGATGTCCCCAGTTTGATTCCCTCAGCCGACAACCCACCCGTGGGTGCCGGGTGCTGGTTACATGGGAAAAATTCTTCAATCCAGCCTAGATAGAGTTAAAATGAATAATAAACTGATTATCTGTGGTTAATATTTTCCATTCCAGATAGTTTGGTGGCTAACTGGTGGCAGGAGGGGGCGGCATAAAATTTTTAATATAAATAAATATAAATAACTGGCCATTAAACAATTACTGGTTTACCATACTATTGTTACATGTTACCGCGTAACTGAACGTTACTAGTCTGAAACCATGTCTGGAGGGCACAGGAAGTAAACAGTAAAAAGGAATTATGGGTAATACAATAAATGGCACACTGTGGTATTATGCCGTAATACAGTAAAAAGGATAACCGGCTAATAGACAAACAAGAAACAAATACCAGTCACAGTAACCGGTCCTCGCCTGTCTACCATGGATCAGGCCCTACTGAATAACAGCGGCCAACTGTCTCGGTTCTATGCTTAATGTGGGCATTGCCCCGCTATTGGAGGGTCCAGGTACCAGAGCACCGGGGGGCTCTTGTGCAGCCACCGCTGGACATCTACACATCTGTTCCTCCAGAATACCAGGGTGTGTAGCCACCTATGCCTGGCTGCTGACAAGGCATCTATGTGCAGTCATGATTGGAGCACCAAGTGGCCACACCACCGCTGGAAATGGCTCCTTCCCCTGGGTGGTGTTTGTAGTGTTAGGCGGCTTTCCGACAAGACGGAACGCACAGCCTTTGGGGCCGCGGGATTCTCCCATCATCAGAAAGGCAGAAGTGCGGATCTTGGCCGGAAAACAAGTGCGTCCGGGAGAGAAGGATTTCACTACTCTCCCGGACGCACATGTTTGCTGGCAAAGACCTATACTTCCCCCTTTCCACCAAGATGGAAGCTGTGCATACTTTGACTCCTGCAGAATCCCATGGCACTAAAGACTGTGTGTTCCATCTCGGTGGAAACCAGCAGTGCCTATAGCCAGAGCCCATGTGGGAATGCACCCTGGCTCTAGCCAAGCCCCCATGGAGCCGTTGGTTCTTGCCACCCACTCCCCTGCCCCATGTACTGATCCAACTCAACTCGAGTCCCCTGTCTGGCTCTAGAACCTCCTGCACAGCTGCCAACCAGCCCTCTAGGACGTTGCAATGAGTAGCAGCCAGTCCTGGGACCTGTCTCCACCAGGGAGAGCGTGTCCTCCCCATAATGCTAGCCTTGTCAGTGTACATGTGCTGAAGGGGGAGGGGCTTATTGGGTGTGGAGGAGGGACTTATTGGGTGTAGGGGAGGGGCTTATGCCCTTCTAGCCTCTTGAAATATTGGAAGAGATGCAGTCCTCATCTGGAGGGGAGAACATTTCCTATAGTGAAAACTAGGGGGAACCACTCTCAGGCTGGGTTCAGAGGTCATGGGACCACAGACCGGGTTGAGCTCTGCTGCAAAGCCCCAAGGCAGCTGCTGCTCTGGTGGGGTTAATCCAGACCAAAACATTAGTGGTACCACCCCACAGCACTTACCCTGTCTCTCCTAGCAATACCGCAGCCATGTGAACGGAGAGGCAGGCATCAGGATTCAGGCAGCGGTGCGTCTGAGGACCAGGGGACAACCTCCTACCCTTTCCCAAAGCCTAGAGACACCGGCTCCGTTTCCCCTAGCAGCTCCACACAGCTCAGCAGGTCCTCCCCTCGGGGACAGATAGCAGTGCTCAAGGGGCAGGGCTTCTAGGAATCGGGGGAGCCCACCTAGGGATGCCTCCTCTAGGTTTTGATGCAGTCTCCAGAGGAAGCCCCGATTTCTCTGGGTCAGTCAAGGGCGCACCCCAGTAACCTGGAAGAATCATGGGCTTTCAGGGGGCAGCCACATCAAAAAGGGGACGGAGCCATAGGGACTTGTCCCATTCCCTTTCTCACAAGGTCCTATGATGTTCTGTAAGGGGCCTGGTTATATTAGAAAGGGGTTTGATGGCCCCTTTCCTCAACCCCTTTTTACCATGGCCCCGCCCCTGCAGAGCATCATGACATCATGATGATCCATAAGGGGCGGGGTTAGGCATAAGGGCCAGGGTTTTGTCAGAAAAGGGAACGCCCCAGCCCTTCAGATATGGCTCCACCTCCACTGGCATGGCCCCAACCCTTCCAGGGGATAATCTTAGCTGGGAAATGAACTTAATTCTCCTGAGAATATTTTTTTCCTGAGCTTCTCTCTGGTCACAAGCCCAGCTTTCCTCTCTCTAGAGTGACAATACTAGGTCTGATATTTGAGTCACCTCCGCTTTGGCAGATCCTCTGCAGGTCGAAGGAGACGATTTTCTGCTCGATGGGGTTGCTGACCGTGCAGGAGTAGGTGGTGTTCAGGGTGCTGGGCTGGAGGGACAGACGGATCGTCTTGCCGTCGGGAGAGAGCTGGAACCGATCCAAAATCCCCAGCTCACGGAAGGGATTCCCTTTCCTCCAGGTGATGTTCACTTCTCCCTTCCCTAATGCCAGACACTGCACGGTCACGTTGCACCAGTCCGATGTGCTGGAGATCAGCTGGCTTTGGATTCGGGGCATCAGGACGGACTCTGTGAAGTGAAACATCAGGAGCTCGCTTAAGCTGAAACCAAGAATGCATCTGAGGGATGGAATCAAACTGGACGATTTCCTTTGTTTAATGAATCACCATGTTTGAATTAAGGCTGCCACCAGTGTTATTTAATTTGCTTAGTTCTCTGTGTGACAAACTGTTAGCTAGTTGAGTTGTTACAGGATTAGCTCCCTCCTGCAACCAGCAACGAAGCATCAAGGCCTCACAACACGGCAGGGGGCAGGGCTGTGACAGGGGGCAAGATGAATTGGAACACTGTCCCTTTAAGGTGCTTAGCACCAGCAGAAGGAGGCAGGTGCTACTGGAGGCTCAGGCGCTCGCGGGAGTGGAGGAGCACCCCTGATGCCTAGCCCCTGAGCTGGGCGTGGCTTGGGCCAGCCCTGGGTATAAAGCTGAGCTGAGGACTCAGTCTGGGAGAAACCTGTGTCCGAGACAGAAGCTGGATAGAGCTCTGTTCCCCAGAGGTGAAATCCAGGGAGGACTGTGGCCCTGAGCTGGCTCCACGAAGGACTGTGCCTGGCCAGCAGAGCCTTGGGCAGCAGGGACGTGGAGGGAAGGAGAGGCCGGCGCTAGGTAGAGTTACTCCTCTAGAGCAAGCTTGACCCCAGCGGGTGTTGCCTGGGGCTGAGAGGGCTTGGCGAACTGGGAACAGCCAAAGGAGACTGCTGCAGCTGCAGGATGTAGGCGACTGACCCAGCAGCCTGGACAAGGAGACTCCTTGGAGCTGTGGAGACTCCAGGAGCATGAGTAGGGCTTTGTCTCCATCCAGACCCCACTCAGAGGGGTTGTCTGAGCAGAGCTGCAGGGTGTAGGTGGAAGAGCTGGCAGCTGAGACAAATGTGCTAAGCTCAGTGGGCTGCAGGAACGACTGTGCCTGGCCCAGAAGGACTGTAAGAGACTGTATACTGCTGGGATATGTATAAGTAAAGGACATCTTTGAAGCTAATTCCCTGAAGAGACTGTGATTGGTGGGAACTGGTCCTGCAAGGAGAGTGTCGTGACATCTCAGTGCTCATAGGGGTGGGGCCACATCAGAAAGTGAGTGGGAAGGTCCATATGCTCCACCCCCTTTCCTCCCAGAAGACCCTGTTCTCTGGGTTAGCCACAGATGCTTCTGGCTGACCTGGAGATATGAGGGCTTCCCTTGGAGCCCGGAGAAGCTTGGTCAAAACCTGGAGTCTCTGGTTATATCTTTCTAATTGGCCTTGTGGGCAGATGTTATGTTATGAAAGGCCTAGAAGACATTGGAGAGGTGGCGTGAGGGAACAGGCTAGGAGTTGGTAGCTGGTCCCAATGCCACAGATCTGAGAGGAGGGCAGGTTGGGGAAGAGGGGATGGGTTCCTGAATGGGGTGTCTTTTGGTTACTGCTTATGGCGTTCTAAGTTGACACCGTAAGACAACGTGCGCCCAAGGGGAGGATTAATATGTAGCGGGGCTAGGGCTGAAATGAGAATCGAAAGGATTCTCGTGAGAATCTCTCAAGAACCATTACTGAGATCTCGACAAGATCTTGAGAACGGTTTGAGATCTTGCGAGATTCTGCGCAAAATGGCTCCTGTGACTGTTCTGCACACGTGCAGCGGTGTCCACTTTGCACATGAGCAGAGCATTTACATTTCCCCCCCAAGAATTTTGCAAGGATGGGTCAAGAATCGGCAGAGTCTCAACTTGTTCTCGTTCTCATAAATCATGTCAAGAATCCGGTTTTCAACAAGATTTTTGAGATGACCAAGAATGAGTTTCAGCCCTGCTTGGGGCTCTTCGGCTTAGAGGAGAGACAACTGAAGGGGTATAGGCCAGACATTTGCAAAATCATGAGTGGTGCAGAGGAAGTAAGCAGAGCTGTTATTGACCCTTTCTCAAAATGCAAGATCGAGGAGACACACTATGAAACTAACTGGCAGAAGATTTAGAACAAACAAAGGGAGCACTTTTTTCACTCAGCGCACGCAATTAACCTGTGGAATTCCTTGCCAGATGATGTTGTGCAAGCTAATAGTGTAACTGGGTTTAAAAAAGGATTGGATAAGTTCTCAGATAATAGGTCCATCCATGGCTATTAGTCAAGCTGGTTGGGGGCTGAGACTTGTGAGTGTCTGGGACTGGGTGCAAATAGCAGGAAATGGAACATGCCATTATGACCTGTTGGACACTTCTCTGAAACAATGGAAGCTGCCATTCTGTCGGTGACAGGCTGGGCTTAACTGACCATTGGTCTGATCCAGTGTGGCACTTGTTATGTTCTAAGGCAGGGTGGGGAACCTTTTCCCACCTGGGGGCCACTTTGAAAATGACTGTATGCTCCAAGGGGCGCATCAAGTTGGGGGTGGGGCTGCTTAAAGGGTGCGCTCGGGAAGAGGAAGGTTCAGCTCATGGATCTGTGCCATGGATCCACCTGTGGACAGGCCCTCACCTCCACTCCCTTCCCCTGAGCTCACTCTTTCAGCGCTTGGGGGTAGGAACTGAATCCAGGGGCCGGGGCCAGGCTGAGGGGTTCACAGAGCAGGACTGGAAGGCACCGAGTCTCCTCTCCCCAGGCAGAGGAATAGCCCCAGACCTTTCTCTCTCCCTGGCAGGCAGGGCCCCTTGCGGGAGCCACCCCAAACCCAGCCCAGTGCGGGGCCGGGAAGAGTCAGCACGGGAGCCACAACCGGTGGCAGAGCCAGCACCCCCTTCTTACCCCGCACCCAGGAGCCAGGGGGCAAGGGCAGTGTGCGCTGGGTGTGTGTGTCTGTCAGACACAGGGAGGGAGTGGGGCCAGGGGGAGGGAGAGCCCCAGGGAGGGTATGGGGGACAGGGTTGCCGCAGCAGGGACTTCCCCTCATTTGTTCATTGTGTTTGTAAGAAAGCCCCAGGCTGCCAACTGGACGTCAACCTTGGTTTTATCACTAGATGAGGGAGAGGGTGACTTTCCCTCCCAGGGGGCACTTTGAAAATGAGTACAAACTCCGAGGGCCGCATACATGTTAGAAGCGGGGATGCTTAAGGGGTGCATTCAGAAAGAGGAGGGTCCAGCCACTGATCTGTTCCCTATCCTTGTGTGCACTCCCTCATCTCTGCTCCCTTCCTCCCCAATCTCAGTCTTTCAGTGCTTGGGGGGTGGGGGAGGTTGGGGGGAGAATGGGATCTAAGGGCCAGATCCAGGCACTGGAAAGTTGACTGTGTTCTGCAATGAGGAACAAAACTGGGGGTGTGCACAACGGTGGAGCAAGGTAGAGGGTGGTAGCAGAGTGGGGAACCTTCTTCATTTCTTGCTAGGGATGAGTGAACAGAATGTGGTTCAGACGTTCGGTCGTTCGGTTCGAAACCTGAGTTCAGGTTCGGTTTTTCAGATCGGCGGAGTTCAGTTCGGCCGAACACTCGAAAATAGCGCTATCGATACTGATACCTAATTCGAGGATTTTTTTTTGGTATCGGTATCATTTGACCCTGAAACCACCCCTGATCTCCAACCCTGGTGCCAGGAAATCTGCTGCCCAACTGCTTCCCCCTTCCAGTCACGTTTTTCCTGCCCAAAGTCACGTTATTCCCACCCCTGAACTCAACCGAACTTTTCCGAACTGTTTGGAAGTTCGAATGTTCGGTTCGGACATTCGGTTCAGACGTCCGAACAGACCAAGTTCGGGCCGAACTCCGAACATCCGAACCACGTTCCCCCATCCCTATTTCTTGCACATGTGCCCATTCCAATGTAGTTATGCCCCTGTCTAAGGTGCTGGGAATAAACCAGTATGGGAGAAATTACTCTGGGCAGTTTGAACTGGTCTCTGTTTGCAGTCCCAACAAGTGATGGGTGGATTACCAGAAGGGGGCGCCCTGCCACACACATTTAACTACATTGAAATTCTTTTAACTTTTATTTACTACTTTTAGCTGTCACAGTTAGCAAAGTGGAAACGAAGTAGGCAAATGAAATGACATCCGTTTGAACGGATCAAACATATTACACTTTGCCAAGCAAATTAAACGAAGGCAAACAAGGCTCGGTGTTTACACTTCTGCTCAGGGGCATGGGGTGAAAACGGACCCATGCAAGTTAACGTGTGTGCTGGGCTGGCAGTAACCAGCATCAGGGAACTTCCCTGGGACATTTCGGCTTGTTGCTGTGGTAAAGGGGATCTTAAATTCTGTGGTGGCACATGACAGATCTGTGCACGGACGTGGCCAGAACTATCGTAGAGTCAGAAGGGATCTCAGAGGGCATCTAGTCCAACCTCCTGCTCAGTGCAGAAAATCCACAGCTACAGCATCCCTGACAGACGGCCGTCCAGCCTCTGTCTGAAAACCTCCAGTGAAGGAGACAGAGCCCACCACCTCCCTAGGCAATTTGTTCCACTGTCGAACAGCTCTTACCGTTAGGAATTTCTTCCTAATGTTTAACCGAAATCTGCTTTCTTGTAATTTGAGCCCATTATTTCTAGTCTTGCCTTCAGGGGCAAGAGAGAGCAAGTCTTTGCCATCCTGTCTCTGTGACAGACATTGAGGTAGTGGAAGATGGCTATCATGTCTCCCCTTAGTCTTCTCTTCTCTAGGCTAAACATACCCAGCTCCTTCAACTTTTCCTCACAGGACTTGGTTCCCAGACCCGACCATCTTTGTTGCCCGCCTCTGAACCCGTTCCAATATGTCAATGTACTTTTTAAAGTGCGGTGCCCAGAACTGGACCCCGTGCTCCAGATGAGGTCTGACCAGCACAGAATATGTTCTGGGGCGGGGTGGGAGAGCTGTTTCATCCCAGCCCTTTCTAACATGATGACTAGGACTGAAAAATATCTCGCTTGTCTCGAGAATCTCATCAAGAACTGGGCTCTCAATGAGATTTTTGAGATTGAGAATGAGCCAAGAATCAGCTGTTCTCGAAATCGGTCTTGCAAGATTCTCAAAAAAATATAAAACTGCCCCGTCCGTGTACAACATGGCCACTGGGGCCATTCTATGCACGCACGGCCCTTTCCCAAGATGGCCCGGGCTGCGATGGCGCCATTTTGGGAAAGGGCAGCCAGTTCTGTGCATGTGCTGCCCATCTGCCCTTTTCTAAAATGGTGCCAACGAGGACCGCCCCACCTTGGAAAGGGCTGTCTATGTGCAGAACGGCCCCGGCAGCCATTTACGCCTGCACAGAGCGTTTAAAATTTTCTTCTAGAATCTCGCGAGATCTCGAACCGTTAGCAAGATCGTCTTCAGATCTCGCTGCCGGCTCTCGATTCTCATGATAATCATTTTGATTCTTGTTTTAGCTCTAACGACCACACTCCTTTGCTGAGCGTCATGAGGCTCGAAAAAGGGCAGGACCCAGGGGGATGCAACCCCCCTCCCCCTCATGCAGGGTCAGCCTTAGGATTTGCGGGGCCCATGGCAAAGATAAAATGCGGGGACCCTGGTGGCCCTTCCTCCTTGGGGGCAGCCTCCGAGGTTTGGGGCCCCACTTAGAGGAAGTGGTGTCCCCCACAGCCTGTCCTGGTGAAAATAGAGGCCACCATGAGGCCCTCAGAAAGAGAAAATAGAGGCCCCCCTATGCCCTCCTCCTGGCATCCACGGACCTGGGGTTCCTCTGATCAGTTTAAGCTGCCCAGCATTTAGGGTAACCTCCTTCTGGGAGGAAGCCTAGAGAGCGGGCAGGACCATGTTAGGAGAGGCAGAGCAGAGGGGCTAGCATGATGCTTGGTAGTGGGTGGGACCACATCAGAAAGGGGCATGGGAAAGTCCCTGTGGATCCACCCCCTTTCTGACATGGTTGCCCTCTGGAAGCCACACATTTTCTGGATTAACCACAGCCACCCCTGGCTGAGCCAGAGAAATTGGGACCTGCCCCCCATCCCGCCCCTACAGCCTGGCAGAGAGTCTGGATTAAAGCCTGGTCTCTGTTTTTACCCATACACAATTATTCTGAAGTAGCTGTAAATCTGGAGTTGTCATTCAGGAACTAGTGTTTACGCAATCATTAATACTCTGGAATAAGCACTAATCCGGATTGGCAGGGCAGAAGATGGTCATTCCTTCCCATATTAGTGCAGTTCTCTATGGGGATCCAACCCGGGATAAACATTTACACGTTCACTGTTCTGGGCTTAGTACGGTGTAAATAAATCCTCGAAAATGAGGACGTATAACTCCGGATTCAAACCAGAATCTGGAGTTATTCCTATTGGGATCTATGGCTCTTTTCACACAGACACTCTAAGGGTGTTACATTTTATTATACATGTTGTTGCAGGGCTGCAGGCATGCTCTATGGGTGCCCTGCAACATGTATAATAAAACGTAGCACCCATTTTATCAGTGTTAGTGTGAAAAGGGCCAATGTTTACACAAACACTTAAATCTGGATTTAGAGGCATTTACTCCAGATTAATGAGTGTTTAAAAACAGCCTGGGTGAAACCTGGAGTGGTGGTAACCCAGTTACCAGCACTGGTACCTTAGGGGTTGGCTGCATTGTCATCTATGAGCAATGTGTGAAACAGATGGGAAGGGTGGGGAGTCTCTTTTCATCTTAACTAGCAAATACTCCCCCCGCCCTTTGAGTTTGAAGCTGGGTCAACAGGGAGCGAGAGCAAACAACCTCTACTGCAGGGATGGGGGGGGGGGGAGGGGGACCACTGGCCTGTCGGTCAAATATGGCCCCATCCTCCTTTGAATCTGACCCACCTTGGTTCTCCCATGGCTACTGTCGATGCGGCCTATTAGCAGAGGAGAAGTGGCTGAAGTGGGGTGCAGCAAAGATCCGCCCCCACCTTTAAAATTATTATTATTTTTTAAATTGCCACAGGGGTCCCCAGACAAAAAGGGTCCCCCAGCCCTGCTCTCATGCAGTGGTTTGCAACCAGTGGGTTAAGACCCACCGGTGCACCCCTGTAACTAAATGAAGCATGTGCACCTGTAACTTCTCAGCCTCAGGGATGTCTTCTTGTCTCTCTTGATGTTCACCTCTCCCTTGTCTCCCACTTCCTTGTCTCTCTTAGATTGGAAGCCCCTTGGGATAGGACCTGCCTACAACTACTATGCAGCCCTGCATTGGAACCAGTGTGTGCACCATGTACTTTTCATAAGCGATGGATAAAAGGGGAGGTATGGCAACCGTACGCTCAGGCTACTTGGAAAAGACCCTGCAAAGAAAGAAGTTTTCAGAGTGGGTGGGCGTGGAATGCAAGCCCTGTCCCCGTCCACTCCTAAAATCTCTTTCCTGGCTCCCAGGTTGGTGGGGGCTCACTGAGAGCCCAGGCAGCGCCACCACCTTTGTGGGAGAGGCCGAGGTTGGCTGGGAGCCCTCTTGAGAGAGGAGACTCCACCCCCTTGCCTTTGCGTGGGGCATAATTAGGACATGACTATGGGACCTCCACACCCTTACTCCATCACTGGTTTCACCTACAGAGAGACTGAGAAGCACTGTTACAAACCACAGGCAAGTGGGTGAAGAGAATTTGCAAGGTGCTTTCTCCAACACAGAGTGGGTGTTGTGTGACCTTCTACAACTGCTCTGTCTCTAGTGAGTGGAGCAACCACTGAAACTGGGGAGGTGGGGGGAGAAGTTTGGCTCTCTTGAATCTCCAAACCCTTCCCTACAGCCCTTGCCAACTTCTCCACCCCCCCACACAGAGTTTCAGTGGTTGCTCCACTCACTGGAGACAGAGCAGTTGTAGAAGGTCACACAACACCCACTCTGTGTTGGAGAAAGCACCTTGCAAATTCTCTTCACCCGCTTGCCTGTGGCTTGTACCAGTGCTTTTCAATCTCTCTGTAGTGATGGTGGTCCCATAGTTGTCTACAGACCCCGCAGGTCACACGAATCACACACACACTTTGTGCACACATTTTTAATACCAACACTGAAGACCACATTGATTATATGTAAGGAATAGCTTTTTAGCTTTCAAGCATAGAAATATAATTTTAAAATGAGAAACACAGAATCTTCTGATACTTTCCAAAACTACCTGTCAGTTATGAATCATTTCTTTATCTTTCCATGGTCCTCTCTGATCTGTACCTTCTTTAACATTTAGGGACTCCTGTGCCTAGAGCAGCAGTTCTCAAACTTTTTTTTGAATTGCACCCCCCTTCTTCCACTTGTCTGTGGGAGTTGAGCCCCCTCACCTCCACATACATCTCGATCCACTCGCCCTCCTCTGCCCCTCTTATTGCTTGACCCCCCCCCCCCTCTCTCTCCCTTGTTCTCTGACTCTCTCTTTGCCTTCTCACCCCATTATTTTGGAGATTTCCCCTAGGTCAATGAGAATGTGGAACTAGGTGTTTGCCCACTGGGGTCCTTCTCACCCCCCCCCCCACACCCGGAACACCTTCTGTGCCCCCCATCAGGGGGCTTGTCCCCCGGTTTGAGAACCTAGAGCATAGAGAATTAGGCTCAAGAGAGATCCCTGGAGGTTTGTCAGAGCCTGGCAATGTAAGGCCTTTCTTTTTGGTTGACTGTTTGGCAGGCGGGGAGGGGCTGGAACAATGGTTTCCAGGGATTTGGGGCAAGGTTTTTAGGGGACTTTTCTATATTTTAATGTATTTTTCTCTCACTACTCCTATTTTGTAAGCCCACCCTGAACCTTAGGAGAAGGGCTGGGTATACATTTTGAATAAATAATAAATAAATATAGTGGCCACCCATGCAGCCTTTTAGGTGTTTACCTCTTTACCCTGTATTCCTAACTTTGTCTGGCCTTAGAGGGAAATTGGTGTGTGTGTGTGTATGTCACAGGTTGGAGGTCCGCACCCCCACTTTACTGGGTTTGAGTGACTCAGTTCTCCTCGCGTACAGTCCACTTGGATCAGTTTTCTCTCTCTGGCTGATTCAAGCCTGCCGCAGGGACAACCCCTTTGTCACTCAAGGGCCCGATCTTTCCCGTTTACAGACTCTTTAATCTCTGGGTTCGCAAGAGCTTGAGAACTCTTGTTGCTCACTTGTGTTCCAATGTTAGACACAGACACTTCTTCATTACATAAGCAAGAGTGTTGATACAGAGTGGTTACTAGAAATCAAAGCTAAATATAACGCATTCCTGATCTATACTGGTTGAGTTCCTAAATAAGCATCTTACCCTACAAAGGTCCATAA
>QEPC01008495.1:3012044-3035473 GCA_003113815.1 Sphenodon punctatus
GTACCACATGCCCTGTTTGCTTACAGTTATAGCACTGTCTTGAATCATTAGTAGGGGATTGGGAGGTGTGTGTTCTTTGGAGTCTGGGTGATCCCTGTCTCCCTCCACCCCCATTCTCGTTTGGTTTGTTCTGGGTCAAGTTTCCTTGTTCAGATTGTGGATTGTACCCATTCTGCTTATGGTAAAACCCTTGTTTGGATTTCCCCCCATTATTTGGTTTCTTTTCCACATTATATGGCTTTCTTTCCCCATAAGCTGAGATAGCATTTGTAATATATTCATCTGCCCTCCTCCCAGCCTGTTTGACATTCGTGATTCCCTGATTAAGCAAGTGTGATTTGAGATTAGGGGTACAATTATTTAGGAATTGCTCAAGGATTACAAGGTGCATTACTTGCTCCTTCATAGCCTTCCCTTGTGCATCTAACCATTTCCCCCCATACTGATTTAACATTTTCCCCATATCTGCATAAGACATACCATCTCTCTTCTTAAAGTTGTGTAGTTTCAGGCGAAAAGTTTCTGGAGTGATTCTGTACTCCTCGAGAACTGTTTTTTTGAATTCCTCAAAGGCCAATGCTTGCTTTTCCTCCAGCTTTACGTCGTACACATCTCTTGCTTTCTCGGGGATCTTGGGTATCCCCAGATTGATCCATAAGTCCTCTGGAATCTTTTCTCATTGAAATATGTGCTGGGCAGTTGTGAAAAATTTATCGATACATTCACTTTCTTTGTATATGGGCAGAAGTGCTGAACAGTCTCTGATCAGGTGTCGTCTGTCTTTTTCTTGGGTGCTTCCAGAGGGTAGTGTGGGTTGGATTCCTGCATCTACCTGTATTTTTAGGAGCTCCAGTTGATGTTTTAGTTCTCCCTCCCTCCCTCTCTCTCTGTCTCTCTCTGTTTTTCTTCCTGTTTTATTTTCTCCAGTCTGAACTCATGTTCCATTTTCAGTTTGACTATCTCGAGTTCAGGGTTTGAGCCTTGTCCCCCTGGTTGCCGGTCAGTTGGAAGGGGTTTTTGAAGCACGTTTGGCAGTGCATCTCCATCTCCTGGTTGCTGGTCAGGTGGAGAGGGGTTGGAGGGGGATTTGCTGCCTCCACTCCATTCCCATCCATTCCATTCGTGCTCATTTCAAATTCTTGTATCAGCTGTTTCAGTTGGTGTTTTGTTTTCCCTTCTGCTTTGAGACCTCTCTTTTGGGCTTCCCTGCTCAGCTCTGACCTTCTCAGGTGATGAAAGTGCTTTGGGAACCCTGTTTTGTTTACTGTCCCTGGCCCGAACTTAAAGCTAAAACAACAAACTCAGTGCGCTCTGTTCAAGGATCTGCTTATTCCACTCTTTCAGAGCTGAGTTCCCAACTCCTGGGGCTTTTAGTCTCTGCAGGTATAGGATTTACTCCCCTCAGAGGAGTCCAGTCACCTGACTATGCTCCTCTACTTTCTACACATTGGTCCACAAACTGAGCTTGACCCTTCTCGTTGGGCGCCAACTGTCACGGGTTGGAGGTCCGCACCCCCACTTTACCGGGTTTGAGTGACTCAGTTTCCCTTGCGTACAGCCCACTTTAACCAGTTTCCTCTCTGGCCGGTTCAAGCCTACCGCAGGGATAACCCCTTTGTCACTCAAGGGCCTGATCCTTCCCGTTTACAGACTCTTTAATCTCTGGGTTCGCAAGAGCTTGAGAACTCTTGTTGCTCACTTGTGTTCCAATGTTAGATACAAACACTTCTTCATAAAGATAAGAAGTAAGTTTATTGATTACATGAGCAAGATAGTTGATACAGAGTGGTTACTAGAAATCAAAGGTAAATATAACGCATTCCTGATCTATACTGGTTGAGTTCATAAATAAGCATCTTACCCTACAAAGGTTGATAAGTTCTTCTCAGTCCTTGATGAAGCGACTGGGCCTTTAGCCTTAGAGTTGCTAGAGAGCAAAGTCTTGTCTTTCAGTTCATGGTTTCCCCAGCCTTGCTGGCTGCAAGATGGTGAGTGAGTTCCTGATAGTCCCCGCCCCCTCTGGGGTACTACTCCTTATATCCCCAGGAGGAAACTCTTCTCGAGGCTTCTAGAATTCCCTTTGTTCTCTTTATCAGCTTTCTCTGTCTCTTGCACGTAGGCCATGGCTGCCGGCATTAGCATATAAATGTCCCTGGCCACCCGTCTGGGCCAGGGTTCCCAAATACACATTCTTTGTATCTCTTTGCATTTCTTGGAGCTTGGTCATGTGTCTCAGCTCTGATCTGGGTTTTACAGTTCTCAATTGTAACATTACATACATGTGGAACCTTTTGCTTTACATATCTACCAGGCCTTCAGTCTACATGTGGGCCCGTGTTATACGTGTGTGACCCTATGTTCCTCCGTGACAGCCCCCCTGTAAGATTGCATGTGAAGTGGGCATGAGAGAGTCCCATAACATGCTTAGACTGGTGTGTCCTGCTGGTGTGTATAGGCAGTAAGCACCGTGGGGGTGGGTGGGTGGAGAGTGAACCCTGCCCCCTTTAGGAGGGGTGGATCCACTCAAGGCCGCATGGAAGCGGCATTCGGAGGCTCAAGACACGGATTCAGCCCCACTCCCCTCCCCTCTAGCACTGTGGTATGTTTACTGGTTGCCATTAAGGAGCTGAGGAGAAATTTTGACGGGTAGCTTTCTTAGAAAGGATCGCTTGTTTCGCCTCCTCAACAGTGCAGAGTAGGTTAAATAGGATCAGATTTGACACATTTGTATAATCAGGAATATACCATCTGGCTAACAATTACAATATGGCAATGCATATCTGGTTTAAGTCACAATTTGGTTTTAAATAGGGTAATTTGGTTTTCAAATAAAGGAGAAGAATTCGGCAGACTGAGTGATGTTTATTGAACGAGTATAAGGGTACATCGTTGTCGCACTCTGCAGGGGTCCAGTATGCTAGGGTAGGCTAAATAGGAAGGAAATAGCATAGGAAGAGTCATCTCCTTAAGGGATGGGGAGGTGATACCCAGTGTGATGCTGGACACAACATGCACAGGGGTCATGACCCTGGGAGGGGGGCCTTAGCGGGGTTAGTAAAGACATGCGCTGTCTTCTGACCTTGCGGGCACTTACCTCCTTACTCATGCCCAGAGTTGGGCCTGTTCCCCCTTTCCAGCCAGAGCCAGGACGCTGTCGAAGGGGGAAGGTTTTCTGTTAGTGGTTCTGATTCTGGAGGGCACATCCAGGTCAGTACCAGAGTTAATAAGTTATGTTAAGTAGCTTAGCATACTGAACCCGAATTGCTGGTGCAATTACCCACCCGCCTGGTTTGAATGTTGGTTAATAAAGAGTGCGGCCAGTTTTAAATTCAGCTATGGTCTCTGTGTCTCATTCGGGGGTGCGTCGACAATTTTGCTAATCCTCCCCTCTCTTGCGTGACACACTTTACGTTTTGAGAAAGTGGAAGTACCTTCACCTCGGCGGAACTTTGTGGTCTCCCTTCTGATGGGCTCCCTCTGCCTCCTGTCAGGCAGCAACACTGGAGGTGGCATCACACTGGGTTCAGCAGCAACCTGAATGATACAGCAGCTAGCAGGCCCGTCAGTCTGGCCTGGGTCAGAACAGCAGGAGGGGACCAAATGTTCTGCTGCCTGGCAAATGACACCTCCACCTCCCTGCTTTGATTCCCAGGCTTAGGATTTCAAAATGTCTTCCCACTTCTGTGGGGTGAGCTCCTTGATTGGTGGAAAGCAGGGGTATCATCAGGTTTCCACCAATGTTGACGGGAGTGGCAGCCATTTTAAAACTGCAGGGCCATGAGTTGGAGTGGAGACATATTGGTGGGAGATGTGGAAGGTCCAGGGGGAGGAAGAAATATAGCCCTCCGCACCCAGGATTTGGAGGGGGCTCCTGATTTTGCACCCAGAAACTTGTTTAAATTTTGGGAGATCAGTTAAATGCTAGAAACTGATTTTATAAACAGTCACCTACCGTAGACAGCAAGGCGGAATGCCTGGTCCTCAATGATGGCTGGATACAACTTAATCCGAGCCCCAAAAACTCCGCTGTCATTCAGCTCCAGCGCCTTGATCCGCAAGGTCTCGTTGTACATTTCTAGTCTCTGCTTGAACCTGTCGCTTGGATCAGGCCTCTCAAACTTTCCATCCCGAAAGGAAGCAACCAGGAGCGCCGGCCCCGACCCAGCACGGAAGCTCCACTCAATCTCTTTGACCTTGGCCTTGGGTACAATACTAACCGAGAGCTGCGCCGTACCTCCCAGAATCCCGTTCACCCGGCGGGGAAGGCTCTGTGCTTGGCCAACCAGGAGATCTGAAAGAACACAAGCAGGCAAAGGGCATTGTTTGGGGTGTATGAGAGAATAGGATGGGCACAGTCAGAACAGGACAAATTAAAAGCTGGTTAATTAATACAGGGACACAGTCAAGTTTTCCTTAATGGGAGAGCACTAGAAGGCCCATTCCAGGGGTGGGCAAAGTTCCCACGGCCAAGAGCTGCATACCAAAATGTTCATATCTCTGGAAGCCACATCAATGGCAGCTGCTGTTCCCACATTGCCCCCCAGAAGGCTCCAGTAGCCAAAATGGCCACACAGCTTTTCTTGCATGGACAACGCCCCCAGATAGTCACTTCTGGCAAGACCCACAGCAGTACAGGTAACCAAGAGTCACATGTGGCTCCCAAGCTGCCATTTGCCACCTATGGCTAGGCTTGCAAGCCCTGCAACATGTATTTTTCATAAGTGTTCCTTAAAAATGTGCATAGGTGGCAACCCTACCTCTGGCCTATTCCCTGGCTACACGCCACTGGCTTCCTAGCACAACCTCTCCCAACCTTCCTCCCAACCTCTCCCACTCCGCACAGTCATCCGTATGACCAGCCTCGATCGCCGACCTGGTCAGTTCGCGCCCGGAAATGGATGCGCATCGCCTGCGCATGCTCGTGTTCAGTGACAGCGTCACGTGTGGAATGGGCTGCTGGCTTTTTTGAGAAACAAGCGTGGGCGCCGCCGCGCTCGTCTGAAAACGGCCATAGACTGTCAGAGTTGGAAGGGACTTTGAGAGGCATCTAGTCCAATCCCCTGCTTGGGTGCAGGACAACTACAGCTACAACATTCCTGGCAGGTGGCTGTCCATCCTTTCTTTGAGAACCGCCAGTGACGGTGAGCCTACAACCTCCTTACTGTTCTTACAGCTCTTACTGTTAGCAAATATTTCCTGATATCTAACCAAAATCTACTTTCCTGTAACTCGAACCTATTACTTCTAGTCCTGCCCTCTATGGGCACGCAGAGCAGTTCCTTGCCATCTTCTTGGGGGCAGCCCCTTGAGCTATTTGAAGACTGCTATCATCTCTCCTCTTAGTCCTCTCTTCGCTAGGCTATATATACCCAGTTCTTCCAATCTTTCCTCATAGGACTTGCTTTTTAGACCCTTTATCATCTCAGTTGCCCTCCTTTGAACCCATCCCATTTATCAATGTCCTTCAATTTGTTGGAGCAAGGGGAGTTTCATTGGTGACGTTGTGCTACCTAAACTGCTACATAGTTATCACCTCCTCCTGGGCTTTCACCCAGAGGGTGCAGGGCCATGGCTGTTTATGATGTAGCCCCACCAGGGCATTTTATAACATATAAAGTGTGTGTGTGATGAGGGGGGGGGGGGGGCTGACACCACCAGCCCTCATGAATCGTCCCGTCTCCCCCCAGTGGAGTAAAAAAATCCAAAGTGCCCTTTTCATTTAGCTTGGCCCCTTCAAATGTATTGTTCAGGGTCCCACCCACAGACAGAGCTGTGATATAATTTCATGCCTGGGAGGCAGGCTAGAGATAAAGCTCTTATTCCTGACTCTTTCCTCTCTTCCTCCACCCTGAGGTAGGGCTGCTACTTGTGGTGGTTTTTAACCTGACGTAGGTCAAAATGGAAGTGTTAGGTAAAAAAACGTCCTACTCTGAGGACATGGCCCCTTTGCTCGTCTGCCCATCTTGAATATGAAAACCCCACAACCACATATAATCTCCCAACCAGCCCCAATCCCTATCCCCGCTTGCCAAATGCCTTACCGTACAAGGAGGTTTTAAACCGCCTCCAGAAGATGCTCAGATTCGGGCCTAAGCGAACCTCCAGAGGAAGGCAGTTCCATAGAAATGGGGCAGTTCCCACAATGCCCTCTTTGCACCACTGTCCCATGGACAAGGGTAACAGGTGGAACCTGCAGCGGGGTGCGCCCAGCTGACCGCAGAGGCTGCGACGGTCAGGCAGTTTATCAGAATGCACTCAAGCATGTCTTGGCCCAGCTCTCTTAAACCGGCAGTCCTAAGGACCAATGGGGGAGTGAGAGTAAGTGAGAGGAGAGCTCTGTGGGGCAGAAGAGGCTGCAAACAAGGCCTAGGAGACTTAGTTGTGTGGGGGCTACTCAGAAAGCCCCAAGGCCTGTGGGAGCCCCCTGAGGGTGGTCCAGGAGCCCTGCCTCTGCCAGAAGGTGAGAAGGCATTACTGATGAGAGAGGGGCCATGGGTGTTACCAGCAAGGCCGGCCTAGAGCTGAGTGCTGAGGAGGCCTGTCCTGGTATTATTATTATCATTTATTTATTATTCTAAGCATTTATATAGCGCCAGCAATGTACCTGGTAAGAGAGCATGTTTCAGCCCTGGAACAGACCTGACCTAGGAAACAAGAGCACTTGATAGTTCACCACCCAAAGCCAGCAACCGATTCCCCGAGGACAAGCTGCAATTAAGCGGGTATTTGCTCTAAGGGAAGGGGGCAATTGAGGGCACAGTTCTGGGGACCCTACAAGAGGCTGAACAAATACTGCCTCAGGTGGAGGTGCTGGGCCATTTCAGAGCGTGCAGGCCACTCTGTCCAATGGCCCCTCATTAAAACGTGGGGAGAAAGAGTTGTGGGTCTCAACTTAGGCAAGGCCTAAAGTCAAAGGCCGCTTTTATATAAGTGGCCAGATGCAGCGCGTTCTTCAACGTGCTTCCTGAAAAGGCCCGTGGGATGGGTTTAGAGACGCACCAGAAGTAGCCGGCCGCCATAGGAATCGCCGTTCGCACAGTCTTTTTGAAGGCGCATTTTGGAAGCCCCAATATTGAGGCTTCCAAAATGCACCTTCAAACAGACCAGGTGAGCGGCGATTCCTATGGTGGCCGGCTACTTCCGGTGTGTCTAAACACACCCCGTGGGGCTTTACAGGAAGTGCGTTGAAGAATGTGCTACATCCAGCCGCTTGTGTAAAAGCGGCCAAAGTTTACTTTAGGAACTGATGTATGGTTTCATTCTTTCTATGTTCAAACTGTTCCCTCCTCCATAAGACACCCATGATGGTACCAGTACATGTTAGTAATTTTTCATCTGCACTGGTAGAAATCACCTCTGTCCAGCACAAGAGATTCTCTCCACAACAGACTGGCCATGACCCTTGAAATTGGAAGTGGCAGGGCAGGCCCCAGTGCCGGGCAAGGTAGGGGCCAGGAATTCAAGGCATTCTGATTTTGGTTTTTTAGGTGTGGTGCACATTGCCAAATGTTGAAAGAAATGCAAAAAGGAAACGTAAAGAAATTCAACAATCTGCTGAAAAATGTCTTCAGTTACAATGTAGACAAAGAAGGGTTTGCCATATTGACCCCAAATATCGGCAATAGAGACTGGGGGTGTCTTCAGATGTTACGCGAACACGGTGAACCACGGTGAATACCCACCTGTGGTCACCGTGTCCCGTACGTCTGTTCACGGCGCGCCAGATGTTGGCCACGGTCAATCCCCACATGGGGTTCGTTTGAACCACGCTTCCCGGGCTAGCCGGGGGAAGGTCCCGGGAAGCGTGGTCAAACGGACCCCGGGCCGTGGCCAAGGAAAAGTAACGTCTGGCCGCGGGATCCCGGGCCGTGGCACGATCGGCCGGACGCGGCGGCCGCATTGGCCCCGCTGCCCGCCCGTCTCCTCGGAGGGCGGGCGGCGGGATGCGTGGAGGGGGCGGGGCCGCGCGGCCGCACGTTGTGCCACGCGGCCCCGGCTCCTCCCACTTTCCCCGCCGGGATCCCCCCGGCACGTCTGTTGTGCCGTTACGGGGTGACCCCGGCGGGGAACGAAGCCGTTGGTGCCGATACGGGGCCAACGGCCAACGTAACATCTGAAAATACCCAAAGTAGTAAAGCGATAACTTTTATTGGACCAACTCCAGTGGGTGGAGGTCTGCAAGCTTTCGGACCTCACGGCGGGCTCCTTTGTCAGGCAGGTCTGGGTTTACAAAATGAAGCAACGAAGCAAAGCCGAGGTCTATACAGCGCTGTGGGATGTGCCCGTTGGGAAGAGGAGAACCAGGTAGGGAGGAGATGGCAATACAAAAGGGGAAATACAACAATGTAGTAGCTATTGATAGTCATTAACTGAAAGTGACCTGAGAGTGTGTGGACAGCGACAGGATAGTGCAAAAAATAACTGTAATGTCTGAGGAAACGGAGCAGAACAGAGGAATAAAGGGGGCAGGTGGGATATAGGGCAGGTGTCTATTGTTCTTAGAGGGAAGGCAGAGAGAGAGAGAACGAGATGGGAGGGGAATGCAAAGGAGAAATACAACAAAGGGGAACTATTAATAGTAAAAAACCTTTTACCAGACTCCAGCTACTAAAGCCCTCAGCTCCCTGGAGGAGGTGAAAGTGTGTTGCTGAGGGGGGGCCAATAGACTGGAACAGCTGGGACGAGGGTTGCTACCTATGCAAATGTTTAAGTAACAGTTATGAAAAATATATGTTGCAGGCTCTGCATTGGTGCCTTAGGCTCTGCAACATGCATTTTTCATAAATGTTCCTTAAAAATTTGCATAGCTGGCAACTCTACTTGGGGCTGCCCTGCCCCCACCATCCTCCAGCTGCTCGATGACCTTGTGGCTTTATGGAATATCTGGCTGTTGGAGGCCATCGACCGGACGGCTCAGAGGCATTCGCTCCCTCGGCGATGGTTCCTCAGGTCTCCGTTGTTTACGAAGGGTAAGCGGGAAGGGCGGCTGTTGGAGCGACCGTGGTGCCGTTCGTGTGCTGAAGCTGACATTGCAACATAGAGCCAGGTTACGTGCCTATGCTGTAGCTGTACGGGCAGCAAAAAAAAATGTTTCGCTGCCCGTATAGCTTCTGCAAAATCTCGTCCAGCGGAGCTTTTCCAGGTGGTGAGGAGGTTGGTCAGTCCTCCCTCCCTCTGCCTGGAATCAGAGGTATCTAATGCCCACTGTGACATGTTTGGTGATTACTTTGCAGAGAAAATCGCTCTGATTCACCACAACTTTGACGCCACACTTATTGCAGTGGGTGAACCAGAGGTTGTGGAAGCCCAGACTTCTCCAGTTTTGTGGGATCATTTTCAGCTGGTGTTGTCCGCCAGGGTGGGGGATGTTCTTAGGGCTGTTAGGGCCACCTTTTGTGAACTTGACCCATGCCCCTCCTGGCTGGTTAAGGACAGTTGGGAGACGGTGGAGCTGTTGCTGGCGGGGGTGATTGATGCCTCTCTTTAGGAGGGCAGAGTGCTGGGCTGCCTCAAAGAGGCGGTGGTACGGCCTCTGCTCAAAAAACATCACTTGGCGTTGATTCCCTCGCCGGTTATTGGCCAGTCTCTAACCTTCCCCTTTTAGGGAAGGTTATTGAGCGGGTGGTGGCCCAGACGCTGGAGGGGCATCTAGATCGCACTGGTTATCTGGTTCCCTTTCAGTCCAGTTTTCATCCGGGCTATGGCACAGAGACTGCACTTGTGGCCTTGGTCGATGAGCTTCGCCGTGAATTAGATCAGGGTCGTTCAAACCTGCTAATTTTATTAGATCTGTCGGCTGCTTTTGATACTGTTGACCATGAGATGTTGGTGACTCACTTGTGGGATCAAGCTGGAGTGGGTGGGATCGTCCTTGACTGGTTCTGCTCCTTCGTGGCCGGGAGAACTCAGTGTGTGGTGCTTGGGGATTGTTCTTCATCTCCACGGGACCTCACATGTGGTGTCCCGCAAGGTTCTATTCTGTCCCCGCTCTTGTTCAACATGTGTATATATAGCCACTTGGCGAGATTGTGAGACGGTATGGGGTGCGGTATCATCAATACACTTATGACAACCAACTCTGCCTCTCATTTTCATCTGACCCAGACCCAGCTGTCTTGGTCCTTACTCGATGTCTGGTGGCTGTTGGGTACTGGATGAGGGCTAGCTTACTGAAGTTGAATCCTGACAAGATGGAGGTGATAGTGATGGGAAGGGCAATGGATGCGGCAGTTCCCATCATTGATGGGGTCCACCCTCCGCTGGTATCCCAGATCTGTAGTCTGGGCGTGCTCCTCGATCCGCAGCTCCACCTGGATCTCCAGGTGGGGCTGTGGCGAGGAGTGCATTTCACCAATTACATCTGGTGCGACAGCTTCAGCCATATGTTTCAGATAGTGACCTGGCCACCATCATCCATGCTTTCATTACCTCGAGATTGGACTATTGCAATGGCTCTACATGGGGCTATCTATGGTGACAGTCCAGAGAATGCTGCGGCCTGTCTCCTTACGAGACGGGTTGCCGTGAGCACATTACACCGGTACTCCGGGCTCTGCACTGGCTGTCTATAGTCTTCCGGGCCCGATTCAAGGTATTGCTTTTGACCTATAAAGCACTATACGACCTTGGCCCGACTTACCTGTGGGACCGCCTTGCTCTCCGCGCTCTGGAGCGACCTCTGTGGTCCACTGGGGGCGCCCTTCTCGAGGTCCCCGGTGTGGCCCGGGGGGTCACTATGGAGAGGGCATTCTCGGTGGCTGCACCTAGGCTGTGGAACTCCCTCCCGGTGGAGGCCCGGGTGGCCCCGGATCTCCCCCCCTTCCGTCATATGTGTAGACCCTGGCTGTTCCGCCTGGCTTTTGGCGACGGCGATGGGGTGTAGGGTGGGATGGGGCGGGGTGGTGGTTTTGGTTTTGTGTCTTCTCTTTTTATTGTATTTTTTTGTTTTTTATGTGTTTTAACGTTGTAAGCCGCCCCAGGCTGCTTGGAGCAGGAGGGGTAGGGTATTAGATGATTTTATAAATAAATAAATAAATAAATAAATGCCTCAGCTCCCTGCAGGCAGCTGCTGAAGGTGCTGTCAAAGGCAGTGTCCATTTGTAGGCCATTTGTGGCCTGTGTGGGGGCCGGGGCAGAGGGTTATAGCCAGTTTTTAAGTCTACTGAATGGCTGGGTGGAAGGGGCATGGACCTTGCAGGAGAGAATGGGGGTTTAAGTGCGGAGGGGTGGGGCGTGGGACTATTGATTGTGAGCTGCCTTGAGCTGCCTGTGGCAGAATTAGGCAGGGTAAAAATGAATAAACTAATAAATAATAATAATAATTAATATTATTATGCCCCCTCCACCCCGTGAGAGGGGGGTATGGGCAGGGATATGGGTGGGTGTGCACCAGCTCCACTGTGAGGGGGGGGGTATAGGCATAGGGGAATTGGCCCCCCCTGTGACAGGGGCAGGTATGGACATGGGGGAAGACTGTGGGATCTGAAGTATGGGTGGTAGGAAAAGGTGAGAGGTAGGGCTGCCACCTATGTAAATTCTCAAGGCACACTTATGAAACAATGCAGGCCCTGCAACATGTATTTTTCATAAGTCTACCTTGAAAAATTGCATAGGTGGCAACCCTAGTGGGAGGGAGTGCCATGGTCCCCCTGTGTGTGTGTGTGTGGGGGGGGGTATGAGCATGGAGGAGGAGGAGGGTATGTGAGTAGCGTTGCTTTCCAGCCTGCCCCCCTGGACAATTTCTCTCCAGAGTCCTCCGGCTCAGGGGATGACCTCCAACTTCTTGGAGAGCTGGGGGAGGTGGGATTTCCTCCAAGGGGGGGGGGCGGGGTCATTGGGGCAGCTCTTGGTTGTGCTTGGCATGGGGAGGTACGATGTAGGTTGAGGGGGCGGGAATGCCATCAGGGGTTCAGCAGGGGTCGGCACTTGGTGTCTGCTTCCCTGCCCTCCTCTCCCCACATCTTGGGATATTTGGGAGTTGAGGTTGGTGGATCGGTCGCTGGTACTGCTTGATGCGAGGTCATTGGTGAATGAAACGACCACCATATTTGATTTTACTAAGGGTGAGGTTGCTGACTTCGTGTGTATTACCGAGACCTGGCTGGATGAGGCTTCTGGGCCTGTGTAGGCCCAGATGGTGCCAGCCAGGTCCTTGGTGCAGCATCAGCTTAGCATTGTGGGCTGGAGAGGTGGTGGAGTGGCAGGGGTCTGTAAAGACAATCTGGTCTAACAAAGGTATTTTTAAGATAAAGGTTAAAAATGCCCCTTTGCATGGTTTCAAAGTTCTTCCCCCTCCTCGTGAAAATTCCTTAAATAAAGCATTGAACCCTACCTCTTACAGAGCACCATGATACTCCATAGGGGCAGGGCCAAGCTAGAACAGAGATGAGATAGCTTCTATGGCCCCATCTCCGTTCTAACATGGCTGCCCTCAGAAGCCCCAATCTCTCTGGATTACTGGGGGAGGCCCTGGCTGACCTGGAGAATTTGGGGATTCCCTCAGAGAATCTGGGTCAAACAAACCTGGACCCTCCTGGAGGGGTAGCAAACCAGCTAGTAGCATGCGGTGACTCACCAACTGAAAAGTTCCCTCTCCAGTCAACCAGTCTGGGCAAGAGTCAAAACGTAAAGCCGGTATGACCCTCCCGTCCCACCTCCATTCCTTTTACACCCATGCACTCATGTCATGATGCCCGACTGCATCTCCCACCCATGAAACAGGTTTATGCCGCCAAGGTCATTCACTCTGCCCGTCGCTTCGACCATGTAACGCCTCTCCTCCTCTCCCTTCACTGGCTCCCCCTTCCTGAACGTATCCTGTTCAAACTCCTGGTTTTCACGTTCAAATCGCTCCATGACCAAGCTCCCCCTTACCTCTCGGACCTAATCGCCCTACGCACTCCTGCGCGCGCTCTCCGCTCTTCCTCTGTCCCCTCCCTCGCTCTCCCTCGTTTCTCCTGCTCGCCCAACCGCCTTCGTCCCTTCTCCCTCGCTGCCCCGCATGCCTGGAACTCCCTCCCTGCCGACATCCGCCTTGCCTCCTCCCTCCGCTCCTTCAAATCCCTCCTCAAGACCCACCTTTTCCATGCTGCCTTTCCCAATGCCCTCTAGTCTTTCCCCTTGCTCTTACTGTCAGCCCTCCTCTGCTGACTGCTGCTACCGACCACCTTGTAACCAAGCCAAGTACACGCACCTGAGACTTCGCATCCGCCTGAATGTTTGTTTGTCTTCTCCCATGTCTCTCCCACTGTCCCCTCTCCTTGTCTCCCCCTCCTTGTCTTTTAGATTGTAAGCCACAGGCAGGGACCGCATCTGACTGTATGTTCTGTACAACGCCAGGTTGCAACTGGCGCTTTATAAATGTTTAATAATAATAATAATAATGTGGGAGGGAGGATGAAAAATGAGTGTTTTGAACCTCTCGTTTATTTTATTTCTACAATAAAATTAAAGTGAGGAAGGGGGAGTGGGGTGTTCACGTCTGCCCTTTGACACCTTGCTGTAAATCCCCACTCTTTAAATCTTAGCACCGCCCCCCCCCCCCAACCTACACCTGTGTTGTTGGTTTTTAAAATAGCTTTTAAAAACAAACTTTAAACCAGGGGTGCGGAACCTTTTCCCTCCCAGGGGCTACTCTGAACATTAGTGCAAGCACCAAGGGTGGTGTAAACGTTGGAGTTGGGGATGCTTAAGGGGTGCAATCTGGAAGAGGACTCGAGAGGGTCCAGATCATGGATCCGTGCCATGAATCTGCCTCCTTTCCTTGTGTTGCAAGGCCCTCTGCTCTGCTCCCTTCCCCTGATCTCAGTCTTTCAGTGCATGGGGGTAGGTAGGAACTGGATCCAGGGTCCAGATCCAGGAACTGGAAGAGGCTACCCCACATCAGGGCCGGCCGTATCTCGGGGTGACCCAGAGCGACCACCCAGGGTGCCACTGGGGCCTCTGCAGTGGTCCCTGATTTTACCAGGGCAGGGTGCAGGGTCCCCACTTTCTCCCAGTGAGCCCCCAAACATAACACCTCTAGGGCCCTGTTGAGGATACCCCTGAGGGCGTGGGGCCATGGGAAAGCAGGGTGGGGTCACGAGGGCCCCCACATTTTATCCTTGCTCTGGGGCCCACAAATGCAAAGGCTGGCCCTGGGCCACATAAAACTAGCTGTTGGCCGCATTCTACCCCGGGACTGAGGTTGGGTTCCCCTCCCCTGCTTTAAACACATGAAATTCATCACATACATATAACGTCCCCTCACACAAGCTAGACTCAAACCCTTGACCCTCTCTCTCTCTTTCGTACCCACACCCATCCCTTCCCACCTCCATCCACTCCTTTTTTACACACGTCATGATGCCTGGCTGCATCTCCCGCCCATGAAACAGGTTTATGCGGGAGGGAGGATGGAAAATGAGTGTTCTGAGTCTCTCTTTTATTTTATTTCTAGAATAACAAAGCCCAGCCTCCCCGAAAGCCCACTAAAGCCTCCTGGAAAATCTGATATTTCTCTGGGATTAAGCCATAGAATCCGTCAACCATCTGGAGAGCTTGAAAACCATGTGTTGACACGGGTTGCTGTGCCCGCAGGGGGGTGGGGGGAGAAGAGAGTAGGACACATTTTGCTCATCATCATCACAGTTTGCAAAGCCATAACATGGACACTGTATTCCAGGGGTGGGGAACCTCTGGCCCGCGGGCCATATCCAATCTACAGTGGATTTTAATTTGGTCCCTTTCCAGCTCTTAGCTCTGGCCTGTGGATTTAGTCCCTGGCGTCAGTCACTGAAAAAGTGAACTCAGGGGGAAGAGGGTGGCAATGATGAGGGCATGCACTCAAGGACAGGGAATGGATGCATGGCATGGATTAATGAGCTGGACTCTCTCTCCCCCCCTTCCTTCCCCCTAGCCTAAGCATCCCTTAACCCCCTGCAAACTCCTATCCAGCCTATGGAACTTGTGCTAATTCTCCCTGCAGGGTGTGGAAAGGTTCCCCTTCCCTGCTGCACCCAGTGTCCACCAGAGGTTCACAAACGTTATCCAGATTTTGAAAAGAACTCAGCTCTGTCCAACCGATGGGGCCAGATTTTTTAAATAAATAAATAAATATCTAAGGCATCCATTGATCAAGCTTACTGACCTGAAGCAGAGGCACCTGGCACGTGTGGGCAGGCACTGTAGAAACCTCTGCCCCTTATTTTGATATCTCTATATGGGAGCACAGGACTTTTGACTGTCTGGCTTGGGGCTCTTTTGAAAATGGCAGACATTCTGGCTGTGATATGGAATACAGGGTGCCCTCGCCGTAATACCCTCCATTGCAGCTGATCCTTGACCATAAACAGTTCTCTACCTGGAATTTTGATTTTCTTGTCCTAGGGCTGCCAGATATGTGAATTTTCCAGGACACTTATGAAAAATACATGTCGCAGGCCTTGCATTGGCTCCTAAGGCCCTGCAACATGCATTTTTCATAAGTCTCCTGAAAAAAATTGTGTATCTGGCAACCCTACAGTCTCTGTTATGATTCCTGTGCCATACTGAGCAGAAGGCTTAGATTTGTGTGGGGGAGGGGACTTTTCCCTCCTGTGAAAATTAATCTAAGCACCACGGAAAGGTGGGGGTGCTCAGACTGGGAGGAAGGAAGGGGTGGGTCCAGAGCATACATTTATCCCCTCCCCCAGCTTAATCTTAGCAGGTCTGTTATAGGGTGAAAATAAATGTGCCGCCGGCATGTTGGATCCACGCACCAGGAGTGGGAGGCAGCCCTGGGGGAGTCAGGTCGGGTCATGGAACTGACGTACACCCCAAGTGACCCAGCCAGCGAGCACTCCCCTGCCCCCCACCCCGCCCTCCCGGCTGGAGAATGGAACAAACACGCAGCCGGGCGGCCCTGCCCACAGCACCCTGCCATGACAGACATCCATGGCGGCCAATAACGGCCAGTCATGGTGGCCGGCAATGGCAATCCCTGCACCACTATGGTCTGCCTGGGTGGCCCTCATGCCGGGCTGTGAGCCCTGGATCATCTGGGTGACCACATCCAGGCCAGCCACCTACCCGGGCCGGGGCAATCTGGAAACCGATGCACCGGTGAGTCCCACCGGTGGGGGGGCAGGTGGGCCATAGCGGGCCCTTGTCATGTGTGGTTTCACCCACCGTGAGCATAGGCGCGAGGCTGCATGGAAAGGAAATAGAGATAAAATTCAGAGGAGTAACCAGGGCATCAGCTCAGGAGGGGGCCTCTTGACCGCAGAGGCCGAACCACTCGATTCCTGGCATCTCTTTCCCAGTCTTACCCACCCCTGACTCAGCTGCCACTGCTCATGGCCCAGCTCCTGCTGCCGTCAGTCCCCTTTCGGGTGTCCCCCGCCGCCCTCATTGCCGGATAGTTGCAATTGCTCTCACCAGTTTGGATGGTACAGTGACAGGGTTTGGTGATCTTCTAACAAGCTCCCAGCAGTTAAAGTAAAGGGGGTCATTAACACCTAGGATTGCCACCGATGGGAATCCTAAAGAAAAAGACACGTTGCCGGCAATGCAGGGCCCTGGAACATGTATTTTTCATAAGTGTTCCAGAAACATTTGCATAGGTGGCAACCAATGAACTCATTAATCCTGCTGGAGAAAGAGACAGGGACTCCTTTTCCAAAGTTGTTTATTCATTGCTGGGGGTGCGGGTGGGGCACCTTTCCTCACTTTAACAAGCTTGGGATCAGCAAGCACCACTATCAAAGAACAAAGAGAACAGCACCCAGGCAGGAGGGAGCGGTGTTCCTCCGGAGGAGTGTGGGTGTTTGTGAGAGATGATTCTCGCAGCGACTTGCTGAAAGGGACTGTCCGTTCTTCCGGCTGGCATCCTCGGCGTGTCTTTCAGCCTTTAGAATTGATGTCAATGCGCACATTTGAGAATCTTTATTTTTTAATACGCTGAGTCGTAATTTTAAACATCCATCCTGCCTACGTGTAAACACAGAGCCGCTCGCGCAGTGCAGCTGCCCCAGGGCTCACGCAAGCTACAATGCATGTGGAATTTGTGTGCATCTCACGTGGGGACGGGACCCCATTCCGTCGCCTGTTCCCAGGCCCATCTAGCTATGCCCCCTGGCACAGACGTGATCCTTTTGTTCAGCTCAGCCCCCCCTCTCCCCCAAGTTAGTTGGCTGTTATAAATGTTCATACAGCCATGTAAATGTTAGGCAAATTAGGAGTGGCAGGAAGTGTGCCTGTTTTTTTCTCTGCCACATGCTGGAGGGGATGGAGTTGGGGAGTCTGTTGTGGAGCTCAGGAGTCACACACTCAGTCTGGGAATTCCCTGTCAGTGGGAAGGGCACTGTTTCCAACATGTCTGAGCAGGGAACTCTTCCCTAGGAGCCGAGCCAAGCCAAGAGCAGGCTGGGGGGGGGGGGGGGGTATAACTAAGGAGGAGCCTGAGGGGATGAGTGGACTGGAGGACAGAGCTAAGGGTGGTGGGCTGAGGGGCACTATGAGGTAACAGGTAGGCTGGGGGGCACAGCTATGCGGGGTCTGAGGAAACACTATGAGGGCGATGGACAGGCTGGAGGGCAGAGCTAAAAGGGGTCTGAACAAGCACTGTGAGCTGAATGGGCGGGCTGGAGGGCAGGCACACAGCTAAGGGGGTCTGAGGGAGTACTGTGAGGTGGTCAGGAGGGCTGGCGGGCAGAGCTAAGGGGATCTGAGGAAGTACTGTGAGGTAGTTGGATGGGCTGGAGGGCAGAGCTAAGGACGGTTTGAGGGAGCACTGTGAGGTGGTCAAGAGGGCTGGAGGGCAGAGCTAAGGAAGGGGTCTGAGGGATCACGGTGAGGTGGATGAGTCAACTGGAGGGCACAGCTATAAAGGGATGGGTAGGCCATTCATCAACCTCCTAGCACTCTCTCAGATGCCTCCCATTAGTTTGTCCCTGTGTCTGTGCCTTGAAATCAGGGTGGCATGGCTAAAAGGGGTCGGCACAAGGGGGTCTGCTGAAAGTCTGACTAGACAAGCCCCACCCCATCCTGCCGAGGCCTGCATACACCACCAAACCTGTGTCTTCTTGACCTAAGCTGCTGTGTAACTTTGCCCCACAACATGGCCATCCTTCCCCCGTGCATGTCTAGAGGGATGGAAAAGCCCTGGCTCATAGACCAAAGGCAGTCTGTGGTTAGCTTTTATTTGGTCCTTTTCCAGTTTATAGGTTAAGGCCTTAGAGCTAGACCTTACCCTCAAGCACTGAAAGAGTGAGCTCAGGGGAAGGGAGCAGAACACAGATCCACGATCTGGACCCTCTTAGACGTGCGCGGCAGCGACCGCGCTTGTTTTCCCAAAGAGCCGGCAGCCCGTGACTCCGCCACTGAATACGTGCATGCACGGGCGATACGCATCCATTTCCGACCACGAACGGACCGGGTCGGCGATCGAGACCAGTCATACGTGGCTGGAAATGGATGCGCATCGCCCGCGCATGCGCGTATTCGGCGGTGGAGTCACGTGTAAATCGGGCTGCCTGCTCTTCGGGAAAACAAGCGCGGGCGCCTCCACGCACGTCTAAAAACAGCCTTAGACCTTAGAAGACCAAGATTCCAATCCCATCTTAACCATGAACTCACTACATGGTCTCCTTGGGCAAGCCGCTCTCTCTCTCTCTCAGCCTCAGTTCCCTGTCTGTAAAATGGAAATAATAATGACCCACCTCACGGGGGTGTTGGGAGTGTGAATTAGTTAAGAGTTGTAAAGCACTCTGAATAGTGGAAATAATAATAATTTGTATCTTTATATAGTACGGCCCTGCCATGGCACTCAGAGCACTTCACATCAAATAATTTAACACAACTTTTTAATGCTCACAACAACCCTGTGAGGTAGGTTTGGTTGAGAGAATATTGTGATTGGCCCAACATCACCCAGTGAGTTTCTGGCTAAGGCAAGACTTGAACCAGGGGCTTCCCCCACATCTCCCAGCCCAGGTGCCACACACTTAGCTACACTAACTTAATAACAAATAACAATAATATTGAGTTTCAAGCTAGTCACACAGCCAGCAGCAACTCTTCTCTGATCCTGTTCTTTGAGGGAGCAGAAACAGATGTGCCCGTGTATTAAAGAAGATTAAATACCAACATCAGAGCTTGTACTTCGCGTAAAGCTCCCAGCAGCCAAAATTACAAGCTTGGTTGTGCTTTGGACACGTCCCTGCGTAAGAAGCACTCTGCATCAGTGGGGCTTTCGTCGTCCTGATCCTATTTGTCAGGGGAGATTTTTCTTTGATTTAGAATCATTTGAATTTTACTCTCCCTCCCCCCCCCCCCCCGGCTCCCTTGCAATTTATCTCTGATTGCATTTTATCTGTGCTAAGATCAGCTGCTTGGCCAAGACTGCCACAGAAAGATACAAGATTTCAGGCAAAGCCAACCCCCCCAAATGGCTCAGCGCTTAATTGCAATACATATGCAATGTACACACTAAGGCTGTGATCCACAAGCTACTTACTAAGGGTGGGTTTTGTATAGAACTGAAATAATCTGGAAATGGATGTTTTGGATTTAAAATCATAATCCATAAATATTTTTGGTTCTGGCATTTTGTTTTTTTTTTTTAAATTGATTTTAGGAGTTTACTTCAACTGTAACTTAAGCTTCAGCTTAACTGTCTATGGTTGAAAAGATCCAAAACCTGAACATCCCACATCGAAATTAGATCCGAAATTCAGAAAGGACCAAAACCAGAAATTTCACCTGGAGTCCAACCCCTACTACTTACTTGAACAGCGGCACCAGGCCATACAGAGGCTGTGGCGTTCTGTCCCCCTCTAGTGGTGGTGTTCGGTCACACAGGAGCTGTGGTGCTCTGTCCCCCTCTAGTGGTGGTGCTGGGCCACACAGGAGCTGTCTTGCTCTGTCCCCCTCTGGTGGCGGTGCTGGGCCACACAGGAGCTGTGGTGCTCTGTCCCCCTCTAGTGGTGGTGCTGGGCCACACAGGAGCTGTCTTGCTCTGTCCCCCTCTGGTGGCGGTGCTGGGCCACACAGGAGCTGTGGTGCTCTGTCCCTCTCTAGTGGTGGCACTAGACCTCACAGTGGCTGTGGTGCTCTGTCTCCCTCTAGTGGCGGAACTAGACCTCACAGTAGCTGTGGTGCTCTGTCCCCCTCTAGTAGTGGCACTGGGCCATATGGAGGCCGTGGTGCTCTGTCTCCCTCTAGGGGTGGCACTAGACCTCACAGTGGCTGTGGTGCTCTGTCTCCCTCTAGTGGTGGCACTAGACCTCACAGTGGTTGTGACGCTCTGTCCCCCTCTAGTGGTGGCACTGGGCCTCACAGTGGCTGTGGCGCTCTGTCCCTCTCTAGTAGTGGCACTGGGTCATATGGAGTCTGTAATGCTCTGTCTCCCTCTAGTGGTGGCACTAAACCTCACAGTGGCTGTGGCGCTCTGTCTCCCTCTAGTGGTGGCACTGGGCCTCACAGTGGCTGTGGCATTCTGTCCCCCTCTAGTTTGGCACTAGGGCACACTGCAGATGTGGCGCTCTATCTCCCTCTAGTGGTGGTGTGACACTGGGACACACAGGGGCTGTGTCGAACTGACCCTGTCTAGTGGTGGCACTGTTAACTGTCTTAAGCTTTGCCACATGCCATAGATGTGTTCATACAGCTGCTGATTTCCCTTGCCTTCAGCGGCAAGTTCATCAAGGAGTGCAGGGATTTCACACAACACTCAGTATGTACTTTTGTGCCACTAACTACTCAAAAAGAGTCCAAATACTGTAGCTGGAACCAGAATGTCTTCACACAAAACATAGCTATTACCTAGAGCACCCCGGCTAAGCTAACACCCGTTCTTAGCAGTCACACAACCAGAACCCCTACTAATAATAATCTCTATAGCTCTACTAGGCCTACGCAGTGCTTTACAGTCACAGATAGGTCCCTGCCCAGTGGGCGTACAATGAGGAAGGAGAAGGGTGAGGGGAACACAGGGAGAGATGGACACACACATATTTCCATTTTACAGATGGGGAACTGAGGCCGAGGCTTGCCCACAGCCACCCAATGAGTTCATGGTGAGGGCAGGATGAGGGCCCAAAGCCCAGCTTTGCCCCTCAAGAGGCATTTTCACTGTGCTTCTTGGTTCTCAATTCATCCTCCCAAGAGGCCACTATATTCTTTGACGTCTGGCTCACGCTCTTTAAATGGTATGGCGTGCCTTTTGGATAAGCCCTGTATCTCTAGCTGGCTGGCTTCCTGTGACATGCACTCTTTGCCCTCTCTGGCCCATTGTCTAGCTTCATCTTAAGAAAACGACAGGCTGGGAAAACACAGGCCGGGTTACATGGAGGGAAACAAATTGTTTCCTGAGTTTATCAGTATTGTACAATTTTATCCTGTTTACCCTGGAGTTAGTTGGAACATTGTAATCTCTCTGTAAATCCTCTGTCCTCAAACTGGAAGATCTAACTGCTTTGGGGGTGAGGGGAGGGGGAGGAGCGGAACAGTGGATTATTACAGAAAGGGCTAAGAGGAGAAGGAGTTGCTTTTAGATAGCGCCGTGGCCATGATTTGAGTGCTGTAGGAAACCAACAGACAGAAAGACACGTGTATGGAAATAAGACAGAAAGGTGTATGTGTGGATGGATGAGAGGAAGGCTGATGGACAGGTGTGTGTAGGGATGGACAGATGGACAAAGGGTGTGGGAGAATGGATGGTTGGAAGGCAGGCAGACGTGGGAGAGATGGAATAATGGATGGAAGACAGTAGGCAGGCAGGCGAACGTGTGTGTGGAGACAGATGGAAGAAAGGCAGATGGACATGGGGGATGGATGGAAGGAAGGTAGACACGTGTATGGAGATGGCCGAATGATTGACAGTTTTGTATGGAGACTGAATACTTCAAAATGTTGCTGCTTTGATCCTAGTTATCATGGATATTTCCTAGGTAGTGTAGGCTGCTTAGATAATCTTGTATGCCTTTTGCCCTAGTACACAAGCTATGTGTACAGTATGAATTGTTTAATTTTAGATAAGAGAACCAAGTAAGAGGTCTTGGTACATCATGAGATCAGCGTGTATCAGAATTGTGCATCCTGCACAAACTCCTGTTTCACCTACAAGGCTCTTCATGGCCTTGCTCCCCTCTCTCTCTCAGCTCTCATTTTCCGCTACTGTCCTGTCCGGGAGCTCGCTCCTCCTCTGCCACCACCCGCGCCTGCTCACGGCTCCCCTGCTCCTCAAAATGCATCCGCCCCTTTTCCCTGGCAGCCCCCCATGCCTGGAGCTTCCTCCCTGAACATATTCGCTCGACTTCCTCCCTCCAAATCTTCAAATGCCTCCTCAAAACCCACCTCTGTCTTCCATCAATCTTGCTCTGGCTCCTCATTCCCCTCGCCCCCTTGTTGACTTAACCGGAATCATCGTATCTTCTGTGACATTAAATGAGTAACTGCACCTTTGGAACTAAGGCAAGCGCGTGCACCTGAGACCTCATGAGTTCATGTGTGTATCCTTGTCTCTTCCTCTGTTTCCGCCCCCACTTTGTCTTCCCACCCCCCCGGTCTCTCGTAGGCCGTTTTTAGATGAGCGCTGCGGTGCATTCGCGCGGGATCTCGAAAACCCCGCGAGGAGAGATTAGACAAGCAGCTGCTGGCAATCGCGCGCATGACACAGCGACGTGCATTCTTTTCAAGGCGCGAATGACCTACCTTGATCAGACTCCCGGTCAGTTCGTGCCTTGAAAGGAATGCGCGTCACCGTGTCATGCGCGCAATTGCCGGCGCCGTCTCGTCTAATCTCTCCTCACGGGCTTTTTGAGATCCCGCGCGAGTGCATCGCGCGCTCATCTAAAAATGGCCTGAGATTGTACACCTGCTGGGGCAGGGACCATGTCTCTTTCTTACACTTGTAAAGTGCCAGGTACATTGGCTGGTGCTATATAAATGCTTAATAAATAATAATAATAAATCATTGAATTAATAGCACAGGTACAGTTGGATGTTGTCAAACTGCTTTGTCATACATCCTTATAATGCCGCTTTGGATACCGTGGACCATGGGCTGCTGTTGAGACGGCTGCGAGACCTGGGGGGGGTCTGGGCGGGACAGTCCTTGGATGGTTCCGCTCATTCCTCTCAGACAGAAGCCAGCGGGTGGTGCTGGGAGCTGAAACATCATGCTCCCGGGCCTTGACCTGCGGCGTTCCGCAGGGTTCTAGTCTGTCTCCACTGTTATTTAATGTGTCTATGCAGCCCCTGGGGGAGATCGTGAGACGGTTCGGGGTGTGTTGTCACCACTATGCTGACGACACACAGCTGTACCTCTCTTTTTCAACGGACCCAGGTCCTGCTGTCTCGATACTTTCCCAGTGTCTGGAGGCCGCAGCGGATTGGATGAGGCAGAGCAGACTGAACCTGAACCCAGATAAGATGGAGGTGATGGTAGTGGGGAGGGCGAAGGAGGTGTC
>QEPC01008498.1:9757-23703 GCA_003113815.1 Sphenodon punctatus
ATAAAAACACCATGCATGTATTTAGAAGAAGCAGGAGAAGTTACTGCGGTACAACAGAGCAGTACACACACACACACACACACAGCACCAGCAGTCAGTGTCAGCGTGACCGTTCACAGTCACACAAACACACACCAGCACAGCACAGTGGCGCAGCAGCCTAGTCATATTATTAGCTAGCTATAGCGGCAACTCCACTCCCTTCACGGAACCCCGATAGATGCTCATCATGCCTGACCTGTCTCTCATATATATGAAATTGGCGGAGCGCGGTAAAAGGCCGCAGATTAACAATCACCAAATCGGTCAAACACATACATGCCGCAGATGCGGTTTCTTGTGGCAGAACGATCGCAGAATCGCGGGGTACTGCGCGGAATTATGCGAGGCGCAACATGGGATGCCAAGGTTGAGGAATGGAATTGCGGTGCGGTAACAGCAGCTGCCGCAACAGCCCTAACATGGAATTCCACCTGGTGGATACATCCAGCACCAGCTGGTGCACTGGGGAGCCTTGCTCTGCCTGCTTCACCCAGAGGAGGTCGCTGTCCTTCACGCTTTGGTTAAAGAAACTGGCCAGCTTCCTCCCCCAATCTATCAGGGAGCTAAGTGTGCCTGCCCCAAGTACAGGACAGAATTTATTATGAACCAGTCAATATACAGTTTTGGAAATGTGTCAAGGTACATATTAAGGATATTGTGTATGAGGGTTGGATGGAGGGCCACATCAGCAAAAAGAGTATGAATTTTTGATGGAAAGTTATGACAGAATTCCTTTCTTCTATATTTTGACAAAAATTCATAAAAATATTATTAATCCACCAGGCTGCCCTACAGTATCAGGAAATGGGTCGATTTCAGAACCATTGTCCCAATTCTTGGATTTTTTTTCTTAAAACCCTCTGTCCCTCTGCTGCCCTCTTATATCAGGGATTCGCAAGATTTTTTAAAACATTTTGAATAACATACATTGGCAACTCACCCCAGAAAATCTACTGCTTGTGACAATGGATGTAGCAGCTCTCTATACTAATATATCTCAAGAAATTGCCGTGGAAGTTATACAAGAAACCTTAGATACTAGCCATATAGACCATCCAGCTACCTCATTTCTGGTGCAGCTGGCGGAGGTAGTTCTCACCAAGAGTTGTTTCCAATTTGGGGATCAACTCTATTTACAAAAAAGTGGCATAGCTATGGGTTGTGCTGCAGCCCCTGAAATAGCTAATCTTTTCATGGGATGGTTTGAGGAACAGTTTATTTATGATGTAAATAATCATTACAAACAGTATGTCTTTCTATATATAAGATATATAGATGTCCTATTTTTTCTATGGATTGGTAGTATAGAGGAATTACGTGATTTCCATGGATATCTGAATGGATGTATGGCAAACATTATTTTTGATCTTAAATATGACCACTGCAGAATGCATTTCCTGGATATTTGCCTGGAATGAAAAACAGGGAGGATGAGCACTTATACATACAAAAAAGAGACAGATGCAAATTCCCTCCTGCATTACCACAGTAACCATCCCAGGCATCTGAGGGACAACTTACCATATAGTCAATTGATTAGAATCAGGAGGAACTGTAGCAGTGATGTGCTCTTTATGCAACAAGCTAATGAGTGTTTGTCAGACTTCAGAGCAAGCGGTTACCCCGAAAAAATTCTTAGGAAAAGTTTCTTCAGAGCCTTGGGCCGTACAAGGGAATCACTCCTTACACTAAAGGTAAGGGAACCTGTGGATAGGATGATCTGTCCTTTAACCTTTAATCCCGGAGTAGGGGAAATTTAAAAAGCCATTTTGAAAAATTGGCATTTGTTGGCTAACATACCTGGATGCAATAAGAGATCCCTGTTTGCATTTAGAAAGACCAGGTCAATTAAGGAATGTACTGGTGCATTCTAGAACCACTACAGCTAAAGTTGACTCCGTTGTACTACCAGGTGCCCCATCCCCTAAAGGACATTTTAAATGCGGTAACTGTAGGGCACGTCGGTATAGCATGCCAACAAAGATATTTGTGCATCCTAATACAGGAGAAAAATTCCCCATTGAACATTTCTCTACATGCACTACTAAATTTGTTATCTATGTCATCATATGTCCATGCAATTTATTGCATGTGGGCTATACCTCCAGGAAAGTTAAGGTTAGGATTTTAGATCATGTGGGAAACATTAGATGGAGGGTCTTTAAAGAACCGCTGGTACAACATTTTATAGAAATGCAGCATGACATATTAGAATTAAAGTTCATAGTTTTGGAAGTAATCTCTGATGATAGGAGTGATTACATGAAAGTGCTACAGAGGAGAGAAACCTTTTGAATTTTCAAACTGGGCACACAAGTTCCAACTGGTTTGAATGATCTAATTTCATGGATAGCCTTCCTGTAATAGGAAGGAACACTAAGTTTGTTCAAGAATTTTATATTAGCCTTGGTGTTTTTAGTGTTTTGGTAGATTACCTTATTATTATGAAGCCCCTATTATATGGGTTGTTATATTGTATCTATAGTTGATAATTGAACTCCTTACATTTGATATAGTATACATTAAATATTCTATTTAAGCACTGTTATCTGAGGCCTCTATGAGGCATAATGTTTGGTGAAATTGTATGTATTTTGGTTGTGATTGTCTCATATTGTACACAATCAAACCATACACTATTGGTCTGTGATTCTTTGCATGAATTATGTGGATAGTGTTTGTTATTGGCCCCTCCGGACAATGGGTTTGGCAACAGCACATAACCTTATAATATCTATTGGAAGTTGCAGCTTCTGTAGATTGCATAGGACAAGAGCCTCCAATTAAGCAAAGTGGTCAAGGGTCTGTTGTCCTGTCCACCAACGAGTGTCCCCAGTGAGCGGGTGTTTTCTATGGTGGGGGACATTTGGTCTCCGCACCACCTGAGACTGGAGGTCAAGTTGTTGAAGCAGTTTCTGTTCCTTAAGGTGAACCTTCTGCTGCTGGGATTCCCTGAGCTGCCCCTGGACATGGATTGATGGTGCAGTGGCACACGCCATCCCATGCCAGGGGCAGTCTTGGGACAGGGCTGCTGCTGAGGTGCTGTCCCTCCCTCCCAATGCCCGGCGCTCACCCTGACTCTCTTGCTCTCTGACTAGACAGCCTCAGCCAGCTTATCTGACTCACCTCATGATGCAGGGTGGCACTGGGAAGCTGAAAGTCTGCCACCCAGCCTCGGTCTAGACAATTTCGGCCCGCCTATCTGACTGGCTTTCTCTCTCTCACGCTGCACAGTCTTCGCCAGCCTATCTGAGTGCCCTGCCAAGGTCCCAGCCTGCCTTCCCTACTGCCTCTCATGCCATGCTGCCTGTCTGCCCACCCTGGTTTCCAACCTCGAACCCTGCCTCAGCCTGCCTTCTGCTGCTCATGCCATACTGCCTGTAAGCTGCTGCTGTCGCTGCTGCCTCTGCTGTGCCTTGGGTTATGCTACCGGGAAATCCAATGTCTGCCGCTGCTCCACCGATGCCTGGCAGCCTGCAATGCCCAGCCAAGTAGGGGTGCCAGGCCTTCCCGGCCTCTGCTGCTACTTCTGCTGCTGGGTCTCAGATGGCCAACCATGGCGCCACAGGCACCCCTGGGGGCCAATCGTCGAGCCTGCCTGCCCAGGCAAGCCGGGGTGCCAAGCTTCAAGCCTTCCCGGTCTCTGCTGCTGCTGTGTCTCCGATGGCCTGCCATGCCCCCACGGGCACCTGTGGAGCGCTCCAAGCTTCCCAGCGGGACCAAAGTTTCAAAACGTTTTGGGGTGTCTGAATTCCGTGAGACCGAACGCATGAACCCGAACTAAGTTTTCAGTCCAAACGTCTGAACATCTGAACCCCATTCTATTCACACATTCCTACCACCAGGGACAAATAGTACGCTTGCTTGTACTACCTCCTTTCCTTCCTTTCTCCTTCCCCATTTAGAACTTTCCCCCCGCAGTTTTTTTTCCTTCAAGGATTCCCCTGCTGCCCCAAGAAGCGGTACAGTGGGCACTGGGAGGGTGGAACCTCTTGGCGGGGGCAGGTCCATCACCTCACTCTCCCCAACCTCATCATGGAGGGCCTCCCCCAGAGCATTCTTTCTGGGTTCCCTCTACTTTCTTGGTCAGTCACTAAAGCAGGTTAGAGACACCTGTTGCCCCCTCCTCTGTCCCCTCGAAGACATGCAGTGTCTGTTGATCTCTTCTCACTGGTGGGCGGGCCCTTGCCTTGCTGTCCTGGCCACATCTTGGGAGGCCTTCCCAGAGCATCCTTTCTCTCCACCTGAAAGCCTTGTTGGGAAAGTCTTATTGAACAGAGAGGTAGCTGGAGGACAAAATCCACTGCTGTCTAAACAGACTCTTTCCCGGTCCAGCCACCACCAGGGACAAGTAGTACACTTGCTGATACTAATTCCTTTCCTTCCTTTCCCCTTCCCCATTTAGAACTCCCCCTCCTTTTTTGCATGCAGTTTTTTTTTTGTTCAAAGATCTGACACCCCACCCCCAAAAAGATGTGATGGGCACTGGGAGGGTGGAACCTCTTCTGGGGACAGGAGATCCTTGCCTCACTCTCCTGTCCGCATCGTGAAAGGCTGTCCCCAGAGCATCCTTTTGGGGCTGCCTCACCTCAAAGCCTTTCTTTTGGGTAGGGGGCAGTCCCCTCAATTGAAGACAATGCCTTTCTGCTGAAATCAAGCTTATTCTTCAAGCAGCATCTGCTGTCTGAAAGGACATGCACGGTTGGTTTCCCCAGAGCATCCTTTATGGGCTTCCTTCCCTTCTTACTTTGCAATTAGTTGTCCAAAGTAGGTTGGGAGCACCTATTTCCCCCCTCTGCCCTCCAGAAGACATACAGTGTGCACTGACCTCTTTTTAGGGGCAGTGGGCCCCTCACCTCATTCTCCTGACTGCATTCTGGAGGGCCTTCCCGAGCATCCTGTCTTCTGGGCTCCCACCCCTTCTTTCTTTGCAGTTGTCCAAAGCAGGTTGGGGGCACCTATTTCTCTCCCTGTCCTCAAGATGCACATGCAATGTGCACTTCTTTTGGGGGCACCTATTGGCCAGGTCCCTTCCTCACTCTGAAGAAGAGGTGCAGTGGGCACTGGGAGGGTGGAACCCCTTCTTGGGGGCGGAGAGCCTTCACCCCACTCTCCTCATGAACTGTGGAGACTGTGGAGCAAGTAGGCAACAGCCTGGCAGAAAAGAAGGAATCACTGTTGAGAAAGACAGTCAGCTATGAAAGACAGCAGTCTCAGTGAGAAAAGTACAGCAGAACAGCCAGACACATCCAGTTGTGAGGCTGCAGACAACAAAGGAATCCAATTCCCCTGTTCCCCACTGAAACCAACCTTTCCCTTCCCCTTTCTCATGCACCAAAACAAAAACCCTTTCCGTTCCTATTACTCCTTTGTCATATCCTTCTCCTTCCTTCATCTTTTCTGATTCAGCTTGCTGCAGGACAACATGAGCTAACTTAGGCCACTTTCCCACAAGCTGCCTCAGTGCCACGGGAGCTTGCACTGTTCAAATCTAGCGCAGCTCCCATCTCATGTGAAATGAGGCAGTGTGGCTCTCATGCAGGCAAACTTGTACAACAGAGAGGATAATGAAATTGTACCCTGTCCGTTGCATGAGCTTGCCTGTGAGAGAGCCACACTTTCCTGTCCATTGCGTGAGCTTGCCTGCATGAGAGCCACACTTCCTTGTTTCCCATGAGACGGGAGCTGTGCTAGATTTGAATAGTGCAAGCTCCCACAATGCTGAGGCAGCTCATGGGAAAACGTTCTCCATCCTCCCTGTAGTCCTCCAAGCCAGAAGGAAGGCTTTTCCCAAAGCCTACCTTCAGAAGAGTACAGGCAGCCCAGAAAGGCATGAACACTGAAAAATTGGGAGGTTCTGGATAAAGGTAAGCAACAGCATGATCTGTTTTACACACTGGTCCCACACACAGCCAGCTGAATACCTGGCTGACCTGTGGCCTCATTTATGTAGCACACAGAACAGAGAACACAGTAACTAACAATGAAACTAAGAGGGGGACAGGAGACGGGTTTCTTTCTGACTTTCTGTGCCAGTTGCACTTAGTTTTATGATTTTGCACCTCAGAGAATCAGTGCACAATCACTTAAAGATTGTGAAGCACTTGGTTGTATATAACATAAAACAATAACATGTAAGTTANAAAGACCGGCCTGAAGGAGGTAATGGTCCGTCCACGACAAGGGCACCGCTGTCACCTCCCCCACAACCGGACCCCCCGCCTCAAGGCCAGAACTTTGATGCTGTCTCTGAGTGTTGTCTTGTCTTAGTTCCTAAATTGCTAATATAGTTGAAAAAACTGCATTTGTTTTGAGTGGCAATAATATTTTACATGAGGTCAGAGCTCAAGTCATTTTGATGAAGCTTTCTTGGTGGTAAACGTATTGATAGGAATGGATTTAGAAAGACATGTATTTATTGCAGTGATTTACTGTTTGTTCTCATTGACTTCAGTGGGAGAAAATGCTTCCCCCATTGAAATTAATGGAAAAAGAACCAAACTGAAAAAAACCCAAACTTTGCCTGGAGTCCCACCCCTAACGGGGAGCCAAAGGGAAGGGAGAGCCAGCAGAGAACAACCCTGAGCACCAGAGAGGGGGTAGGAACAAGGTCAGGGGAGACCTCTCAGCCATTCTCAAAGTGAGGAAGGCTCATTAGGGAACACCTGGGTGTCAGGGAGAGTAAAGCTCATCACTGATGTCCTGTGGGTAGGAAGGGAAGAGCATGAAAGGACATGAGAGCCAGAGGGGAAACAAGTCTAGATACCAAGGGAGCAAGGACCAAGGACAAGGAACATAAGGACCAGCACAAAGCTAGAGGGAGCAAAAGCTAAGGGCAAGAAACACAAGGAGAATAAAGAACCAGGACTAGAGCAAGACAGTGAGACAAGGCACAGACAGAGCTGGTGCAAAAGTATTTGCCACCCTAGGCAGTCTCAGGAAGCCCTCGCTGCAAAGCTTGGCGATGGCTGGCAGGAGAAGCAGCAGCAATAGCAGGGAGGGGGCAGGAGATGCAAACCCTTCAACTTGCCACCCCAGGTGGCCCTTCCCCTGATCCAGCATGGAGTTTAGTGGCAGTGGAAGTAGAATTCCTTTCGATCCTGCTGCCACCGTCACTATACTCCACACTAGATCGGGACAAAGGGCATCTCTCTCGCTCTCCTCCAGTGCAGAGCTGCAGCAGCAGGACAGCTAGATGAGGGGCAAGAGAGCCACCCCCTTTAAAGTGCCACCCCATACAGCAGCCTGAGTGGTCTAATGCTCAGGCCCAAAACCAAGAGCAAAATGGAGGGGGAAAGAGAGTTGCTTGGCTTAGCTTCCTGGTGGTACCAGCATGCCTTAAATACTTCTGGTACCCAATCAGGAAACTGGGAGGCAGGGCCAGAGGGAAAGACAGACAGGCTAAGGCAGGGTCAGACACAGACTAGGAGGGAACATGGGGAGGAAAGACAGACAGGAACAACAGACCTGGGGGTGGTGCCAGCAGATGGGCCAGTGTCCTGGCAACCTGGAGCTTGGTGGTTCAGGTCTGGTGTTGATGATGGCCTCGGTTTTCCCTAAAATGGGTACAACTTTCCCCCCCCCTGCTGTATGACCAAGGACCAACAAACTTGGACCTGGAGGACTTGAAAGGACAGCCCCCAGACGTGGCCAAGGGCCAGAAAATGTGGGGGAAAGGGCTTGAGAGCATAGCCCCCCATTATGAGCAAGAGGGGGGCTTGTAGGACAGAGTAAGGATTGGGCCCAGCCACCATGGAACCCAGCAGAAAGTAGGTCGCTCATGTGAAATACCAGCCTGAACCTGGAGGAAGAGAGGAAAAAGGAAAATGCCTAGAGTAAAGTATGGGGCTGTTAAGAGGCATTCTTCCTATTCTGTAGAGCACTGATGACTGGAACTTGGAGCAGCAACCCCCCCTCAGGAATAAAGAAATCCAGGGGTTCCCTTTGTGTCCCAGGAAGCCGATCGTTAGTCCTCTCCTCCCCTCCTTAACTACCCTCCAGCCACTGTTGTTTACTCTTTCCCTCTGTGTCAAAGATATCTTATGCATCTTGTATGGCCCTTTTTGTGATGGAAGTGGAAGTTGGGTTTCTCCCCTCGTTGGGTAGTTTGGGGTACACAATGAGCTTTCATAGCCTCCCCAAATCTTTTGTTCAGTACCCTATAACTGCCCCTGGTTTTCCCATCAACCTCTGAGAAACCTTGGACCCCAGATATATGCAGGTCTTTCCTGCATGTGTCTGAGTTAATGGATCACCCAGACTTTGGCCTCCCCCCACCCCCCTTTTGGACCCTGACATTGCTGGATCCTGGGCTGCTGATCCTGCTCAATCAGCTAGGAGAGGTAAACTACAGGTCCAGCCTCTTGCTTTTTCTTCCCCTCTGCAGAGCCTAACACACACACCCCACGTTCTTCAGTGTACTTTTACTTTTACTTTCCCAGCCACAGTCTGTGTTTTCTTTGTAGCCTTTGTTTGTACCCTTGTACCCTTGTACACCTGGGAACCCCGGTTTAAGTGATTAGACTGAATTCTCTCCTGAAGTTAAGGAATCATAGATATTGGGTGGTTCTGTCCCCGATAGCTACCAGGGGGAGGGGGTTCCTATCAACACAAGCTTACTTTTTCTTCCCTCTCATTCATTTGCATTTTTCCCTTCATGTATTCCATCAGCCAGACCGGGGCTGTTTCTCTGTTTTGTATAACAATAAACATGTTGTTTTGGGACACCTGTCTCTCTCTCTCTCTCTCTCTCTCTCTCTCTTTCTATTTATAGGCTTTAAGGTCCCCCCATAGTACTGTGCCTTTTCCCTCACCTTCTGTCTTCCCGAGATCTATCCCAAACAGCACCGAGGCATGTTAGAGCTACCTGGGGGCTGGGTTGTTACAGTTGGGTTAGTATCCCAGGCAATTACCAGAGTAGTGTGGGATCCCCTCTTATTTTCCATGTCACCTTGGACTGCTTCCGAAGCTTAGTAAACCATACTGGGCAGTTTTAGATTGGTGCTGGGGTGGGAGCTTGTGGCAGCTATGGGATTTAGTGCCCCTCATCCTTGGGGAAAAAAGCATGAGTTTGGGGAAAAAGCAGTTTGCCTGGAGCACATACTGACCTCAGCTTGATCCTTTTGAACACATGTAGACCCTGGTTTAAGTCAATTGAGCTCATTCCCCCCGAAGTTTAAGGAACGGTGAATATTGGGGTACCCCCCAATAGTCACGAGTGGGAGGGGTGTGTGTCTCCTCTTAACAGATTGGTGGAGAATGTGGGCAAGCACGTGGTAATCTACGCAGGATTTTCCACGGAGGCATATGTAGCTACAGTCAGCTGAAACCCCCAAACTTCCATTCTTTTCGCTCTAACTGTCTCCTTTCTCTTCTCCTGGACCTGTGGATTTATGCATCAGTGTCTGGGGTGTTGGGAAGGAATTGTTGGGGTTGTGGGTTGTTGCGAATTGTATAGATCTCAAAACTGTAAGAGGCAGTTTGGGGAGCCTTTGTGTGATAGCCAGAGACCAGTGGGTCCCATCCACGGGGAGGAAAATGGTCTTGAACTTGTTTTTCAGATCTCAAAACTGTAAGAGGCAGTTTGGGGAGCCTTTGTGTGACAGCCAGAGACCAGTGGGTCCCATCTGCAGGGAGGCAGGTGGTCTTGAACGTTTAAACTTGTTGTGTGGTTTGTATTTGTTGTCTCACACCTGTGGGTAAGCGGGTGGTCTGGAGTAGAAAGTTTAGAGACTTGTGAGAATAGGGATATGTGTGTGTGTGTTGGAACTGTGAAAGGTAGTTCAGGGATCTGTGCATGTGCTTTGGGACTGTGAATCTGTGTGTGCAGTTGTACACATGTTGAATTTCTGGGTTCAAGGGAAGGCGCAGCCTCAGCCCTGGGATTTTTGGGGGTCTGGAATCAGCTGCACCAAGTATGGGAGTGTTTGAGAGTGTGGATTTTGGGGTTGCATGGGCAGCCTTGGGATTCTTTTGTCTGGAAATCCTTGTAGGGATTCCACCAATTGTAAAGTGTTGCTGGCAGGGGACTGCTTCAGCAGTTAGGAAAATGTATCTCTGGAATGTAGAAGTGATACAGGCCCTACTGGGGGTTATACCCAGGTGGTGTCAGGATTGACAGTCAGCAACTGGGAAATAGAAGGCACGCTCTGAAAGGAGCATGGGAAGGTAAAATTAGAAAGGTGGGCAGGAAGGGAGTTAGAGGGATTGAGGCAACAACTAGGACAAGCCCAGTCAGCCGCTCACTTCCTTGCAGAGCAAACCCAGACCCAGAAGGTCTCGGTGAGCCATGAAGCTTGTGAAGCAGTGATCCAGAAGCTGCGGGGAGAACTCAACTTGCACCAAGGCTTGGTAGCCGCCGTGCAAGTCGAAGATCTTCCTGGGGTGGGGTCCATGTTCCCTAGAGGAGAGTCTAACCTGCCCATAGACGCCATCCCCCAAGCCTCCACAACCCCACTTGGGAAGCACCGGAGCCTATAGCTCCAGTTGTAAGCCAAGAAGTGGAACGTGTGGGGGCTGGAGGAAGGGCAATTCATAAAGAGCTTGGTTTGGTTTGTTGTAGAGAAGGATGGTTGGTGAATGATAGAGATGAGTTATTTGTGTGTATGCCTGAATATTGGGGTGCATGTATCCCCATGTGGGTAGGTGTGTGAGTGACTCTGAAATTAAGGAATTCATGAGATTGTAGTTCCCCACTCTGACTTTAAGTTTGTGTTAGCAGAGAGGTAGTGCTTAGGTTTCTTTGTAGAGTAGTTAAGCTTATCAGCTCACAGTGAAAAGGAAGAGAGCTGATCTTCCTCTTTGATGTGGTGATGTATGCATGGATGTGGGTGAGCTGGATTTGTGTGTACTCTTGACCATGGAATGGGTGAGGTATGTCAGCTTGATACAGAGTAAAGGGAGAACGTATACCTGCTTTACTCCTGTGTGTGATATTATAGGCTTTAAGGTCCCCCCATAGTACTGTGCCTTTTCCCTCACCATCTGTCTTCCCGAGATCTATCCCAAACAGCACCGAGGCGTGTTAGAGCTACCTTGGGGCTGGGTTGTTACAGTTGGGTTAGTATCCCAGGCAATTACCGGAGTAGTGTGGGATCCCCTCTTATTTTCCCTGTCAACTTGGACTGCTTCCGAAGCTTAGTAAACCACACTGGGCAGTTTTAGATTGGTGCTGGGGTGGGAGCTTGTGGCAGCTATGGGATTTAGTGCACCTCATCCGTAGGAAAAAAGCACGAGTGACCCCCTTTTTGTACAGTACTCCCCTTCCCCCTTTTGCATGTTTTGTATTGGGCTTGTGAGTGTGCCTGTGGGACTCCAGAGGTGTGTATGCTTGAGGATTTTTATGGTATGTATGGGATGGCAGCTTGATATTGGCTGACATCAGCCTCCAGTTTTTGCACCCTCAAGGAAGAAGGAAGGGGGGGGGCCCATCTCTTTAAAAACACCCCCCCTCCTTTGTACCTTCTTGGGTTTTGTTGCCAATAAAGAAGGCAAATTTACAGGGTTGCTCATGTGTCAATTGAGAAGCTGCAGCCATGTGGGACAGGATGGGGGGAGATAAACTCCCTTCACCCTTTCTTCCTTCAGCTATTTCCCTCCCCTTAAATCACCCCAGAGTCCATACCCCGCCCTAGCTCCCTTGGGCAGTGAAGCAAACACTGCTCTTTGGAAAAGGGTACCTCCTTGCATGCCTTTCTTTTCCCCTGGTTCCAGAACCCTCGCCTCCAGGTGAGCCCCCCCCCCCAAGTTTCTTTTTGTCTCAGCAGAAAGCCAAAATGCAAGCAACTATACCAAAAGGCTAGGTGAGTGGAGCAATGAGTGACACCTGTGGATCTCTCAGCAAGCTAGCCCCCAGATCCAGCTAGCTCTTCCATCCCCCTCTCAGTAGAAGAACTCTCTGCCTCAGAGATTTGCATATATATATATATATATATATATATATATATATAGGGATATACTTTCCATTTCAGGTTTTGCTAACTGAAGGGCCACCCCAGTCTCTCATTGGGGTGGCCACATGGAAATCAACGGGGGGAGTTGTGGAGAGGGTGGTCCGTTCCCTCAGCCCTCCCCCGTCCTTGTCCCCAGTTAACCCTCGCCTCCGGGTGAGAATCCCCCCCCCCCGGATGTTTTATCTCAGCAGGCATATCCAGATGCAAGTGGTGGCGGTGAGGAGTAAAACCTGTCCTAGGAGCAAAGCCGAGAAGGAGATCTGTAAACCCCATGAAGAAACGAGAGGGAGCCAATCCAGAGTTCAATGCCAGGAACAGAGCCTGTGGACCCGGATGTTTAACGGAGCCAGTCCCAAGCCCCCACTTTTGGCGTGTAGCTTCCCAGCCAGGACAGCCAGCGGCATGCAGTACAAGCAGCCCCCTTGCAGCTCCAAAAGAACTTTCCATCCCAAAACTTGAAGCAAGCCTTCCAGCATGGCCACCAGATTTTGAGAACTAGAGTCTTTTTGAAGGCTCCCCGCCACCCAGAACTTTTCGCATAGCAATAAACGTTGGCCCAAGAGCAGAAGAACTTTGCATTTTGCTCCAGTGCTCCCAGCCACAGCAGTTGTTCCAGCTTCCAGCCAAAGAAACTTTTCTCTCTTTAAATTGCCTCAGCTCCTTCCAGCAGTTGAAGCTTATGGACCATTATGCTGAATAGGATACACCTGAGTGAAACTGTCCCACTGAACGGCGCTCCTTGTTACAGGTACAAACTGGTAATTTGGCTCAGCTCTTATGGTCACGGGGTATCAATGGGGGGTGGTGAATTATAATTTGGAAATTGGGACCTAAAACTAGAGAGAGATCCACCTTTTCAAGCATGCAGAATCTCTCAAGGAAATTCAAACCAGGGCCATAGGCTCGCATGGTTTTAAACTAGTTCAACCTGTGGCAATGCTTTTTATACCTTCAGGTCTTCTTGAAGGAAGCCCAGGTGAATCTAGCCAGACTGTATATGTAACAGGCAGCTCCCAGGTGTACATATATATATATATATATATATATATATATATATATATATATATAAGTTGTTGGGTTTATTGAATAAGTATATTTTATTTTTGTGGATTTTAATTGTTTAGTTTGGATATTTGTATTGGTTCTATAGTGATTTTTCCCCTAGGCACCTTTCCCTCATGTACATTAATTTCTCCCCTAGATGTCTTTCCCTTGTGTAGATGGTTTTAGTAGTTGTGTGTATTTTGAAGTAACCCCGGCAGGAGCGTAGCTAGGTTGGAGTGGGCCCAGGGACAAGAAATGGAATTGGGCCCCTGTTGTGGAGCTCTGGCACACACGTATGAAGCACAAGTGCATGACTGCAGTAGCAGCAGCAGCTGATCACGCACGCTGTCTCCCGTGCCATTGTTATTCTCCATGCACTAGCACTTGGAGTTATTTTATCCTTGAACACCTTGCTGTCAATGTTGTGAGGAAAACAGTAAACTCTGATTGAAAAGGCACACCTAACAACATTCTCTTCTAAATAGCAGTGAAAGGAAAGATAGAAATAGCAAATACTGAACATCTCTTACTGTTCAGAAGTTTTTCATGCTTTCTACCCAAAACCCTCCTTCCCATATAATAGAAACCCCTGCACTCACAGAGGTGGGAGCTTGGGAAGGGAAAAGTGAACCTGCTGTCCTACAAGTTACATCTGTACACTCATACTGACTGGGCAGAAGAAATCAGGGACATCCTAGTACTACAGTGGTGCCAAAATTCAGATCTGAGCTGTGGATCCCACTGAATTCCAATTACTTTTTCCACACACCCTCTTCAATTCCACCATCCTAGTACAGATATAATAGACCCTAACTGCAAAAAATCAGTAGCCCTGCATGTTCGATTAATGCAGGAGGAAGAGGAGACATTTGGGGTACATTTTCACTCGTCCCCACGCATGGAGCAACC
>QEPC01008498.1:27811-38021 GCA_003113815.1 Sphenodon punctatus
CACCATGGAACCCAGCAGAAAGTAGGTCGCTCATGTGAAATACCAGCCTGAACCTGGGGGAAGAGAGGAAAAAGGAAAATGCCTAGAGTAAAGTATGGGGCCATTAAGAGGCATTCTTCCTATTCAGTAGAGCACCGATGACTGGAACTTGGAGCAGCAACCGCCCCCCTCAGGAATAAAGAAATCCAGGGATTCCCTTTGTGTTCCAGGAAGCTGATCATTAGTCCTCTCCTCCCCTCCTTAACTACCTTCCAGTCACTGTTGTTTACTCTTTCCCTCTGTGTCAAAGATATCTTATGCATCTTGTATGGCCCTTTTTGTGATGGAAGTGGAAGTTGGGTTTCTCCCTTCGTTAGCTCATCGTGTACCCCAAATGGCCCTTCGTAGCCTCCCCAAATCCTTTGTTCAGTACCCTATAACTGCCCCTGGTTTTCCCATCAACTTCTGAGAAACCTTGGACCCCAGATACATGCAGGTCTCTCCTGCATTTGTCTGAGCTAATGAATCTCCCAGACTTCAGCCTCCCCCTCCCACTTTTGGACCCCGACATAGCTGCATCCTGGGCTGCTGATCCTGCTCAATCAGCCAGGAGAGGTAAACTACAGGTCCAGCCTCTTGCTTTTTCTTCCCCTCTGCAGAACCTACCCACCCCCCATTCTTCAGTGTACTTTTACTTTCCCAGTCACAGTCTGTGCTTTCTTCGTAGTCTTTGTTTGTACCCTTGTACACCTGAGAACCCCGGTTTAAGTGATTAGACTAAATTTTCCCCTGAAGTTAAGGAACAGTAGATATTGGGTGGCTCTGTCCCCAGTAGCTACGAGGGGGAGGGGGTTCCTATCAACACAAGCTTACTTTTTCTTCCCTAGCATTTGTTTGCATTTTTTTCCTTCATGTATTCCATCAGCCAGACCAGGGCTGTTTCTCTGTTTTGTATAACAATAAACATGTTGGTTTTGGACATCTGTCTCTCTCTCTCTTTCTATTTAGGGAGGGTACATAAACTGCCTGTAGTGTGCACTGACCTCAGCTTGATCCTTTTTAACATGTGGAGACCCCGGTTTAAGTCAATTGAGCTCATTTCCCCCGAAGTTTAAGGAACGGTGAATATTGAGGTACCCCCCCAATAGTCACAAGTGGGAGGGGGTCTCCTGTTAACACTGGGGTGCTGGTGGACCTGTATATGTAGAGGTGCTTCATGAAACCTAATTGATGGGATGTGTTCATTTGCCCACACAGTGGGCTCCATGTTTTGTGGGACCATGTGCAAAGTCTTGGGGTGGGACCTAATTTGCATAAGTTGTCCTCATACCTGTGTACACACCTTATCAGCACCACCACTTACTCCTTAGCTTCCCACACACAGTGCTCCCTCACCACTTCTGACTCACAGATCCACCCCCCAGAGTGCCCACCCTTTCTACCCCTCAACTTTCCTCCCAGAGTTCCCCCACCCCCACCCCACCAACACAGGGAAGAAATGGCAGGAGCGGGAGGGCAGAATTGCGCATAAAGAACATTGGGGGGATAACTTCCAAGTTACCCTGAAAAATCTTTGAACAACATTGCGCATAAAGAACATTGGGCAAGGGAGACAGGACTGTCTGGGTGCTCAGATTGGCAGAGGAGGGCAAAAGGAATTTTTTGGCCGGGTGGCCCTTACCTCAGATGCTACTGGACCTGGGTCTTCTGGGAGGGTTGATGGTGGTCAGTCAGGCTTAGGCTGCTAGGCAGGAGGGAAGAGCAGGAACTTGTGGTGGGTCTCTCCATGGACTGGGTGCTGGCTCCCTCCTCCCCTCCAGGAGCCATGGGGGACAGGCGACAGCCATGAGTGGGAGAGTATTTTCCTCTCACACACACACACATAAATTCCCTCTCACACACACACACATAAATTCCTTCTCACACACACACACACATACACCTCACCTCACCTCTTTCTCAGACGCTTACAGACACCCACTCACACCCACAGAGACACACTGACAAACACACAATTCTCTCTCTCAGTCACACACACACACACACACACCAGGTTGGGGGGGAGGGAAGGAATTGTGACCACCCACACTCCTTGCCACCATGATCATTTCAAAGGTCCCACACCACCATTTCCCTCATCTGGCATGCTGAGAAATGTACTCCCAGCATGCCAGACCAGGAAATTAGCATGCATTTCTTTAAATTAGACAGCAGTGGCGGAAGCATCAGCAGGGCGAGTGCTGAGCGGGACAGGAGAGAGAGTGAGTGAGTGAGTAAGTGAGGTAGTTCCCCCCCACCCTCCCCTGCTGCTTCCACTGCTACTGCTGAGGGGGCTCAGGCAGGCTGAGACCTTCCCCCAGCTGCCCTGCTGATGCGGCTGGGAAAAGGGGGGGGAATTATCAGCCGGGATGGGGGGCTCTCACCCACCCCCAGACATGGGGTTCTGGCTGGCATAGAGCCATGTGTGATGGCACATGCCTAAGGCCAGCTCTGATGGGCTCCATATTCTCAGAGACCCTAGCAGGGGTGGTGGTCATGTGGTTGGTGGGGGTGAATACTTAATAAATTGGCAGGTGGACTAATGTCCTGTTTGTTAACACCCAAGAGAGAGTGAGCGAGTGTGTGTGTGTGTGTGTGTGTGTGTGTAGTTCCCCCCGGCCCTGCTTCTTCCACTGCCACTGCCAAGGGGATCTCTGCTGAACTGACTGATGCCCAGTTCATGACTGCCAATTAATCCATACTTCCAGATTCTTCTCTGCTGTGCTACTGCCTAGCTAATTTGTCCCCATTTTATAATTGTACTTCTGGTTTTTCATTCCTTTGTGCAATACTTTGCATTTATCTTCGTTAAATCTCATTTTGTTTCTTCTAGCTCAGGTATCCAGGAGACACACCCCTTCTTCCCCCACACAGCTTGGTGTTCAGAGGATGGTCCCCCCTCAATTTTGTTTCCCTTCAAAAATTAAGGTAGAAGATATAAAATTAAGAAGGACTGTCTCCTGCACCCCAAAATTGGGAGGGGAAGGCAGTAACATCTCCACGCTCTTCCCCCTTCTCTTTTTACATAATAGCTGGGGCCTTGGATGTTCAGCATGGCAGAGCTCTCTCTCTGGGTGTTTTTAAATGAGATGGGGGAATCCACAGTCAGTGCGGGAGATGGGAGCATTATCTTTGAGGGAACGGTCCAAATGAGTGGCCCCACACATGGCCTCTCTGTCCATGCACTGCCCACCCTGTCCAACTTCCCCATGTGGGTACAGGGTGTGTGGGTTATGTGAGTGCCCCCTCGCCCCACGAGCCCTTCCCCATGTGGACGGTGGGTGTTCATGTGTGTGGCATCTCATTTAAAAATACCCTCTCTGGGTGTTTTCAAACAAGATGATAGCTCACATTAGCACTCACTAGGAGGGTTTTCACCTGCCTGTCTATTAGGTGTTCACCAGATGTTAGCCCACCCCCCTTCAGCCCCCACCCACTTGTACGCACTCTCCACTCATGGCATTGTCCAAGGACATCATGAACCCACCATGTCGGCCAGTGTGTGCTAATGCACACCCACACATCCACCTCATGTAGCGCAGCCTTAAATTAAGCAGCCACCGTGCTCTCCTCTCCTGTCTGCTGCTCTGGCCACTCTCACTGCTGAGTGCCGCCTGCCAATTTCAGACTCAGTTTGGCTGGACAGCAACAACTTGGGCTGGAGAGAGCAGCTAGGAGCTGGCTGGAAGTGGTGCAGCCAGAGCTGGAACGAACCAGGCATCAGAGAATGCGAGCCAAGCCCGGGATGAAATTGCTGAGCAGTGAGGAAGAAGCCCCCAGAGCAGCAGACAGGATCGTAGAGAACTCTGGCTACTTCTGATGGAAAGAGGGGCTGAGAAGGCTTCTTCCCTGACTGTGACCCCCCTTTCCTATGACAACTTTTCACAGTCCCTGCCTCCCAGTTCTTTCCAGCTCTGGCTCACTGCTCCCACCTGCTCTCCCCTTCTCTCAGTAAGGTTGTTCATTTCATCCTGGACTCAGCTTGCATTCCCTCTTGTAGCCATACAAGCACAGGAGCACTGCTTTGGATGGAAAAGTGGGTCAGAGCCAGGATTCAGGAGAGGGGAAAGCACTGAGTGCCACCACCTGTTACAGCTACTGCCAAAACATGAAATGCATGCAGGAGGGGGCTTTGGAGCATGTGTGAGAAGTAAGATGTGCTTGAGGCATGTTCCCGCTCCCGCATTAGGAGTGAAAACAGACATGACACAAACCACCCTTTAACCACCCTTGGTGGTCATTTATGCATGTTTCAGGGCTGCATAGGGCACCAATACAGTCCTGCAACATGCATAAATAACCACCAAGGGTGGTTAAAGGATGGTTAGCGTAATGTCTGTTTTCACCCTAGATCTAAGCCTCAAAAAACAACTTTAGAGCCCTAGAATCCCTCACAAAAACTATATAGGCAATTCCAGAAAAGACAGGAAGAAGACTGACAACTCACAAAGGCAAACCCTTTGTAATTATTATAGCAGGTCCAAAGAGATCCAGGAGGCCACTCTGGCAGTACAACAGTAGTGGCGGTGAGCGCGCCAAATTCACCGCTGCAAGGAAGACCTGACAGTGAGAGTGAGGTAACTCAAACATTAAAAGAAATGAAAGAACAAATGATGAGAGAGTTTGGCAAAGTGCATACTACCTTAGATGCTGTGAATAAAAAAGGTGAAAACTTGGTGGGTTGCATGGATAATACTGAAGAGAGGATGGTAGATATAGAACACAGGGAGCTGGAGACTGATTCCAAAATGACACAGATAAATAGAAAAATACAGGAACTATCAGATAAATGTACAGACCTGGCAAACAGAGGAAGAAAAAAACGCCAGTTCCTAGGCATCAAAGAAGGAGCTGAGGGACAAAATGTCAGGGCATTTATCCACACTGTGCTCCAGAAAATGTTCCTGGAGGAGGTGCAGCTCCATGTGGCTGAAATAAAGAGGGCACATAGGTCCCTCAGACCTAAACCATCAGCAGATGCCCTACCTAGAGCCATAATAGTAAAATTCTACAAATTTAATGAAAAAGAACAGATCCTGAAGCTAGCTAGATCCTTGGGCGGGCTGGAGTTCCAAGACACAAAAATAAAAATCTTAAGTGACATGGCAGCTGAAACCTGGAACCAAAGGAAAGTCTGGCATAAATATATGGACCCCCTCTATGCACAAGGTCTTAAACAAAGAATTGAGCAACCAGTCAAATTTGCCTTGATACATGAAGGGAGAAAAAAAATATTTTTGAAACCAGAGAAGCTAGAGACCTTCCTGCAAGCAAACCCATGCCTGAGAGACTCACAATCAAGATTTGAGCTCAACAACAGATGAAAATAGATCAATGTGACAACTTGGCAGCATCCTTAAGTTGAAATAAACTCTGTTATACAATCAAAGTGTTGGTAGAACACGTAGAAGAAAGAAGAGGGGAGGGAAGAAGAAAAGAACACGTAAGAGACTGGTCCAGTGAGACAGATAGTATTGCATAACCTGTTACTGTTAGTTAAATGAATTAAGTTGGATTCCCAAACAAAACAAGTAAAAATATTTAATAGTATATAGGCAATATAAAGAGTTAAATAACTTAAAGTTATAACAAAATATATATATATAAGTTGGGATAAGTACGGGTATATTGTTATACAAAAAGGTGTAATAAAAAGAAGAGTCACCAGAGGGACCTCCAGTGTAAAATGTAAGAACTTAAACACAGCATTCTGCTGCTATGAAAAAAACAGTGTGAAACGGATGATCTTCCTATAGTTGGTAATAATAAAATAAATTTTTTAGGAGGGATGATTTTTGTTGAGTTTAGTAGTTATAGAGTTGAATATTGTAGGGAGAGGATTGTGGTGGCTTCAGCCCTTATTTTTTTGAAATCAGGCCCTAATAGTGTGGAGGTTGTGGCCTTTATCTTTCTGAAAACAGAACCTTGTTAATGAGGAGGTTTTGGCCTTTATCTTTCAGTTGAGACACAGTCGAGACACAGATGACCATGTGGGGACCTACAGTCAGCTGCATGGGGTCATGAAGGGGGGTGGGACGGGGTGGCCCAAAGAGGAACGTAGTGCGGCCACTGCGACATGCCCCAGCGATAGCCCATCTGTGCCATGTGGTGGGCAACAAGATAGTAGGCCTCAAAAGGACTGGAACCAGTGAGCCCAACCTGAACATTGGCACGGGACCCCACCTCAGACAGTGCCAGCAGCTTGGGTCCTGTGGGATCGGGCAAGGCATAGTCAGCTCCAGGGTGCCACGACAGTTGTCCGAGCTCCAACAGGTGGCAATAAGACGCCCCACGCGAATGCTGGTAGCCACGGGCCCCGAGGATGCAGCACAAGTAGAACACAACAAGTCCGCCAGACAGGTCTTGAAGCCGGACAAGGCACATACAGAGAGAGCTGACACCGTCTCAGCAGCAGATCATGACACCTGCGACCCCCTCAACTCCAGAATATGCCGATCCGGAAAAGAACAGAAGCCCAGCTCCTCTGCATGGAGCCAGCACTACATATCCAAAGTGGTGAAGGCCCGAGCTCAGACACCGATAGGCATCCGGGAGGGTAGCAGGGGAGCTCAGGAACATTTGAATGGGCTGGGAGTGCCACAGGTCAGCTAGAGCCATGGTCTCACTGTAGGTCCAGCAATGCTGACCAGCTGCAGAACTGCAGAGCGGGAGCACCAAAGCAGCAGTATTGGCCATGGTGCAGCTGGCAGAGGGTCTGATAAGCAAGGAAGAGGGGCCCCACAAATCAAAGTAGGCAGAGGAGGCAACCAGGGGAGCTCCAAGGATACGCAATAAGGGTACAGGCAGCACTCTGGGATGGCTAGGAAGCGATGCGAAGGAAGCGGACGCAGCACAGCTGTAGGAACTGAAACCTGGGGACAGGCTACATACAGACAGCTGTGTTAAGCAGACAATGTACAATCACCCACACATGCCCTCACTTAGCCACCTACTTGCCCGAACCACAGCCCTCCCCCCCTGCACCTGAGCAACCAACACCACAATACCTGCCAGTGACTGGTACCAGGAGAGCCAGGATGTACAGGTGTAGCCCTCCGGGTACAGGTGAGCGGCCCCCTGCCACCCAGACCACTTGTTAATGCATAGCCCGCAACCAATTGGTGAAGCACCACGATGCAGGCCCCAACAGACAGCCGCAGGCATGTGGGTGTGTTCCAGCCACAGGCCCCCATAGCGTGCCAGAACTCGCAGCACAATAGCAGGAGTGACCCTCTGAGCAGCATGCCTAACCACGGCCGGTGTTCTAGGGGCACTTACTGGCACAGCTCCTTGCTGATAGCAGTCATGGAAGCCAACCAATGGGGTGCCCGTTGGCTCTTACTGGAGGTCATCACTGAGTGGTACCGCCAGCATACCGAGCTCCAGTGGGTCACCATGGAGCTCCTCCAACTGTGCACAGGTGTCCGGGACTGCCTGGCCCGGTCTGCTGCAAGCAGCCTGCTCGCCCACCATAGGCACAGCTGCATCCAGGCCATGTGCACGGCATGCAGGCTGTCCAGGGTTTACCGCAGGGCCGTCCTGATTACACGCACCCATCCAGCTGCCCTCAGGCAAGCAGCTGTTCACCACTACTGAAGGAGGGTGGCCCTCCTCAGTGCAGTCATACTCATGATGCCCAGCCAAATGCACCTCTGGGCCCAGCAGAGGTGGGAGTGGGCCCTGACATGATGGGACAATGCTGCTTGCAGAGTCCACTTCAGGATGGATCGGCGCACCCTCCGGTGACTAGCAGAGCTTCTGCAACCCTGGCTGGAGCGACAGCACACCCCCATGCAGTCCCTTATACCTGTCATGCAGCGGGTGGGCATAGCGGTCTGGGTCCTGGCCACCCGGGATTCCTGCCATTCCGTGGCGCAACACTTTGGTGTGGGCCTGACAACCATTACCTGCATCATCCACGACTTCGGTGAGACTTTGGAGGCATCCTCCTTGACCGCGTGATCCAACTCGTGGATCAGGAGGCTGTGATGACCGGCTTCCAGGCTTTCATGTTCCTGAACTGCCTGGGTGCTATCAATGGCACCCATGTCGGTATCCTCTGTCCCCCCACGATGATGCAGTTGAGTATATCAACAGGCATGGATACCATTCACTGCAGACTGCAGGCCGTTGTCGATCAACGGGGCTGGTTCACTGATAACTTTACCGGCCACTCCGGCTGCAGCCATGATGCCCAGATCCTCGCCATCTCTCCCCTCTTCACATGGATGTATAGGGGGGACTATGCCAACATGCGGATGACCCAGATCGAGGGGGTGTTGATGCCCCTCTGCATAATTGGGGACCCAGCCTATCCACTTCTCCGATGGCTCATGAAGGCCCATCCAGTGGCCAGGAACCAAATGGAGTCCCTGTACAACACCCAGTTGTGCACAGCGAGGATCGTGGTTGAGAGGGCCTTCAGTGCACTCAAGCAGAGATGGAGGTGCCTTGCCGGGCACCTGGACTACTCGGTGGAGACCTCCGCGCTCGTCATTGGTGCCTGCTGCATGTTGCACAATATCTGCGAGACCAATGGGGCAGCTGTGGGGTATCCCATGCCACAGTGGCCAGCTGGCCTGGTCCCACTCTATGTGAATGAGTCGGAGTACCGTTATGTCCACCCTCCATGGCTGTCTGCTGCCCTTGCACCACACCCCACCCCTGGCCGTCCCCCCACCCCTTGTGGTATCATTACCCATTTTCAGGGGGCCTCTGTCCCCTCTTGGGTGTCCCCCTGTGGGTCTTTCAGGTGCTGCTGCTGCTCTTCCTCTTGCTCCATCGCCATGTCATCACTCTTCCTGTTCTCTGTTGTCTTGCCTCCTCATTCCCCTGCTGCTGTGTGCCCTTTAAATATCCCTCCTTATTCTGTTTGTTGGTCTTTGCTAGGCAGCGACGCTGTGTGCATTCGTCACGGCTGGGGATAGCTGTGTGTGATCCTGCCTGGTGGTTGCTATTCAGACATTACTTTTGGCTGTTTCCTGGTGGGAACTGCATTGACCATGGTTCTGGAGCTTAGGGGCGGATCCAGAAGTGATGTGGTTGGGGGGTTGAAGTCCAAAGTTAGTATAGCTCGGTACAGGTGAGCAGGCCCCGCCTCCAGACCCACCTCTAGCCCCACCCCCTACCAAGTGAGCAACAGTGTTAGGCCAGTTTATCCCCCAACCCGAAGCCATGGGAAACCCCCCAAGCCACAGCTCCAGCAGGGGAGGGGGACTCAGGTTCGGTGGAGCAGTGGATATGATAGCTGGGTTCCAGCTGCCACCTGAAAGTGGGCATCAAACACAGAGGGTTAAATAACCCCTTCCCCTAGTCTCACTACAGGAAAATACGAAGTCTAGGGGCAAATCCCCATTGTACTCCCTGCCAAAGAGGGAAATAAATCAGGGAGGGGCAAATGCCCCCTTAAGCCCAAAGTAGATGAGTGGGAAATCCTCACTATGCAAAAGAGGGCAATAAAAGAGAGGGGGGAAATGCCGCCTTATAAGCCAATCAGTTAAAAAGCAAATCCCCACTGCACTCCATACCCAAAGAGAACAATAAAAGAGAGATGGGCAAATGATGCCCTTTTGTAGGGGTGTGCATGTCATTTTCATTATTACAATAACAATAATTAACATTGTTTTTATTATCATTGGGTGATTTCAGATGTTACGGGTGGGCGGTTCACCACAGTGAACCCCCAGGGGGGTTGAACATCACAACCACGGGCCGGGGTGGAAGAATGACCCAAACAGATGTGACGGGACCGGGACCACGGCCGGGAACCGGGCCGAACCATCACGGACCGGGGCAGCACAACAGACGTGCAGCCGAACCCCCATCGTGGTCAAAACTCCCAGAAGGCACCGGGCAGGGGCGGGACACAGACATGGCCGCCTGAGGGCAAATGAAGCCAAAAGGCACACAAGGGAACGCCCACACAAGGGAAACAGGAAGGGAGGGGGGAAGAGGGAGAACAGGCTAACAGGCGCCACACACAGCACATGCACACACACACACAGCGGACCCGCAGCGGGACACACTGCACGACCACACACCTGGGCACACACACACCCCCACACCCACACCCACACCACACCCACAAGGGAAAGGTCGGGAAGGGGGGGCAGGGGCACCCGGAACACAGCACGAGGAACAACGGGAGGGACGAGGGGGGGCACCGCCAAGGGGCAAGGCACAGGCAGCAGCA
>QEPC01008498.1:55052-67109 GCA_003113815.1 Sphenodon punctatus
CCAGGCCCCGCACAAGCCCCCCCAGGCTGGCCCCACCAGCCCATGCCCCACCAGCCCCAGCCGCTCCCACCAGTCCCTGGCCCCATCAGCCCAGACCGCCACACCCCCCCACCTAAAAGAGGCCCCAAAAGAGACCCCAGTCGGCCCCTCCCAAGCAGGCCCCAGCCCCCCTGGCAGGCCCCACCTGCTGCCCTGCAAGTCATCTGCACCGGTGTCTGTCGCTGCTCTGCTGCGCTCTCCACGAGAGTCGAGTGGAGTGAGTCGTGACTGGCTCCTGCACGCATAACCCAGTTGTGAGAATGTTAGGAGCCATCTCGAAGAACCTCCTTTACAAGGTAGCAACCTTCTGATCAGCACATGGGCAGGAGCTGTTTGTAAACAAGCAGCCTTATCTCCCAGCCCGATCGCTGTCCCCGCTGCTGCTGCAGTGCTACTAGGAGGGAGAGTCAGGTAAGCCCTCCCCCCTCCCCCAATGCAACCCAACTCGACAGGGGTCAGGACCAACAATTTTTGTTGTTTGTTTGTAAAGAATAATTTAAAAAAAGACAGTGTGACCACATGCCAAATCCTCCCTATGCATTCAATGGCCAATTCACCCCTGGCTGCAACCTCCGTACCAGGAACAAGGGCAGCCCCACGTAGAGCATGTTGCAGTAGTCCAGCCTCGAGGTGATGAAGGCATGGTTGAGGGAGGCCAGGTCCAGGTCAGAGACGTATGGACGCAGCCTCTGCACCAGATACAACTGGCGGAAAGCGGCCTTCGCCACTACCTCCACTGTTGCTCCAGGCAGAGATCTGCATCCAATATCACGCCCAGACTCTGAACCTGCTGAGCTATAGGAGGGCAAACCCCACCAATCAGGGGGGCCAACACATCCCTCACTCTCCCCACCAACATCACCTCCATCTTATCAGGATTGAGCTTCAGTCTGCTCTGCCACGTCCATTCCACCACGGCCTCCAGACACTGGGATAGCACCGAGACAGCAGGGTCTGGGTCAGTTGAAAAAGAGAGGTACAGCTGAGTATCATCAGCATATTGGTGACATCACACCCCAAACCCTCTCACGACCACCCCCAAGGGCTGCATATATACATTAAATAACAATGGAGCCAGAATGGAACCCTGCGGAACGCCGCAGGATAAAGCACGGGAGCAAGATGTTTCAACCCCCAACACCATCCACTGGCTTCTCTCCGAGAGGAATGAGCGGAACCATTCAAGAACAGTCCCATCCAGACCCCCCAGGTCACGCAGCCATCTCAACAGCAGCCCATGGTCCACGATGTCAAAAGCAGCCAAGAAATCTAGCAGGATAAGAAATGTTGAACATCCTGCATCCATCTCCTGGTGGAGATCATTGACCAGTATCAGACTGTTCCCTTTAATATCAGACTGGTCCCTTTTGGCAAAAGGGGTCGGGGACAGGAGGCTACCATTCAGTTGACCAGCAGCAGGACAGGAGCAGCAGTCAGGGCATATGACTTATGGGGGGGGCAGGGTTTAGGGTGGTGAGATGGGTTGAGATTTTGGGGTGGACCACAGCTCCTAGGCCAGCTTGCTCTAGGGACCACTCTCATTTTAGTGTGGCTCAGCCTGTGATAACAATTAAGAGGGCAGCTCCCTGCCAGCACAGTAGGGTGGTGGGAGCACAGTACCTATAATGGATAGCCCAGTCTTCAAAGCACTGTTCTAGCACAAGCTGCTCCAATGAAGTGAATGGGACTTGTGCCAGGGAAGTCAACAGTCTTAGGCAACATTATAGGGTCTGAATCTGCCAGCTGCATGTGGAGCAGTGAAAATGCATGTTTCAGAGAGAACAATTTGGAGATTCAGGGTAATTTCAGACATTACGTGCACCCGGGTCACTACAGTGGATTCCCAACCATGGCAAGCTGGCCAACCCCCTCCCATGGTCCAGGAAAGCCCCGAACAGACGTGAAGGGAGCAGGACCATGGCAAGGAAATGGATGGACAGACCACAGCCCGGGGCAGCACAACAGATGTTACGCTGATCTTTGACTGTGGTCAGAACACCCAGAAGACACCGGGGTGGGGTGGGAGGCAGACATGGCCGACTGAGGGCAAAGGAAGCCAAAAGAGCCAAAAGGCAATGCCCACACAAGGGAAACAGGAAGGGAGGGGGAGGAAGGAGGAGAGTGGCCAAGGCAGCACACCCTACAGGCACAGGGAAGCCATGGACATAGCACAACACAGAGCACACACATATGCCTGGGTGCAAACACACCCGAAGGGGGGAGCACACCGGGAAGGTCAACACACACAGCACCATGGATGGGGGGCGGGGGGAGCCCCGGGCCAAGGAAGAGGAGGAGACTGGGCCGGGAACAGTCCAGGACATGGTGAAAGGTACCCAGAACCCCATTGACAGCACAGGGAGCACGGGCCACCCAACAGCATCCTCATGAATGTTGCATCCCTTGTCCCTCCCTCAGTTCCCCCTTCCCTGTCTCCTCTCCCCATCTTTAGATCGTAAGCTCTCAGGCAGGGACCATGTCTATTTGAAGCTCTGTAAAGCACCAGGTAAATTGCTGGCACTATATAAAAGGTAATAATAATTTATTTATTATTTATTTATTTAATAGATTTATATCCTGCCCCTCCTGCCATGCAGCCCGGGGCGGCTTACAACAATAAAATACAATAAAAACAATTTAAAACACTCAGTACAATAATAATAATAATAATAATAATACATCACAGGGGTCCCCACTGGGATGGAGCAGGGTCACAGGGGGAGGGTAACCAAGCCGGGGAAGGCACCGGAGCGGTCCGAGGCAGGTCCAGATGGCAAGGATCCCCCTCACTGATGCAGAAGCACGGCTGGGGATGGAGGTAAGCTGGATCCTGCGGACAGCACATGCAGCCTCCCCAGAGGAGTCCAGGAGGTGCTGTCCAGTGGCCCCAAGTCCCGCACAGTTACGGAGGCACCTAGGGGGTGGGGATGGGAGGACAGGGCACGGACACAGGTGTGCGGGCAGTCAGGCAAGGAAGACACCACACAGAGCTGGTAGCGGTGTCAGGCAGCAGGAACCAGACAAAGGGGGGGGCTGGCACGGAGAGGAACGCCACAGGCAGCGAAGGACAGAGGGTGCCCCTGGAGGGGGCACAGCGACACAGGCGAGCGGAACTGAGGCAATCGAACCAGCCAGAACAGCCACAAGGCTGGAATGGTGTGGAGCGAGTGGCCAGTGCCCCAAGCTGGTAGGGAGGTGCAGGGAGCACACGATGGGGCTGTCATCCATTACACCGAAGACACAAGGGGCCTCACAGCCAACTTCAGGGGATCACAAAGGGGGATGGGACCGGTTGGCCCACCAGATGCACGTAGTGGGCCAATGAGGCATGCCCTGGCAGTAGCCCAGCCCTGTCATGTGGTGGGCAATGAGGTAGTAAGCCTCAAATGGATGCAGCACAGTGAGCCCCATCTGAACATCAGCATGGGTCCACACAGCGGCCAGCACCGCCAACTGCGGTCCCGTGGGCCCCGACAAGGTATAATCAGCAGCAGGGGGCCATGGCAGGTGCCCAAGCTACAACAGGTGGTAATACACCACCCCACATGACCGCTAGTAGCCATGGGCCCCGTGGATGCAGCAGAAGAAGGAAACGGCCAGGGCAGGGCCCCCCTCCTCCAGACAGGTCGTGAACCCAGCCAGGCTACACACCAAGAGGGTGGACACAGTCTCTGCCACAGACCACGCCACATGCAAGCACCTCATCTCTGGAATGCGCCCTTCAGGAAAGGGATGGAGGCCAAGCACCTTCACATGGAGCCGGCACGCGCTACCGCTCACCTCATAGCTGAAGTAGCGGAGCTCGGAGCTCAGACTCACATAGGCACCAGAGAGGGTATCTGGGCAGCACAGGAGCAGTTGCATGGCCGGGGACTTCCACAGGTCACATAGGGCCATGGTCTCCCGGAAAGTCCAGCTATGGGGGGCGCCAGGCGATCCGGGGCACGGGAGCTCAGGGGAAGCACTGGCGGCTATGGTCCATGTGAGCAGCAAGGAAAGAGGGGTCCCACAATGCCATGTGGGCTGGGGAGGGAAGCAGGGGAGCCCCAAGGACACACGATAAGGCCGCAGGCTGCAACAAGGTATGGCTAGCAAGCGATGCGTGGGGAGCAGACCCAGCACAGCTGCAGGAACCGAGCGCACAGACTTTCCTCAAGCACTAATAGCAGGGAGGTGATGACAACAGGCAACCAGCTGCAGACCGCACTGATGGGCACATGTGGGTCCGAGGCACGAGCCTCCAGAACGGGAGCACAGGTGCATCCAGGGGAGGGGTGAGATCTGCAGGTACACACTGGCCGTCAGGCAAGCGGATCCCCTGCCCCCTTCCTGTTACCATGAAGCAGACAATAAAGCTGTTGTAGCTACACCTTGTGATTATTGTCCATACCCTGCCTCCTTTTGCCCTACCCCCTACCCCTTCCCCCCGCCTCGCTTGCCCTTTGCTCTCCTCTCCCTTCCATCTTTCTCTGTCCCACCACATTCCCCTGCTGCTGTGTGCCCTTTAAATCTCCCTCCCTGGTCTGTGCATTGTGCATTGCCTGGCAGCCTGGCGTTGCCTGGCAGCGACATTGCGTGCCCTCACCATGGCTGGGGATCATTCGTTCTGATTCCGGCTGGTGGTTGCCGTTCAGTCATTACTTTTGGCAGTTTCCCAGTGGGAATCGCTTTCACCATGCTTCCAGGGATGGTCCCATCCCGACCTCTGAAAGCATGGCTGGCTTTGGCCCCTGCGGGTGATTGACTGTGCTGAACATCTGGATGTTTCTTTTAAACCCTACATTGACTCTGTTGCTAAATCCTGTCGCTTCTCCCTCCATAACATTGCTAAGATTCTCCCTTTTCTCTCTGTCTCGTCTGCCAAAACTCTTGTTCATGCTCTGGTCATCTCTCGCCTCAATTACTGTAACCTCCTTCTCACTGGCCTTCCCCGGTCTCACCTTTCTCCCCTCATCTCTGTCCAAAACTCTGCTGCCAGGGTCATCTACCTCGCCAGTCGCTTCGACCATGTGCAGCCCCTCCTCTCTTCGCTTCACTGGCTTCCCCTTCCTGAACGAATCCTGCACAAGCTCCTAGTCTTCACCTATAAAGCTCTTCACAACCTTGCTCCCCCCTACCTCTCTGCACTTATCGCCCTCCATACTCCAGCCCGTGCACTTCGCTCCTCCTCTGTCCCTTCTCTCACCCTTCCACGCCTTCCCTGCTCCCCTAAGCGCCTTCGTCCCTTCTCACTTGCTGCCCCCCATGCCTGGAACTCCCTCCCTGTCCACATCCGCCTTGCCCCCTCCCTTCATACCTTCAAATCTCTCCTTAAAACTCACCTCTTTCGCTCTGCTCTGTCTGACTCTTTATCCTGCTGAGCCACTATTCCTATACCTACGATCGGTTTACCCTTATCCTTGCAACATGGACCTGCCTGCTGTCATTCTCATCGTAACCAAGCCAAGTACGTGCACTTGAGACCTCGCATCTTCATGAATGTTAGACCCCTTGTCTCTCCCTCTGTTCCCCTTCCTAAGTCTCTCCCCCAGCTCCTGTCTCTCAGATTGTAAGCCCTAGGGGCAGGGACAGTGTCTATTTTATTACTTTGTAAAGTGCCAGGTACACTGCTGGCGCTATATAAATGTTTGTTAATAATAATAATAATGCCACTGACCAGATGTTCAGGGCTCTTTGGCCATGCCGCGGGATTGTCTGTGGTTCACTGTGGATCTTGTAACATCTGAAATTACCCTCTGTGACTCCATATCTGAAGGATTCCTATGTCAGGGGGGTGGAACGGGGGGTGGGGTGGGACAGGGAGGGTTTGCAACCCAAACACTGGAGTGAAACTCAACCCCTCACCCCCACAGATGATGAGAGACCAAACTTTAGGGAGAGGCTGACCACCCCAAACTTGGGTTGGAGACTATTCCCTCCTGCTCCCCTCTGCCCCCATTTTTACAGCCTTCCACATATACACAAAATTCATCACAGCCTAAAAGTTCCAACATACAAAACATAGTGCCAGAATAATCCTCTGTCAAAAGCCTGAGTCAACAATGTAGGTATTGCAGTCTGATCCAAGCCTCCCTGCAGCAAGGCTTGTACAAAGAGATCATCAAAGAAAATCTGCAGTAGTCAAGCAGGGAGGTGATTATAGCCTGGAGCAGTGTGTGCAGCAAGGTCACAGGAAGGATAAGTGCTCACACTGACTGTTCCAGAGACAGCAGCAGGCAGTTGAAAGGCAGGGAACGCTGGAGGGAAAAAATCAGGATGAAGTGTAACACCAAGGACTGTAACCCTGGTGCCCCAGCTAGACTCTTAATCAATATTTACCAACAGAAAACCACAGGTTTAAGCGAATAGTTAAGGCTTGCACATATTTACTAACTAAAATACCACCAGAATAAGGAATCAGTGATGCCTCACAAACGTTCAACTAAGCACCAAAAACCAAGGAAATGAACAATAAAGGCTCACACCTTAATTTTCAAACCAAAAGACCTCCCAAGAAAGGAATTGGTGGAGACAAACAATCAACTACACACCAAAAAGCAAGGAAATACACAATTAAGGCTCACACATCAATTTTCTAACCAAAAAACCTCCCGACAAAGGAATCAGTGGCACCTCACAAACATTCAACTAAGCACCAAAAAGCAAGGAAATGAAAGATTAAGGCTCCCTCATAAATTTACTAACCAAAAACCTCCACTTAAAAAAACCAACAACCCAGTTCAGGTTAAATCACAAACCAAAAAACCTTCACATGCAGAAAAAAACCTAAGTACCAAAAAGCAAGAAAATACACAATTAAGACTCTCACCTTAGCTTGTGCCCCATGTAAAAAGAAAAAAACCCACCAACTCTAACAGACATTGAATAACCTGGAGAACAACGAACAAAAGTATTCCACCATCAAGCATTCAACATGTTTACCTTAATCTGCACCCCATGTTAAAGGATACAAATTCCTCCCCCCCCCCCGGTGAACGTCCTCTCATGGAACAGCAAATGAAAGAATTCTACCAACAAGAAAACAACATGTGGAGATGTGCCAGCATCAACACAAAAGACCCCTCTTCCCTGTATCATTATCACCCTTCTGAAAGCTTGTTTTCCTCATCCTCATGTATTAGATTGGCCAGTCATAGCTGAAAACCAAGGAGGAGTCTTGATAGCTTGGGCTCTAATCTTCATAGAATAGGAGAACTGTATCTCACGGTGTGTGTATCCATGTGTGGATCACATAACACCAACACACTAATTACATGGGGCTCAAGTTAAAGTGAGCATGTTGTATGCTTGACTGGTGGCGAGGTGCTGGTGTGGGGAGGAGTGCTGATGGAGAGGGTTGCGAAGAAAAAGGGCCTGTGGCACTGCGCATGTGGGTCACCTCCATGTTCCTACCTTGCATGTAGGGACTACATTTCCCAGCATGCCAGATAGAGGACATGGCAGCAGCCCACGCACACGGTGTTGTGGGCCCTTTTTCCTCACTATCCCCCTCCACCAGCACTCCTCCCCCACATCAGCACCTTGCCACCAGTTATGATGCTGCCTGGGTCATGCTTCACCTAGTGGACTGGTAGGCAAACACAGAAGACAGGCGGGGAGCGGCTGAGACAGTAGACAAGTGAGCTGGCTGGGTGGGGAGGGGTGTGTAGGTTCCCCCACCACCACCACTCTACCCCCACGGAGGCAGCCCAAAGACTGCAGGAAAAGAGAGAGGCATAGGCTGGCAGAGTTTCACAGAGGCAGTCAGATGGGGGGAGGGGAGCAGCATTAGATCTTCCCACCCTACCCCCTGCCCAGGCTGCTGGCAAGGGGCAAGCAGAGGGACTGAGAGGCAGCCATGCAGCCAGGCAGTTGGGTGGAGGGGCGGCAGTAGTTTCTCCCCCCTGCCCCAGGCTACTGGCAAGAGCGCATTAGTAGGGAAGCCTTGATAGGTGATTCACCCCCTCCCCCTTCATACAAGCAACAGAGACTGACATCAATGTATTCTGTCAGCTTCCGCACTGAGTGTTCTAGCCATAACCTAACATGTTTTTTTTTAACAACTTAGGAATTAGAAACCAATCAACCTCCAGTCTTTCAAACCACAAAAGCCCCCACAGGATCCCAGTGATGAATTTTTATCACCTCTCCATGGCTGTGAAACTGATCACCATCACACTGCAAGCCTGGTCAATATCATGGTCGCCAAAAAAACAAAAAAACACCAACTCTACAAACAGCCAAAACTCTGCTGCCAAGGTCATTCACTCTGCCTGTCACTTCGAACATGTGCAGCCTCTCCTCTTCTCTCTTCACTGGCTCCCCCTTCCTGAACGTATCCTGTTTAAACTCCTGGTATTCACATTCAAAACACTCCACAACCAAGCTTCGCCTTACCTCTTGGACCTAATCTCCCTACGCACTCCTGCACGCACTCTCTGCTCTTCCTCTGTCCCCTCACTCACTCTCCCTCGTTTCTCCTGCTCACCTAACCGCCTTCGACCCTTCTCCTTCGCTGCCCCCCGTGCCTGGAACTCCCTCCCTACCCACATCTGCCTTGCCCCCTCCCTCCGCTCCTTCAAATCCCTCCTCAAGACCCATTTTTTCCTCGTTGCTTTTCCCAATGCCTGCTAGTTGTTCCCCTTATGCTTACTGCCTGCCCTCCTCTGCAGACTGTTGCAACCAACCTGATTGTAACCAAGCCAAGCACACGCACATGAGACTTCGCATCCGTCTGAATGTTTGTTTGTCTTCACCCCTGTCTCTTCCACTGTCCCCTCTCCCTGTCTCCCCCTCCTTGTCTTTTAGATTGTAAGCCACAGGCAGGGACCGCATCTATTTCTATGTTCTGTACAGCACCAGGCACATGGCTGGTGCTATATAAATGTTTATAATAATAACAACAACAATAACAATAATAATAAATAACTTCATCATTTCTCAACCAATTCACACAAAAATTGGACACACACCTCCTCCCCTTGCCCAAACCACCATCACTACAAACTGCCAAACCACCAGTACCAATGAACAACATTTTAGGGGTCATAGAATGTTGGGAGGGGGTGGTGGGTTATAATGAATTAATTAATTAATTAATTATTTTTATTGCTTAGTCATAGACCATTGCAAAACACAAACAACAATAATAACAATACATAATCCCAACAGAAAACATAACAGATAATGAAAATACTAAAAGAATAAGGGAACATGTTGATCAGACATCAAGTCCCAATTTAACCGATACAACCTGTAGGGTTGCCCTTATTTATCTAATACATATCAGTGACAAAGACTGCCCTACCATTTAGTAAGGGTTTCAAGTTGGGTCCTCAATGTCATCTAAAGATTTAAATTCCACAAAGTGCTTTCTTAAATGATGTGCTTGCAAAAGGAAGGTCGCTACCTGCTGAATGACCTGGACATCTGAGTTATCCAACAGTATGGCGAGAAGCACAGAGTCAGAATGACCCAGGAACCTTCTCAAAATAGGGAGAAGGTATTTTGCTCTAATAGAGTCATACAGAAGACTACAAAAGTAAGTGAGTCATGGGGTGTTTTCAGACATTACGGGCGGCTGGTTCACCACAGTGAATTCCTGGTGGGGTGAACAGAACAACCACCCCCCGGGGCGAAGAAAAGCCCCGAACAGACGTGATGGGACCGGGACCACGGCTGGGAATCGGGCCGCCAGATCACAGCCCAGGGCAGCGCAACAGACGTGACACCAATTCCCAGCCATGGTCAAAACTCCCAGAACCCACCGGGCAGGGGCGGGACACAGACATGGCCGCCTGAGGGCAAACGAAGCCAAAAGGCACTAAAGGGAATACCCACACAAGGGAAACGGGAAGGGATGGGGGAGAGGGAGAAGAGTCGCACAGGTACCACACACAGCAGGCACACAGGCAGCGGAGGCACAGCGGAACACACAGCACGAGCACACACCCGGGCACACCCACACACAAGGGGAAGTAAGGGAAGGGGGACACGGGTGCCCAGGCAACACACTAGGCAAAATGACAGCAAAGGGGGGGACATGAAAGAGGGGGGGAAATTGCAAAGGGGCAGGGCAGGACACAGGCAACAGCAACCACAACCCCCCCAGCAGCACAGTCCGCCCGGGTGCCCCCACAGCAACACAGGCAGTCTTGGAAAGGGGGGGGAACCAGGACCTCGGGACAAAGGCACAGCGGGGGCCCACAATTCACAGTGAGTCAGGCAGGAACGGTCCAGGAGGCACACGGAGACCCCACACTCACTGAGGGGCTGATGGAGGGCAGCCAGGACAGCCGGTGCAGTGCTGCAGGTCCAAGGACACCCCCCCCCGAGGAAGCACCGAGGGCCAGTCCGGGGGTGCTGGAACCCCCAGGTCACACAAGCACCCAAGGGGGGGGCGGCAGCAGGTGGAAGCACTGGCGGGTGGGGACAGGTAGCTGGACACAGGCGGGTCGGTGAGGCCATGAAGAGCACCTAACCCAGGCACCAAGGAGGGCAACCACGGATGGAAACCCCAGGTGTGCAGGCAGACCTGGGGGCGGGGCCACAGGCAGGGGCAGCAGCACCCCACGAAGCAGGAATCACCACAGCACAGCAGAGACATCAGGGAGGGAGCAGCCAGTGGGGACCGGCCCCCCCGGACAGGGGTGGGAGCCCACATGGGGGAAGGACACCGGGGGGCTGGGAGGAACACTGGGACTCACAGGCAGCCGCTGGGGGCCACTGGGGACCCAGGGGCTGGGCGCCCAACCCGGTGAACCGGGGGGGCAATGGATCAAGCCCCGGCGGTACCCCAGCATGGACATGTGGTGGGCAATCAGGAAGTAGGCCTCGAAGGGATCATGCATGGAGAGACCCAGCTGGACGTCCGCACGGGACCACACCCCCAACAGGGCCGACAGCTCCACCGCGGAAGGCTCCGACACACAGCAGGCAGCAGAAGGGGGCCAAGGAAGATGTCCCAGCTCCAGCAGCCAGTGGTACACCGCCACACGGGTGCACTGGTACCCACGCACCCCGTGAACACAGGCAAAGTAGGATATGGCCAAGGCAGGGCCACCCTCAGCAAGGTACACCGTGTAGGCACCCAGCCCGCACACACTCAGTGCAGACACGGTCTCAGCCCCAGACCAGGGCACATGGGAACACTGCTTGTCCAGAATGCATCCATCAGGGAAGCGAACCAGACCCAGGGTGCCTGCATGCAGCTGGCAATCACGAGCGCTCGCCTCATATCTGAAGTAGCGAAGTCCGGAGCTCAAGCTCACAAAGGCACCCACATGGCTGGCCAGGCTGCCCAGGAGCAGCCTCACGGCCGGGGTATGCCACAGGTCACACAGAGACATGGTCTTGTGGAAGGTCCAGATAAGGGGGGCTTCATGGGGGCCGGGGAGTGGGAGCCCGGTGGATGGACAACCAGCCATGGTGCAGCAAGGCAGGGGAGAATAACACCATGGACAGGGGGGCACACATACCCTCCAGGGCCGGGAAAGCCTCCGAGGGGCCCCAAGGACAGGAAAAGAGGCCATGGACCGCAACATTGTAGCACGACAGAGCGAGGCATGGGGTGAGGACCTGGCACAGCTGCCCAACACAATAGCACTCACATAACAGCTAATCGGGATGCCAAGGCCACGGTGTTGCAAACAGACATGGGGGGGGGGCTTGGTGGGTGAAGGCATGCAGCTGCAGAAGGAGTGCACGGAACCGCGTGCCCATGCAGGCATGAGCACCCATGCGCAGCCTGCACGTGTAACCATGGGCACGCCCACAAACCCATGCACCCCATTGGGGGTCCCGGCCAGCTAGGGGCCGGCTCCTGGCACGGCCACCCATCGGAGGGCCATAATAAACGTCTCACAACCTCAGGGGCCCCCACCACCATGGAGCGGGACAGGGCAGCCACCTACTGGATGCACCTCACGTTCACAGTCGAGTGGTACCGCGACCACACTGAACAGCTGCGCCTCCTTGATGCGGAGGTACACCTGGCCACCCAACTACAGGTTTCCCTGGCCTGGTGAGCTGCAAGGGCCC
>QEPC01008499.1:36395-51734 GCA_003113815.1 Sphenodon punctatus
TTGCCCTGGCTCCACCCACCGTTGCCCACCGGCCTTACTGCCCCTCCAACCTCAAAACCCACCAGCCGCCCCTGCCTCCTACACACCCTGCCCACAATACACTTCCTGTACTCCTCTCCTCCCACACACTCAGCCCACACCACACACCCCATATCACCCACCGTGCCAATTCCTCACACACACATCCAAGCACTCTACCCACACCGTGTGCCCCACACCTCGTTCTCCTGCATCCAGTTCCCACACCTCTTCCCTGTTCATGCTCTGCAACCCACAGAGCCCTCCTACCTGGCAGGCGTCAGTGCCCCCGGTGGCGAAGCCGGCACAGAACATCTTGGGCTTGATCTGGTTGCCATAGTACTCTGGGCTGTTGCAGACACTAGTGCTGATGATGGGCACGCTAGCCTCCTGCAGCACCTCCGCCTGCTGCCCTGTGGAGGGGAAGGAGTGAGGAGTCACAGAGAGAGAGAGAGACCCATCCCTCCCCAGGGGCCTCTACACCTCGAGGGGGTACTCACTGCAGGGACCTGATGCTAGGCCATCCTGTCACTGACCCCTGATGAGGTGGGGATGAGGACGTAGAAATCCCATCTGCCAAGCAGGGAGAAATATAGCACAGCAGGTGCTCCCCCTGGAGGATGGGTATACGGGGCTGGGCCCTGGGCAGCCCCTCCTCCTGACTGGTGCTTCTAACATCCCTGCTCCCGCCAGGCTTGTAGGCACGACGCCACTCAGTGACCACTCACCATAGTACTGCGTGTTGCCCCAGCCAGTGACTGTGCAGAGCTTGCCATCCACCAGGGGCTGGCCCAGCGCCGGGAGGCAGACAGGCTGGACATACTCTGGGGGGAAAGGGCTCATCAGTGGGGCAGGGAAAGATGGGGGAACAGTGTCCCCACTCTCTCTCTCTCTCACACACACAAAGTGTACCTGCTCTCTCCTTCTCTCACATAGGGTGTTAACAAACAAGACAATAGCCCACCACCTGCCCATTTATTAGGTGTTTGCCCCACGTGGCCACCACCCACCGGACATTCAGCCCCCACAAACGGCAGGGTCCCATAGAATGCAGAGCCCACCATTCAGGCTAACGTGCACCCATGTGTCCACATTCCGTCAGTCAGGCTGCATGCAGCCTGCTTGTTTCCAGGTCCTCCAGCACCATAGAGTCACGGGAGAAGAGCCTAGAGCATTCCAAAGAGGAACCACTTCCTGCCCCTCTCACTCTTACTGCCGTGTGCATAGCATCCACTTTAAAAGCCCACCACGCCATTTTCAAACATGTGTTCTCTGGGCTCGTCCTGGCAGGCAGTACATGTCTGATGGTTGCTGTTTCTCACTCACTGAATTCTCCACAGTGTCAGCCTCCGCCGCTGAGCAGCCGGCACTTTGCGGGGTTCCGAGGGGATGGGCCAGCACAGAAGGCCCCGGGGGATCACAGGGCCGCCAAACACCGACAAAGCTGACTAGCAGGAAACCCCGACGCCGCCTCCCCCGGCAACGACGACAGCAGGTGCCGCAGGGCCTGCGGCCACGCCCCCCGCAATTCCGGACCTCGGAGCTTCACCTGAACCACGCCCCCAACGTTGCCATGCCGTTCGGAGCGCCTGCGGGCACGTACGGGGGCGGGACTTGTAGCATAAACACCAACGTCGCAGTTAGAGCGACGCTGGTGATTACAGAGAAACCGGCCCACTTGCGTTTGTTTCCTTGTGCTTCTGACTTGGCTGAAACAATAGTGCTTGGCGTGAGACCGTGTGTGTGGACCCTCCTTCCTACAAGGACCCTCGGAGTGAATTGTAAGTGAGTGGAGGAGTGAGCGGTGAGTGAACGGGTGTGTGAACGAGTCCCCCTTCCTTCCCTATCAGGGCCCTCTCCTTCCTGGGATAACACAAGAGCGTGCGTGACCCCGTCTCCTTCCTCTCAATTTAAGGTGGTTCCCTTCCTTCACTGTACCCCGCCACACAAACTCCCCCTTGCCCCTTATTTTTCCCTGAGTGTGTGTGTGTTAGGGTGTGTGGGGGTACCTTGTGGCCTCTCTGGATCAGGGCGCCCTATGATGATAGAGGCCTGTTCTCTTTGACTAGAAGTGAAGGCCAAAACACTATCCTGACGGGCATAGTTGTCCCCTGCTTCCCGTGTAACCGAGAGAGCCTTTTTCGAGCGTACCGTGTGTGTGAAGGGTGCAAGTGGTGGTCCCTGAAATCCCCCCTCCCCGGTGACACAAAGTGACTTGCAGAGGCTTCCCATTGCCGCGGCCATGACTCAGACCAACAGCCAGGCAACAACCAGCACTGCTCTGTCCACCGTGCACTCGCAGACACTCACTGCCTACAAATCTGCCCACCAATGCTGCATTCCCTGGATCGAGGAAGGGACCAAAGTCTTTGTCGTTCTTTGGGGGAAGAAAAAAGTTCAATATGCCCCGGTGAAGTGCTACTGGAACAAGGCAGCGTTCTAGGAGATCTCGGTTCAGATGGTGCTGTAGGGCTACGACCGGAATGTGAACCAGTGCCAGCAACAGGCCATGAAAGCGTTGACTGACATTCCTCCCTGCCGGTCGCCACCCCAGAGCCAGCTTGGGTCGATGCAGACACGGACACCGTGACTTTCATGGTCTACCCCCTCCATCTTGAGAGCCAGCCCTTGTTCAGGGAGCTGCAGGGGAATGGTAAATGAAGGGGTGGATGCTTGCATTTATACAGCTGTGTGATCAAGGCTTCCACTGATTGTTATTTAAGTATCTTTTCCATTGTTTACTGTGTTGACAGGTGGTCGGGATACCACGGAAGAGCTAGAAAATCACTGGGAAACCAGACAAGAGGACGGGAACGGTAGTCATGGGAGTGGAGGGGGAGTGTGAGGCAACATGATGGGCCAGGAGGGGGGCATGGAAACATGGCAGCCCGACATGGGGGCCAGAGCAACATGGCGTAATGACGGTGATGTGGGGCAGGGCCACATGGCGCGAGTAGCAGTGATTGATTTCTGTATGTTCCTCACTCCCCTACTGTGCTTGCAAGTAGAGAGCCAAACCCCACCGGGATCCTGACCCAGCAACCACTTCAGCAGCTGCAGAGGCCAGGTGCTAGTCACGTCCGTTTCCCTTCAGTGGCCCTGGGACTTAAGAAATATGTGGGTTGCGGTCCAAACAATGTGGTCAGGAAGGTGGGTGGGGCTGTATGAACGAAAGGGCTTTGCTTGTTGTCTTGCTACGGGTCCGTTGCAACGGGTGTGGACGGAACGGCCTGCTACAAGCGCCCAGTGGAACATGACTTACGGATCCACAGTTGGTGGCACAGGGAGGATTTAGCATGGGAGCTGCTCAGGGAGACCACGTGGCGGGCAGAAGAGATCTGGAATGCCACGAGACCTCTTCACCAGAATGCGGCAGAGCGCAAGGGTTTTGCTGCCATCCTGGATCCTGCCAGCATCTCATCTGCATCCTGGATCCTGCCAGCCAGCAAGGCTGGAAACTATGGACTGAGACCAGGACTTTGCTTTTTAGCAACTCTAAGACTGAAGACCCAGTTGCTTACATCAAGGACTGAGAAGAACTTATGGACCTTGGTTGGATAAGATGCTTATTTAGGAACTCAACCAGTATAGGTTAGGAATGTGTTATATTTACCTTTGATATCTAGTAACCATTCTGTATCAAGTCAACAATCTTGCTTATGTAATCAATAAACTTACCTCTTATCTTGAAGAAGAAGTGTCTGTGTCTAACATTGGAACCCAAGTGAGCAACAAGAGTTCTCAAGCTCTTGCGAACCCAGAGATAAAGAGTCTGTAAACGGGAAGGATCGGGCCCTTGGGTGACAAAGGGGTTGTCCCTGCGGCAGGCTTGAATCGGCCAGAAAGAAAAACTGATTCAAGTGGGCTGTACACGAGGGAAACTGAGTCACTCAAACCTGGTAAAGTGGGGGTGCGGACCTCCGACCCGTGATAGTGTGCACCGCCAGAAGTACGACAGCCAGTAATGGAGGCTGAACTCTCCTTGCCATTTATTCCCATCAGCACCCTGATGACAGTGAGAGAGGATACCCAGGGGACCACCAGGAGTGCCTTGATTGGATGGCAGAGATGAATCTCTTTGGGGAAGCAAGTGACTCGGAGTACAGGGAATGTGAATCGACTGAAGGAGAGCTTGTCGCTGTATACAGGTTTTGGACACTTAGAGAAGTACAGAGGGCCCTCGCAAGCAGAGATGTTTTCCGCTCCCACTGTATGATAATACAGAAGGTGCTAGAGAGGGGGTACAACTTGAGGTGCATGTTTAAACTGGGGGTTTTATGTGAATGGAGAGGGATTTCCAACAGCAGGTGAAATCCCAATAAAACAGCGTGCTGCTACCTGCCAGTACATTGTTGTTAGCTGTGGATGTGAGAAACTGGGGGGCGGCAACATGCAAAGACTGATTGCTTTCAATTTGAATTTTTACTTTTGCTTTCCAATTTTCCTATAGGCTCTCAGTAAAAGTATGCAGTTTGCTCAATAAACTCAGCATTATGTGGACAGCAATAGGTTAGTTCTAGCCACCAAGTGCTGGCAGGTAGAAAGCCAGGTATGAACCTCCATGGGCAGGCAGGGAGAGCAGGCGGCAGAACGCCTCCCCGAGTCATAATAGTCCCAAAGAAGAAACAGCCGGCGCAGCGGCTTCTTCCTATGATTCGCCGCAACGGAGTCATCATAAGGGCAGGATAACTGAGAAACAAGGGTGGGGTGGGGAACGACACCTGCCCATGTATTAGGCTTGTCACACTCAACCGGTGGGTGGTGGCTGCACAAATGTACAACAAATATACACAAGGGCCTGCCTGTTCATTAGGCTCTACATGCTAAAAATATGAGCGCGGGGGGGCGGAAGAGGGGCACCGAACCCAGACTGCAGCGAACTATCATCCTGTTTGTTAACACCCTATGATACACACAGTGTACTCACACTCGCCTCACAAGCACACATGTAGGGGGCCTGCTTTTTCCCTAGGCCTGCCCTCCCTTTCATATACAGACACTGTGCCCCCCTCTCTCTCTCTCTCTCCACACACACACACACACGTTCTCCCCTTGCTCGTACCATTGAAGACAAGGGGTGTGGCCAGGTGCATCAGGGCGATGTCATTGCTGTTCTCCTCACTGTTGGGGTCCAGGAAGGGGAAGTACCCGTCGTGGTAAACGATGCTCATCACCCCTATCTGCAGCCCCTTGCTAGAGAGCCGGGAGATGACACCTGCAAACACCCGCCACCTGCTCACCACCCGGTTCCTCCTGCAGGGACAGACACAGAGAGAGCGTGAGTGCGCGTGACAAAGTGTTGCCAAGGACAACAGTCGAGTGGGTTAGTTAGACGGAGGGGCTGGGAGCCAGAACTCCTGGGTCCTATTCCCAGCTCTGGCAGAAACATGAGAGTCTAGTGGGTGATAGGAGGGGACTCTACTGGCTGAGTGAGAATGGGTAGGCTGTGGTGTGGAGGGCTAGAGGGGTGGGGAATACACGTGATTTATTTATACTTGTTTTAATGCTATTTTGATTAGCTGTGAGCCACTCTAAGCCTTCAGGACAGGTTGAGATACAAATTTAAACAACAGTAGCAGTAGTAGTGGGTAGGAAATCCAGAGTTCCTGGCTTCTATTTGGGGACTGTGGGAGGTGCATGGGGGGTCTATATATCTAAAAGAGTGTCTTCTCCCTCTATTTCCTCACAGTCCCTGGGGTCAGCCAGGGACACCTTTTGCAAGCTTCATCGGGTCACTACAACCCAGGCACACAGAGAGGGGGATGTGGAGGCTGCTTCACAGCTTTGGAACTCCCTCCCCCTGGGGGTTTGCCCAAGCCTGAGCATTTTCCAGCGGCAACGTTAAGACCTACGTGTTTGGCCAGGCTTTTGGCCAGCAGAGATAGGGCTTGGGATGCTGTTTTAAAAGGGGAATTTTAAAAATACATATTTTTGTACAGTTTGGGGTTTTACATTGGTTTTATTTTATGTATGTTTTTTTATGTATGTTTTGTTGTCTGCTCCGAGCCTTTGGGAAAGAGCAGGCTAGAAAGAAAAATAAATAAACAAATAAATATAACCCTGGAGTTAACATTTATTTATTGTTGCCCCAAGCCTACAGGAGAGGGAGTGGCAGGTGGGGTGGGGGGAGAATGCTCTCTACCCACAACTGCTGGAGAGCATGAGGAACAACATGAACAGTGGGTATTTGTGTATAAAGTGCCTAATTTGCATAGGCAATGCCCACTACCCAATTTTGAACATTTGTTTATTTATTAAAATTTATATCCCGCTCTTCCTCAAAGGTTCAGGGCGTTTCACAACAGCAAAACCACAAAAAAGTAAAACTATAAAATATAATAAAACTCCCTACCTTCATCCCCCCAAAACCCTCATCCAACCTCTATTCTCACCTGCCAAAAGCTCTCCCAAACAAAAAGGTTTTACGCCGCCTCCAGAAAATGTTCAAGCTTGGGCTCTGGCGAACCTCCAGGGGAAGGGAGCTCCGAAGTACGTGGGCGGCAACTGAGAACGTCCCTCTGCAGACCCTCGTAGTACAGACAAGAGGTACCGCAAGAGGGCACTCCCAGCTGACCACAGGGGCCACAATGCAGCATGGAAGGAAAGGCGATCTTTCAGATTTGTGGGGGCCAAGCTATTTAGGGCTTTAAAGGTCAAAACCAGCACCTTGAATTGTGCCCAGAAAGCTACAGGAAGTCAGTGCAGATTATAGCGCATAGGTGTCATGTGCTCACAGCGACCCACCCCAGAGAGGAGCCAAGCCGCCGCATTCTGCATCAGCTGCAGCTTCGAAACAGTAACCAAGGGCAGCCCCATGTAGAGCACATTGCAGTACTCTAGCTTTGAGGGAACAACAGCATGGATGATGGTGGCCAGATTGGAGTCAGAAAGAAAAGACCGCAGCCTCCTCACAAGATGGAGCTGATGAAAGGCGCTCCTGGCCACCGCCGCAACCTGATAATCCAGGCACAGCAGAGGATCCAGAAGCACTCCAAGGCTGTGAACCTGAGTAACTAGAGGGGACCAGACCCCCTCAATAACAGGGGTCCCAATGTCCTCCAAGATACAAGATCAGTCAACCATCATCTAGGGCCGGCCTTACCGCGGGGTGGCTCGGGGCGGCCACCCCGGGTCCTGGGGGCTCCCGCACTCAGGGCCCCCAGCTCCCGACTTGACAGTGGCTGGGATCTGGGGACCCCGAGCGCAGGGCCCCCCTGAGTCTCGGCCAGGGGGAATGAGGGAGAGGCGGGGACTCTGCCTCTCTCTCACTCCCCCTGGCTGAGTCCAAGACAGGCAGCGGAGGGGGCCAGCAGGAGTGAGGGAGAGGCAGAGGCCCCACCTCTTCCTCACTCCTGCTGCCCCCCCCTTCCATTGTCTGTCAGTCTTGGCCAGGGGGAATGAGGGAGAGGCAGGGTCTCTGCCAAGACTGACAGGCATTGGAGGGGGCCAGCGGGAGTGAGGGAAAGGCAGAGGCCCCGTCTCTCCCACACTCCCTAGCAACCTCCAATGGAGGCGGATGGCGCAGTGGCAGATTTAATCTGCTGCTGCTGCGCCCGATGCACGGACGCAGGGAGCTGGCCCGGTGCGGGGCCCACAGCGGTGACAGCGACGGATGGGCTAAGTGCCCCGAAATGGCTGGGCTTGGGGATGGGCGGAGGGGACTGCCCCTCCGCCTGTCCCTGAGCCCAGGTAGTGCCCCCAGACTGAGCCGGGGAGTGCCCCCTGAGCCGGGGAGTGTCCCTAGGCTCGCCGGCCACTTTGCCACCAGTGGGAGAATGGGGCCCCACATTTCTCCCTCGCCCTGGGCCCCACAAATCCTAAGGCCGTCCCTGCCATCATCACTTCAGTCTTGTCTGGATTCAGCTTCAATCAGCTCACCCTCACCCAGTCCCCAACCACAGCCAGGCACTAGGAAAGCACCAAGACTGCAGGACCTGGGTCAAATGGAAAAGAGAGGTAGAGCTGGGTGCCATCAGCATACTGATGGCACCTCACTTCAAACCTCTGGTTGATCTCAGCCAGCGGCTTCAGACAGACATTGAACAGGAGGGGAGACAAGATGGAACCCTGCAGGAAACCACAAAGGAGATCTTGAAGGGACAAGGAACAATCTCCCATTACCACCCACTAGGTCCTCCCCCAACAGGAATGAACAGAACCGCTCAAGAGCAGTCCCGCACACCCTTGCCAGGTCCCACAGATGTGTCAACACCACCTCATGATCAACCATATTAAAAGCCGCTGAAAGAAACATGATCAAGAGGGCACAATTCCCTCTGTCAATCTCTAGGCATAGATCATTGACCAAGGCCACAAGCACTGTCTCTGTGCTATACCCCGGACAAGAACCTGACTGAAATGGGGCCAGGAATCCAAAAGCATCGAGAAGAGCCTGGCACTGCCGGGCAACCACCATTCAATAACCTTCCCTAAAAAAAGAAGGTTAGAGACAGGGTGATTGATAGCTGGCCAGGGGGTCAGCATCCAAAGTTGGTTTCTTAAGAAGGGGCCGGACCACCACAATTTTAAGAGTGTCCAAAAAACTACCCTCCAGAAAGGAGGTGTTGACAACCCCAGCCAGCAAAGGCCCCAACATCTCCCGGTTGGCTTTCACCAGTAAGGACGGGCAAGGATCTAATTCACAACTGGTTGCCTGCTTTGCTCCAAGCACATCCACCGCATCGGTGGGTGACACTAAATGAAACTGGTCCAACAAAACGAGACAAGGCTGAGCTTCTTCAGCCTCAAACTCTGACTCTGCAGTCAAAGTGGCAGCACCCAAGTCATGGTGACTACAAGCAATTTTATCTGCAAAGCAGTTAATAAAAGTGTCACAGTGGGCAGTAGATGACAAGGTCATGGCGAAGACAAACCAGATTAACCAGGCCATTCACCACCCAAAAAAGCTCCACAGGATGAGACTTGGCGGATGCTATGATAGCGGAGAAGAACGCTTTCTTCACTGCCATCATAACCACAGCATAGAATGACCTATGCCACGAATAGTCTGCTTCAATGCTAGTTGAGCACCACCTGCACTCCAACCGCCTACCCTCCTGCTTCAGCCACCTCAGGTCCTCCATATACCAAAGGGACCTAAGCCGTCACAGTCTGGGTGCAACCGTCAATGGCCCTGGTCAAGATGTCATTCCATAGAACGACCAGGTCATCAACAGAGTAGCCGTCAAGGTCAGTGGGTCTATCGCCCAGAGAGTTCTGGAAACCAATCGGATCCATAGGTTTCTGGGGGCAGACCAACATAACTGGTCCACCACCCCAACAGGAATCCGGGCCTTCAAAAGGTAATGGTCCGACCATGCCAACGGTGTTATGACAACACCCCCAATAATCAGAACCCCCATCTCCAGGCCGGGGCAGAACATCAAATCCAACATGTTTCTCGCCTCATACGTCGGGTCAGATATTATCTGGGATAGACCCATGGTTGTCATGGACTAGGCCATGAAGTCCCACTCTGGCCCCAAAAAGTTCATATGTTTAAGTTCCACTCTGGCCCTGAAAGCATGTATGTTGAAGTCCCACTCTGGCCCTGAAAGCGTGTATGTTGAAGTCACCCAAGATTATAAGTCTGGGTGACCTCAAGACCATCTCTGAGACCAACTCAACCAGCTTGGTCAGGAGGTCTGCTGCGCAGCAGGGTGGTTGACACACCAGCAAAATCCTCAATCTATCCCCAGCCAATTCCAACACAAGGTGGACCCACTCAAAATTGGAGGAGTCAGGCACCGGATACCTTCCAAGGACCATGGTGTCCTTACAGATCATTGCCACACCGCCCCCTGATCCTAGGCTGATGCTGCACCGAGTACCTGGCTGGCACCAACTGGGACAATATAGGCCCAGATGCTTCATCTAGCCAGGTCTTTGTAATGCATATGAGTCAGAGGTCTCATCCTGAATAAGATCAAAGATGACTGATGTTTTGTTTGCCACTGACCTCGCATTAAGCAGCATCAGTTTTAGATCAGGGGCCCCGCTGACCTCAATCCCCAAATATCCCGAGACAGGAGAGGATTGGGATATGGGAACAGACACAAGGTGCCTCTCCCGATTCCCCCGATAATATCTCTTCCCCACCCGTTGTACCGCCCCATGTCCATCACAACCCCAATTGGTCCAATAGCCATCCCACTCTCCACTTCCCTGAAGGAGGCCCCCCTCTCCGGCTCCTGATAGCTAGTCCCCAGTCACCCACCAAGCACAAGGACACCCAGTGGGCCAACAAGACCCTTGGGGGACGGATAGCCAGAGAGTATGCCCCGAGCCCGGTATCTCTGGACGTGGAATGGCAGTAGGGGCAGGCAGGAAAACGCCGATTCTCACAACCCAACCCCACCCTTCCCAAGAAAAAACACTTCCCTCCCACCCCACCAGAACCATATCCCCCGTCCTCTTGTCCCAACCCACCCCAAACACCCCAATTTCCTCTCCCACGCCACACCAAAAGAGCCCCTGCCTGTGCCCACCCTCTCACCAAGGGGCTTGGCACCCATCCCCACCCCAGATCCCCCAAGCTTGTACCCCCCCTTTCCTCTCACCAGGGGGCCAAAACTGTGTTTCCAGCTGAGCCAGCGTTCTAGCAGTAAAATAACCCTAGAATGGTGGACCTGGTCCGCTGACTATTGGCCCAAGGGTTAAATAAATAAACAAATAAACAGTGGGCAGGGCTGGCATTAGGGCAACTGCCTAGGGCACAGGTACTAGGGGCACGATGGTTTAGTGCTCCAGTACCCAGGCAGAACAGGGGGCTGCCAGGCTCCGTCCCAGATCCAGGAGAGTCACTTACTCTGGGAAGCAGTGTGCGGCGGTGAGGACCCACTCGTTGGAGATGATGGAGCCACCACAGAGGTGGGTCCCGTCGTAGCGCAGACTGACCTGCCACGGCCACTTGCCCAGGCTGGCATCCTGGCCCCCCACGATCCGGTCCACAGAGAGCTTCCTGCGTCCACAGTCTGCACAACACACAGCAGTCAGTGCCAAGCACTCCCTCCTCCACCACACCGCCTCCTCCCTGATGGAGCTATACCAGGGCGAGGGAGGGGGGGAATTGCATGACGTTACTCCTGATTTACACCAGGGTGAGAGAGACAAAAAGCCTCGGAGTATTAGGGTGGGGCAGGTCCAGAGACTCCTGTGGCATTACTCCAAGTTGACATCAGCATGAGGGTGAGGGGAATCATCCCCAGTGACACCGGTGGAGTTACTCTGATTTTACACCAAGGCAAGGGAGAGGACTACTTGGGTTGGGGTTTCCGCTGAGACCCTAAAGCCCCCTCCCAGGTTTAGACCTTGGGGGCAGGCACTCTACTGCTTTAATGCAAATCACACCCAAAGGGAGAGAAAAGGGTCTCTCGGGCTTCAGTAGTTTGGGTAGAAACACATGCACCACTTCATGCTCAACATCTTTTTTTTAAAACAAACAACACCCCAAACTCCAATGGAACAAGGCCGATTACACTGGCTGGGGATCCACCTTGCTGATCTCTTATCTCCCGTTTTGCTCCATGGGCTCAATGACGAGCGCCCCAGCAGATGTCAATCGGTTCCTGGTCTGGAGTCCCTGCGAGCGAGTCCATTGGGCGCTGCAGGAACACAGAGGCCGCCTGATAGCTTGGACCCCCTCGGCCGTGGGCAACGGCTGGGCTGGAGGGTTCTGCCTCTTAGGGCAGCAGCCAGGGGATTTGTAGTGTGTGTGAAGAGTGTCTAGGCTTGTGGGGGTGGAACCATTTCCCTCCGGGGACCGAGGGCTGCATAAAAGGTGGGAGTGGGGATGTTTAATGGGTGCCCTCTGGAAGGAGGGTCCAGATCGTGGATCTGTGCCCTAATCCTTGTGTGCATGCCCTGAGCGCCCTCATCATTGCTCACACTTACACTGAGCTCAATGGTTCAGTGCTTGGGGGCAGGAACAGGATCCAGATCCAGGAACTGGAAAGGGGCAAAATAAAAACTAGCTGCAGGCTGCATTTGAGCCCCGGGCCTGAGGTTCCCCATCCCTGGAGAGGCAGCAGAATATGGGGGCTGGGGTGGGAGAAAGTGGTGGGATCAGGAGAGCAATATACAGACAGGCAGCTGTGAGATGTGCATGAGGCGAGAGAGAGACCAACTGAGATGCCTCCCTATTGGGGGACGGGACACTGTACCTTGGCAGAGTGTCGCCAGGAACCGGCCTGCCGGGCAGTCGCTGTGAGAGAGAGAAAGAGAGAGAGTGTTTAGCTATAGGCTGGGGTTAGACGTGCCTGAGGGTCCTGTTGTCTGTTCAGCCACTGAGCATGTGCACAGAGCAATGTCAGCTTGGGCACACCAGAAAGAACAGATCTGAACCTGCCCTGTAGGGGGCAACACTCACACACACACACACACACACACACACACACAGGCACAAACCATGTGATTTTGACCTGCTGTGGCCCAGGACCCAGCAACATGTGTAAACACACGCCTGTTGGCCCAGGATTTCCTCAGTGAGCGATGGCGGCTAGCTCAGGCTGTGACCTTGGAAAATCTCCAAGGTCACAGCCCAGGCTAAAGCCCACCCACCCGGGCCAAAGCAGGCTAGCACATTGGTTCCCGTGCAGCCAACCCGGCCCAGGCCAGAAGCTGCCATGGCCGGCAGCCATAGCTGTGCCTCATTGGCTGCCAGAGCTGCCCATCACGGGAGAACTGCGCAGCAAGGGTTGGCTGCTGTGCGTTTGTTGTGCTCCTGGCTGCGGGCACGTGGGTGCCCTGGCCTGACCCAGGCCGTGTCACCCACGATTTTCCGCCTCGGGGCAGCCCAGGGAGTGGTCCCGCCAACCGCATGCCTGTTTTTACCTACACACACAGCCAGAGAGAGAACATGTCCGACTGCCCAGCAGAGGACAGTGCTTATACACATGCACACACACACACACACACACACACACACACAAAAATCTGAGGGCATGTTCTGACGAACAGCATTAAACCACTGCACTCTACTCCACTTCGGCACCACTCTCACTGCAGTTCCAAACCAATGTAATCTCTCCCTAGCAGTCATGGCACAACGCAGTACAGGGTCATCACCCAAACACTGAAAGGGTTCACACTGCAGTTACTTCGACATAGAAAGCAAAGGGGAGTACGTACTCCTCATTTTTCAGGAGAACGTACTTCTCTTCAAAGTCATGAATAACTTCAGTTTAATGCTCTTGAGGTGTGAATAAATCAGACGTAAAAGCAATTTAAATGTGTAACTGCTTTAAAGAATCTGTTTGTCAAAACCAGCCTTGCATCTGTCCAGCAGGGGGCAGTGCACACACGTGCAGCAGCACTGCTTAATTTGTTAAAAATGAATTGCAGAAGGGGGGGGGAGGAACAAGAAACCACGCCCCTGCCCCCAGAAGCCAAGAAACCACGCCCCTGCCCCCAGAAGCCATCCCTCTAAGTCCAGAACTTGTCAAATCAGGGAAATGAATTTAATTCTCCAGATAGCAACTGAGCCACTGGACTTACCTGTCTCTCTACAGGTGGATTCCTTGTGCTTTAATCTAGTCTATATGATGACCTGCAAAGTCATTAAGTAAAGCAAAATAAACCATCCTTTTTTCCCCTGGCTTTTGCTTCCAATCCTGAAACGGTCAATACCAGTCTTTTACTGGTCTTTCACATTTCAGGGTTCACCCTCCTAATGGGAACATTTCCTGGGGCTCAGCCCTCCTTTGAATTTAATTGCCAACCCCCCCCCACCACCACCACACACACACACACACACACACACACACCACACACACACACACAAATTAACAGAAACAGCTACATTAGATGCAAACACATGTACATGCGTTCTCTCTCCCCACCTAGTGGTAATTGCTGGGCTCTGCGCTAGCCCCCTACACTTTGCTGCCCAACCCAGCTACTCCCTGCAGAGCTGCACATGGTAAACAGCCAACCAGCATCACCTCCTCTAGGGTCAGCATGACCAGGTCACTGGGGCCTGTCCCAACATTATCACATCACAGCCTGGCAGTGTGACACAGTGCCCCACTGCACACCCTTTCCACTCCCTGCAGCACAGCGCCTCCTACTGATCCCCCATCCTGCTGCCTGCAGCAAAGCACCCCCACCCGCTCTCTGCTGCCTACAGCACAACACCCTCGACCAAGTCCCCACCCTGATCCCTGTTGCACAGGGCCCAATAAAATACTCAGGAACCTGTGCTCACTATATTCTCCCCTGTTGCCACCAACTATCCCCTACTGAGCCCCTGCCCCTCTCCCTATAGCACAGAACTCCTGAATGAGACCCCACTCCAATTTCTGCAGCAGTTACTGGGTCCCTACCCCACACCCTGAAGAACTAAAGACTCTACTGAGCCTTACACCCCACTCCTTGCAGTGTAGCATCCCCAACTGCGTCCTCTGCCCCCCTCCCTGGATCACAGCACCCCCTATTGAGTCCCCTGCCTCACCCCTTGCAGCACAGAGACCCCAACCCCTCAGCACTGACTGAGAGGGGAGGGAAAGCGCTGGCAAGGGGTGAGGAGGAGTTTGTGCAACTGCTGAGCTGTTTCCTGGGATCAGAGTCCATGATGCCACCTCCTGGGACTGACCTGCTTGGAGCACCCTGTGCAGTGCAGTAGCAGGAGACAGGCAGGCCTCGTGGGGTTGTGGGGCAGGGAGACGGGGCAACAGCACAGGGTACCCAGGTGAGAGGGGCACAGCTAGTCTGTTCCTTACCACACGGTGATGATCTCGCTCAGCCTGCGGGCGAACGGCAGGCGGGACTCGTCCACACAGAAATAGCCCGACGTCCCGTTGGCCCCCGCGATGTCGGCTACCAGCTCCGAGTGCGAGAGAGACCTGGGGTGGGGTCAAGAACTGAGGTAGCAGCTCTGCAGGACCACAAGCAGTTTGCTACTGTCTCCCATCCCAATACGTCTCTGCCAGTGTCCCCCACTTCCAACCCACAATCCCCTGCTGCTCCAGCTCTTCCAATACCCCCCCACTTCTAACCCACAATCCCCTGCTGCCCCAGTTCTTCCAATACCTCCCCCCCACTTCTAACCCACAATCCCCTGCTGCCCCAGTTCTTCCAATACCTCCCCCCCACTTCTAACCCACAATCCCCTGCTGCCCCAGTTCTTCCAATACCTCCCCCCCACTTCTAACCCACAATCCCCTGCTGCCCCAGTTCTTCCAATACCTCCCCCCCACTTCTAACCCACAATCCCCTGCTGCCCCAGTTCTTCCAATACCTCCCCCCCACTTCTAACCCACAATCCCCTGCTGCCCCAGTTCTTCCAATACCTCCCCCCCACTTCTAACCCACAATCCCCTGCTG
>QEPC01008499.1:67374-91960 GCA_003113815.1 Sphenodon punctatus
GCAGGGGGACATAGACACCTCAGGGTATACCCCTACAAGAGAGTGAACCCAGAAACACTGAATCCTGAGGATCACTCCACTCCAACATGGTGGAAAACACGTGAACATGATAGCCCCATAGAGCTGACAGGGGGTTTGGAAAACCAAAGGTCTAACTTAAATAGGATTCAAACACATGGAAAGAAGGTAAGGGGGTTGCATATCCCTACACACACCGGTAGGACACATCAGTCTAAGCATGTTACGGGACTCTGTCGTGCCCACTGCACATGCAATCTTACAGGGGGGCTGTCACGAAGGAACATAGGGTCACACACATGTGATACTGGCCTACAGGTAGACTACAAGCCTAGTAAATATGTAAAGCAAATCATGCAACATGTATGTAATGTTACAACTGAGAACTGTAAAACCCAAATCAGGACTGTGATATGTGACCAAACTCCAGGAAGTAGGGACAGTTAAAAGATTGTGTATTGGCAACCCTTGCCAGACGGAACCCTATGGAGATGCAAATGGATCTTCATGTTTGCCTGGGTTGGCTTTGTGAGGAAAGACACAGGCTCATGAGCAGGAAACCCGAGACAAAGAGACCATGAAAGATATTTAAGGAGGCCATTAAGCCACCTTGGGGGAGATCTCTCTCACTGAGCCATCTTGAGCACTCTCATCCACATCCTAAAACCTGCCAGCAAGCGAGGCTGGAAACCATGAACTGAGAGAGGGGACTTTGCTCTCTAGCAACTCTAAGACTGAAGACCCAGTCGCTTACATCAAGGGCTGAGAAGAACTTATGGAACTTTGTAGGGTAAGATGCTTATTTAGGAACTCAACCAACCAGTATAGGTTAGGAATGTGTTATATTTACCTTTGATTTCTAGTAACCACTCTGTATCAACAATCTTGCTTATGTAATCAATAAACTTACTTCTTATCTTGAAGAAGTGTCTGTGTCTAACATTGGAACACAAGTGAGCAACAAGAGTTCTCAAGCTCTTGCGAACCCAGAGATAAAGAGTCTATAAACGGGAAGGATCAGGCCCTTGGGTGACAAAGGGGTTGTCCCTGCGGCAGGCTTGAATCAGCCAGAGAGAGAAAACTGATTCAAGTGGGCTGTACGCGAGGGAAACTGAGTCACTCAAACCCAGTAAAGTGGGGGTGCGGACCTCCAACCCGTGACAGTGTGACTAAAGGCTATCTTCTGCCAGCTGGACAGGTGTGGCTCAGTTTTTCCATAGACTGTTTGCTACTATTCCCAGCTGGAAAGAGTTGAGAAAAGGGGTGTCTTTAGACATAACATCAACAGGTGTCTCAACGTGTGTTTTGTTTTGACCTTGATACGAACACCAGTTTGGCCCTGTGTTCACCATTGGCGCTGCTTAGACACAGACCATCTTGGGACAAATCGGTGTTTTGCTTGCCACCCAATCCCAGCACGTAAGCGGTGCCGCCTCACTCCTCGTGTTGTACCTGCTAACACGTCACACGATATCATTAGACACAACGTTGGCCTCGTGTTCAGCTGGAACACGCAAACTGTCCTTGTAACGTAATGGTGTTCACATTGCATGTTCAATGGGTGGCCAAACTGGTGTTGGGATTGTTATGGTGCTTAGTACATACAATGATCAAACACGTGCTTAGGGGGTTTGACACCCGATCTTTGTTGTGTCTAAAGACGCCCAGGGTCAGAGGATGAAGTACAATAGTGTTTCAGTGTTGCGCTTAACAATTAAATTGATGAGAGTGAGAAAGGTGGGTGGCAGGAGTCTGAAAAACTGAAAAAAGAAAAACGCAGGGAGCTTGGCAGCTGGGTTTTCTTAACTGATCAGCTTCTAACCATTGGGGGCACATCTTTCTGGGGAAGCTAACAGTCCTACTCAGATTTGTGAGCAGGGGCAATGTATGATTTGACACTCTATTTCAAAGTCTTGTGGAAATTGGGGTTTTTAAAGGACAGCTGTAAACAATGCCAGTCACTGGGCATTTTTACACACACGTTAAAGTTCCAGATTTTTCAATCTTCTGGGTTCACAAGTCCACAAGTTCTGGATTCATTTTTGACACACACACACATTACCCTGAGCCAGTTCCTGGATGCATTCTTCACACAAACACTGCTCTGAGGCAGCCTAAAGTAACCGCAGCTGTAGACATGACAGGCTGCCATGGAAACCAAGTGATCACAGCTGCCTGGAGCAAAGCAGTTTACCAGGAGAACTTTTTACACACAAAAGTTCTGGGAGACATCTGTGCAGAAGCTCAAAGAGCCAGATGCTTAAGATCCGGGTGAGTGATTTAGACACACAGAAAGTTCAGGATGTAACAGCAAACATCCAGAAGAAATGTGTGTGTAAAAACACCCACTATCCCCTTGTTAGCTGTATAGAAAATTCAAGCTTCTCAAGTTTAAAAAACATTTCCCCCTCCATTTTTCAGTATCTTGTATAATTCAAGTATATAAAGCATTCTCTTCCTACATTAATAGAAAATTGCGCTTGTAACCACAAGAGTGAGCCTCACGACCAGAAACCCATAATAACCACTACAGCAGAACACTCACTAGAGCACATGCCCCTTCAGAACCTGGACTATATAGAACACAGGACTTCTGAATCTCAGCATTCCTCTGCTCTCAGTAAAATACTAGGACATCCACTACCAAAGTGTTTGCCTCATCCCCGCCACATAGCTCAAATGCTAAGAGTTTGTGCTTTGGTGGTTACACAGCCCTGCTGATGACCTGTTGTGGGCTCAGTAGGCTGTCAAATGATAGAAATTCTGTTGTTGGTTTTGTTTTCATTTTGCTTTTCTTATTAAAAAAGAGAGAGAGAGACGGAAACTACACACACACAAAAATATGTGAGAAGTTTGCTAAGGTTGGAAAGTCAAATACTCAGACATTAGGAAATACTGGCCCTTTTAAAGGTCCGTGGGCATGCCGCTGTGGGGGCAGTTCAGGGGTGTGTGCACACAGGCGACCCCCCCCCTTCTCCCCACACACGGAACACCCTGCATTGTCACCAGTTGCTCCGTGCGTGGGTGGGGAAGCGTGGGTTGTGGGAGCGCCCCCCCACATTTACACAGGGTGCTTCCCCGTGTGGACGATGGGTGTCCATGCGGGGGAGCATCTTGTGTTAAAAGGGTCACTGTCAGTCAATGTTTATGGGGTGCATGGGAAGATTTTGTGGGAGGAAGGCTTCCCCCCCCCCCCTTTTGATATGAAAAATATTTTGTGGTCCTCTTGGGTCTGGGGCGGTTCTGCTTTAGTCCATCAGTCATTTGGTGATGCTGGGTGAAAGCAGTAGTGTCTTCCTGGCCTCCCTACAGCCATTCGGTGGGGCTGGGATTTGTGCCAAGAGCAAGCGCAGGGGGACAAATACTTCGGTGCTTCAAGGACATATTTTCACAAGCGCAGGGCTGATTTCACCGTTCTTATTTCTTGTTTTCTCCCCCTAAATACATATGTATACCTGGCTTCCTGCGCACCACTCATTTACCTGCGGCGCAAGCATTGTACACCAGCTGCAGGCTGCTCAGGGAATGATCCTGGTATAGTTTTAGGTTCCTTTTGTCACTTGTTGCCAAACTTGGAAGCGCACAGTGAACGGAGCCGGAAACTGCAGGGAGGAGAAAGGACGGTCTCATGGTTTGGGCAGTGGGATGATGTCTGGAGAACTATTTTCTCTCCCTGGCTCTGCACCCAGAGTTCCAGTGCGATACTGGACAAGAGACACTTAAACCAAACTTTTCACAAGTAGCCACTAATTGTGTGTTTGTGTCTGATGTGAGATCGTGGGGCCTGATTTGTAAACGTGCAGGGCCATCAGGAACACAAAGGACCAAAGAACTATCAAGATGAAAGGACCCCAGAATGATAAAGGTGAAAGGGTCATCTAGTCTAAACTCTTGTTTTGATGTGGGACATCTACAGCTACAACATTCCCAACAGCTGGCTGTCCAGCCTCTGCTTAAAACCTCCAGTGAGAGAGAGCCTCCAACCTCCCTAGGTGCAGGGCCAGCCTTACCGTGTGGTGGTTCGGGGCGGCCGCCCCAGGCCCCGCGCTCGGGGTCCCAAGCTCCCAGCCACTGTCTGTCTCGGCCAGGGAATGAGGCCACTCTCTCCAGGTGAGGCCGCTTTCGCACAGGCTGTCTCGGTGCGACGTGGCGGGAGCATGCGCTATTCAAATCTGGCGCAGTTCCCATCTTGTGGGAAACGAGGAAGTTTGGCTCTCAAGCAGGCAGGCTCACGCAACAGACAGCGTAGGATTTCACATCCCTGTCCGTTGCACGAACGCACCTGCGTGAAAGCTGCGCTTCCTCGTTTCCCACGAGACAGGAGCTGCACTAGATTTGAATAGCGCACGCTCCCGCCACGATGAAACAGCTCGTGGGAAGCAGCCTAACTTGTTCGATTGCCACATGGCTTTTGCTGTTAGGACGTTTCCCCCCTATAATTAAACAAGATCGAGCTCCTTGTAATTTGAGCCCATTATTTCTAGTCTTACACTCTGCATCAATGAAGAAGGGCCCCTCTGCCGCCAAATTGAAGGCGGAAGGAGGTTGCCACGCCCCCTTTGGGGAAAGGAGACGTGAAAGAAGGAGGCCGCTGGGAGTGGGGAGTGAAAACCCCGTATGTTCAGCCTGGGAACCGCCAGTTGGTTGCCTGGGCATCACGTGGCTGGGATCCAGTTGCGTGATTGGTCGGCATGGTGGCGGCCCCTCCCCTTACTAGAAGGGGTTGGGTAATGGCCGCCCACGCGGTCTCAGTTCCATGGGCACTTCGTTCGGGCTCGCGTCAGCAGTTAGCAGCAGCGCGGTTCACTGAGAAAGGAAGGAGCCGAGCCGCGATGGGGCGGCAGAAGAAGAGAGGGGCTGGACCAGACAAGGGCAAAGGGGCTAAGAAGCTCCCGAACCCGGGGGAGGGGACGGCAGCATCGGCGCCGGCACAGCCACCAGGCTTTGAAGGGGTGAGTGAGGCACCCTCTCCCACCACGCGGGAGGAAATAAGCAGGCATCTCCAGGCTTGTGAGGCCCTGGTGGCTTCCCTCAGGGGTGAGGAAAGCAGGGAGGCAAGAGTAACGGACCCCCCTGGGACATCAGGGGGAGGGGAGGCCCCATACAACGAACACACAACTGACGGGGAGCTAGCTGGGGAGGAAACAAACCTGCCGGTGACGCTGGGGGGGGGGGGTGTCGGCCCAGATCCATCCCGGCATGATTTAGAGACCGGGGGAACTGGGAGACCTATCCTCATTGGCCCCCGACAGGGGCGGGACCACGCCAAAGGGGCACGGATCAGAGGCTCTTGGGACCTATGGACCACCATGTGCCCCCCAGGCAGTATGGACGGGGGGCTACCAGCCTGCCCAAGAGATGGGAGATCGCCCAGGGGCATGGGATGGGGCAGATGGAGCCTGATCGCAGGAATGCATAACCCACCCAGGGCAGGGGCAATGAACCGGGCCAGGAAGGGCCGTGACCCTCCCGCCGGCAGCCCTGGGGGCTCCACCGGGGGGAGAACCTCAGGAAGCCCGGGGGGGGGGATTTTCTGCTACCAGGCGGGGCCGAGGAAGGGCCAGGCAGCGCAGCTCGTGGGGAAGGCCAAGACAACCCGGAAGTGGGAGATCAGGAACTCTGGGACCATATACAAGCTCTAGAATGGGAACTCGGAGAATGGGCTGAGTGGAGGTGAGACAAAGCAGAACAGCCAGGAGGACCCGCCAGGCAGGCCCTGCCCTGGGCTCTAGAAGGTGAGCAGGACCCGACATTCGCAGGACGGGGTGTGGGGCCTGCGGAACAGGGGCTGGAAACATGCTGGCCGGTTAGGGGAGAATCACGGCTGCAGCAACAGCCCAGAAACCCGGGGGTCACAGGGAGTCGGGGGGAGGGGGGAGTACCAGAGCGACCGGCCTGCCCAGAGGGGGTGGAGAACGACTGAGTCAGGTTCAGCAGGCGGGTACCAGAGGTCAGAGCCAGACTGGGAAGACACTGTGGTGGAATGGGGCATGGGTGAGGGTCACACCTGTCCCTGCCACCTTTGGGGACGTGGCCAGGGGCGGCCGTGTTCAACCCGGTGGGATGGCTGGGCTGAGAAATGAAGGGGGCGCGGGCATTACCCCCGGTCCAGCATCCACCCTGGTCCCAAGGAATTACCCTCTCCCCCCCTTGGGGGGAGGATACTCTGATCTCGCTGCCCCCATAGGGGAACATCTGGCCTACGCCACGAGGGAGAAGATATGGTGGGGCAAATATATTGACATCTTTGCGCTCCTCTTCAGCGGTCCAATTGTGGATCCAGCTGAGAAAGAGGAGCACAAAGATAAGGAGAGGTTCCGCTGCCCGAAGGCGGACAGGAACTGGGCAAACTGGTCCTCGGCCTATTCAGTTTATTTAGGGGGTATCCCTTGAGATGTTTCCGGAGCGGGCTACGGAATTGCTGAAGTATGGGGACATAATAAAGAGGGCGTATGGTGTTGGCCCCCCAGGCGCGTGGCTATGGTATGATGAGGCCTTTCGGCACAGAGCGTCATTTACGCCCAGGCTACGCTGGGACCACCACGCACAGGATCTCTGGTTGGACTGTATGGTCGACACGACCAATGCACCCAAGACAGACAGTGGCCATTTGTTAGTCAAAGGGGGGGTCGCTCTGGCTAGCAACCCCAATAGACTGGAAGCCATGTGGTCAGGAGAGGCAACTTGTTGTGAGTTCAACAGGAATGGGAGGTGTACCAGAGGATCATGTAAATTCCGCCATGCCTGTTCGGTATGTGATGGTGCCCATTCTGTTTCAACTTGTTACAGGGGCAAACCAACAGGCGGTGAGAGGAGCCACCAAGGAGCAGGGTCGAATTCAAACAACCAAGGTGGCCAGCAGGGACCCCTGAGGGGAAAGGGGCCCAACACCAATTAATGTCAAGAGATTGGAGTTAGAGTTGTTCCATCACCCCAACAGGGCGGGCAGAGGTGGAATATGTGTTAAATGGTTTCAAGTTCGGTTTTGTTATCCCTGTGGGTACTGTTCAACAAGGGCGGGAACCGCCAAACCTCAAGTCAGTAAAGGGAATGGAAAATGTAGTGAGGGACAAGATCAGAAAGGAAGTGCAGGAGGGGAGAACTGAAGGCCCGTACTCCGAGCCCCCTTTCAGGGATTTGGTAATATCCCCTCTGAGGATTGTCCCAAAAAATGCACCGGGGGAGTTTAGACTCATCCATCATCTGTCCTACCTGAGGGGGCGCTCCGTGAACGACGCCATATCGAAAGAACTAGTGACAGTACGATATACTTCATTTGATGAGGCAATAGAGTGAGGCAGTTTGGGAAGGGCGCCCTCCTCACTAAGTGCGACGTAAAGTCGGCATTTCGCCTCCTGCTGGTTTATCTTGGGAGTGTCCAGCTGTTGGGAATGAAGTTTGAGGGTTCCTACTATTATCATAGGGCAATACCTATGGAATGCTCGATTTCCTGTTCGACGTTTGAGCGCTTCAGCTCGCTCGTTTAATGGATCTTCAGGCAGAAAATAGGACGAGGCGATGTAACAAAATAGTCAGACAATTTTTTGCTAATCGCTGTACCAGGCACAGGGGAATGTAATAAATTGTTAGAGGATTTCAAACTACTAGCCTTACAATTAGGCCTCCCACTAGCCCCGGAAAAAACAGAGGGGCCATCTACACGAACCACCTACTTAGGAATAGAGATAGACACGGTACTAATGCTGTCCCGGTTGCCAGCGGAAAAGCTAGAAGGGTTGAAAGAGAAGATCCAGGTCTGCTTGGGTGCGAAGAAAGTCACAGTGCGCAATTTGCAATCGTTACTGGGAAGTTTACATTTTGCATGCAGGGTCGTAGCTCCGGGTTGAGCATTTTTATCTACGGTGTATGCCCCGTTGGCGGGGAGCCCTCCGCAGTACCACCACATTAGAGTTACCCAGGAGATGAGGGAGGATTGAAGGACCTGGGCGGCCTTTTTAATGGCCTACAATGGGGTAAGTTCTTGGTGGGATAGTTGGCAGGTGGACGATCAACTCCAGGTACACACCGACTCGGCAGGGGGTGTGGGTTTCGGGGTATACTTCAAAGGTAGTTGGTGCACAGCCCCATGGTCACCATCATGGATGACATCGGGAGTGACTCGGGACCTGACATTCCTAGAGCTTTTCCCCATAGTTCTAGCTGTGCTGTTGTGGGTAAGCATCTTTGCTAATAGAGCGGTGCCCTTCTGGTGTGATAACCTGGAGGTAGTGCATATTATCAACTCCATGTCCTCCCGGTCGAAGAGGGTGATGAAGTTGGTAAGGGCAATGGTACTCAAATGTCTAGAACATAACATACTGTTCACTGCTCGCCATGTCCCCGAGGTAGACAACAGCATAGCCGATGCGCTATCTCGGTTGTAGATGGATTGGTTCCGGGAGCTAGCGCCGACTGCCTCACCCCATCCAGAGCCGCTACCCCAGGGCTACCCCAGTCTGGAGCCTTGGAGATTAGAGATGAGAAGGATTGTCCAGGGATCTCTGGCCCCACGCACGCAGGCAGCATATGGACGCGATGGGTATATAGGGAGTTCCAGGTTTTTAGACATAACAAGGGCTGGGGGCTGATTTTCCCATTGTCGCGGATGAATTGTTGCAGTTTATGTTACACTTGTGGAGGGGAGGCTTAGCAGGAAGGACCATAGCAGGTAAGGTTGCGGCACTGGCTTTTGTGAGTCGTTTGGAAGGCTTCCCTCCCCGAGACAGGGGGTTCTTCGCCAGGAGAATGCTGGAAAGTTGGGCCAGAGAAACTGAACAACAAGGCGACACCAGGGCCCCAATCTCCATTCCTGTTCTGAAATCCCTTTGCCAGGCCCTAACAGGGATTTGTTTTAGCCAATACGAGGAGTTGCTTTTTCCCAGTTTTCAAGATTACATTTTTCGGTGCATTTAGAGTTAGCGAAATAGCGGCGGAGGGTAGGAACGACCGGTCTGGTAGGGCCTTGTCACTTCGGGATGTTGAATATTGCCCAGGTTCCCTTTGGATAACAGTCCGGCGCTCTAAAACGGACCAAAAAGGGAGGGGGCAGACAGTTAGATTGTATCAAATTGGGGCTCGAGAGATCTGCCCAGTGCAAGCAATTAGGAGCTATTTGACATCGCGCCCTACGGTCCCCGGTAATCTGTTTATTCATGGGGACGGAGCCCTTCTCACGCGACATCAATTTAATGGGGTGTTGAAGGCGGCTGTCAAGGCGGTGGGCTTACCTCCGGACTTGTACGGATCCCGTTCATTCAGAATAGGTGCTGCAACCACGGCTGCTCAGGCTGGGCTGTCTGATGGGGACATAAGGGCCATAGGGAGATAACGATCCTGGGCTTTCAGGGGATACATACGGCCACAAAGTGGGTACTAACATATAACATTTTACATTCCTCAGGCGACAGGCACCATCGGGGCAGCCAGACCGTGGTGTGGATTGTTGGCCACAGCTTGGTCCAGAGGGCTGGAGAAGCGACGAAGTATAACCCACGGGGAACGCACCTAGGCCTTTCAAACAGGGCACGGATACTATGGCTGGGTCACGGGGGTATGAAATGGGACAAACTGGTTCCAATGTTGGCCCAGAAACGGCACCAGCCCTCCCCAGGGATTATAATTGTTCATTTGGGGGGAAACGATTTAGGGGTAGGGACCAGTGTCAGTTTAATGATAAAGATAAAGATGCAGCTACCCATATTAAAACGGTTGTTCCCGGGGGTTAAAATAGTTCGGAGACACTTAGTACCACGCCTAACATGGGGGTGGGGGGGCGGGTGCTCATCCTATTAAAATGAATAAGTCCCGCAGGAATGTGAACAGAGAAATTAGCAAGTGGTGGGTTGCCTTGGGCGGCACCTGTATCCGGCACAACCAACTCACATACAGGCGTCCAGAGTTGTTTTTGAGGGACGGGGTGCATTTGTCCCGAGTGGGTAATAACTTGTATTTAGACAAGGTAGAGGATGAATTGGCAAACTTAGTGTGAGCAGGAGTTGGTGGGGGGTGAACCGAGACAATCCGCGAGACGGTTGTCCCGTTTCAGGTGGCGGGGGTCCAGTATGGTTAATAGGTGTTGGTGATAAGTAGTTTAGGATAGATTCAAGAGTCATCTCCATAAGAGATGGGGAGGCGATACCTGGCGATAAGCAGGGCACGGCTAACAACAGGATCGTCACCCTGGGAGGGGTGTACAACGGGGGGTAAGGGCAAGCATGGCCCTCACACCTAATGACACCTTCCTCCTTACTCGTGCCCGTCAGGGTGTTTCCCCGTCGGCCTTGGCCAGGGCGCTGTTCGAAGGGGAATGTTGGGTAAGTTTGATCCGCGGCTGGCATTGGAGGGCATATCCAAGCCAGACCCATTGTTACGTTTTAAATAGGTTTCTAACTCAAAATACTGGGCCCGTGATTGCTTAGCAGCAATCCCACCAACTATCCTTGCTCTATTTTGATTAAAGAGTGCAGCCAGTTTAATCCATATCATGTCTCCTTTCCGTCTTTTTTTGTGCCAACCCTTTAGATATTTGAAAACCCGCCTTAATATTCTTTTCTCTAGGCTAAACATACCCAGTTTCTTCAACCTTTCCTCACAGAACTTTCTTTCCAGACCTTTTATCATCTTTGCCGCCCTCCTCTGAACCCAATCCAATTTGTCAATGTCCTTCTTAACGAGGTACCTGAAACTGAACATAATACTCCCGGTAAGATCTCACCAGTGCAGAATGGAGCAGAATTATTTCTTCCTGTGACTTGGAAACAAAGCTTCTGCTAATGCAGCCTACAACTGCAATAGCCTTTCTTACAGCCACCTCCCATGGGCGATTCATGTTCATGATCACGCATGAGCCCGTGTGGTGTAGTGCTGGAAGACCTGGGAAGCCATGGTTCAGATCCTGACCTAGCCATGAATTCACTGGGTGTGACCTCGGGCAAATCAGAACCTCTCAGTCAGCCTCAGTTCCGCATCTGTAAATGGGAATGTGTGTGTGTCTGTCTCTCCCTGTGTGCTCCCCTCACCACTGTCTATCTAAGGCTGCTTTTAGACGAGTGGCAAGCGCGGCCCGCTCACGTGACTTTTGAAAATCCTGCAGGCCGGGATAAGACGAGAGGTTTTGCGCATTAAAGCCAGTTGTGCGTTCATTTCAAACCACAAACTAAATACCCGTATTTCTCATTCTCGTTAGCTACCATGCCCAGTTGGGTGTCATCTGCAAACTTGTTAAGTATTCCCTCTGCTCAACAGGGTCTGTGCTATGACTACGAACATACGAATTGCTGTGGGTACATGCGAAGTGCTGTGAAAAACCAGGCCTCAACTTGTCTTACGTTTGGTAACCTAAATTAATAAACCCCACAACATTGGTCTCTCTCTTGCTAGGCCTCAGTTCCCAATCGGCAACATAGGAATATTGCTACCTCTCCACCGCTCCTTTCAAACGGGCCACAGCTGGGTGGATGGGGGGCAGTCTGTGGCTGTACCGCTGCGGGGGCAGTGCAAATGCACATAGGCACATCCCCATCTCCATGCATGGAGCAATCTCTGTTTCCCCCGGTTGTTCCACGTGGGGGCTATGGGTGGAGGTGGGTGGGTGGGTGTTACATGAGAGCACACCCACCCACTGCTTTCAAACAGGACGACACACATCCATTCACGTCCACTGCGTGAGCATGTGTAGGCATGAGTGGGCGTGTCTCGTTTGAAAAGGGCCTACCTCACCAACATGCCATGGAGATAAACTTAGTATTTGTGAAGCATGCAACTGTAGCAGTAGGAAACAGCTGGTAAGAGGAGCCTATGGGGTGGCTGCAAAAACTTTCGAAATCATAAAAATTTATGATCATGCAGCTACACGCCCAGGATGACATTATCACATTCAACATGGTGGGATGGATTTGCAAGTGTTTATGTTCAAACCCATGGTTGTAGTGCAGTCAGTCAGATAAGGGGCAGAGTTAAGATCATCCAAGGCAAACATCATCCTGGTACTTCCTAACTTCCAAGGGCTTGACTCAGCAACCTCAATGATCTAGTCATGTCATTCTTGGCATGATCTGCACACCCCTCCATCCCAGGATAACATGATGATGGGGCCTGTGCACTTATCACTGTCAAGCAGGACTCGGAGAGTGGCACCAACATTGGAATCTCCAGGAGCAAAGGCCTTTCCCAGTCACTAGAAATTGTTTTCAACACTGATCACAGAAATTGTTTGATCTCCCACAGCCCTGGCTTCTCTGAAAACCACACCGCTCTCCAGTCTGACGTGAGAGACCCCTGCCCTGCCCAGGGGGTGCTGTGCAGGCATAGGGAGCTCTGAAGGGCCAGGTGGTTTGGAGGCAAGGCTCTCAGATGGGTAAGCGCTCCAAGGCCAATTTCAGGCAGGCTGCAATGTTAATGTTTAATTCCTGCTCCAGCCGGACAGAAGGGGGGAGGGGAGCTGTGGGATCAGGGAGAGAAGAGCAGGAGGCTCCAGGACCCTAGCTTATTCCAACTCACCCTCCTTTTCAGCCATTTCAGAACTGGTTAATGATCAATCCTCTTCTCTCGGGGAAATAAATCCGGCTCCCCTGGGACAGGAGGGCTCCGAGACAGTTCTGAAACCTGAGAAGAGAGAATAAACTTTGACAACAGAACCCTGTAGTCTGTCCCCTGGAGGAGCCAGAGCTGCCCGATGACCCTCCACGGAGACCGCTCCTCTAGGGTTGGGATGTAGCCAGGGCGGTTATCAGATGTTACACTAGGTGCATGGAATGTCTATTTGAAGCTGGCGATGTCTTGGCTACTTGTTTGCCCCATATTGAGGGCCTGAAAGTAGCTCTTCTGAAGTCCAGAGGAAACAAACTCACTTTGGGGGGTGAGGGGGAGAGTAGACGTTCACCCCTGCTACCGGAAGTCAGCCTGGTGTCATTGGAAACAGCAAGTGCCAGCAAACTGGTGCATGCTTGGAGTCCCGGACTTGTAAAATCCCAGTATCAAGGGCAGGCGCTGTTTCCAATGGTACCTGGCCAACGTCTGGTAGTGAGGGGGAATGTCTAATAATACACATCAACACCCCACACGAGTTAGTTTCTCCCAGACTTCAGAAGCCCAGGAGAAACGAGGCTTGTGTAAAAACAGCCGGAGTCAAGCAGGGAGGATACAGCAGCCACTGCTGCCTTTCTTACGAACTGCCACTGCCGTAGTCTCCCCACTTGGCCTCCCTGCCCCACAAAATTACCTGGGTCTGGGAAGGCAATGACTGATGGAAGCAGGTCCTGGGGAGCATTAAAGACCCACTGCTGCTCCCAGGACCCACCGCTGCCACTTGCTGATGCCATGACTCCAGTACCAGCTACGAGATAGCTGCTTTGCGTTCAAGAGGTTACTCGATAACGGCGACATCTGTACAACGGACTATATGGTGATAATATCCCATGTCTGGGATGGGCCAGAGCTGAGGGTACCATCCACGCCATGCAGGGATGGTTCCACCAGAGTCCTGCAGGGTCGGCATGTGTAGTGCCTTGCCCTGGGGAGTGGAGCTGGCAAAGGGACAAGTCAGGAAGGATTAGTTGGCACTGGGCAACGAGTGTGGGTCATGGGAGAGCTGAGTACAGGGGACTTGGCCTTCCTCCCTCCCAGATGATTATTTGACCTTAGTGGGAAGAGGTGTCAAGTGCGGCGGTGGGCATGATGGGGCATGTACAGTGCCAAAAGACTAGACCCGGCACCAGCTAGCGTGCAGTACAGGCTCGGAGCCGGCTTGCAGGCAGCCACCTCGGTGGGGAGGTGTCAGCAACTCAAAGGGGGGTTTATAATCAAGATGCTAGCCCACACCAGGAGAGCGTTCAGCCCATGTTCACTGCCCGTTTATTAGGTGGCTGCAAGATGCGTCCTCCCATGGGCTACAGAGCCTCCACTTACAGCGGAGCCCTCGGGCATCGGCGGCCCACCGTGCGGGCCAATGTTTGCCCGCGTGTCCAACCCCATCTATTGCAAAGCACCTACCGCGCTCCCAGTGGTCAGAGCAACAAACGTGTTCACCGTTCTCACTCTCCCTGGGGCTTCTACTGCTTCATTTCACTTTGGAGCACTCAAAAATGGCGCCCCAAAGGATTTTGGGGGGGAGGGGGAAACAGGAAACAAACAGGAGCTTCCTGGACCATTCCCCATGGTTGTAAGTCATGAGGGATGGCGGTGGGCAGAGCGTGGTGCCTGCCTGTGTATCGGGTTTGCTGCACAAAAGCTCGAGTGGGGGCTGGCCGAACCAGACCCGGGACTCCTGCGGGCTATTATCTCTATTATCTCTTGATTTTAACCCAAAGACTCCACACACTGGGATCACTCTCTTAGGGATGGAGCATGGTTCTGTGTCAGTCTCAGGCCAAGGCAAGGAACCAGAGAGCTCTGCCTTTGGGAGGAGAACCCCAGCTTTTCAGCCACTCGCAGCAGCCAATGGGCAGGGACTGAGAGGAACTGGGACTCGAACCGGCAGCTCTGATGGCTCTGAGATAGTGGCAACCATTGCAGTGCCGCTATAGTGCCCAGGGATGGGCCTTGCAGTTCTCCTTCAGGCCCAAGGGTGATTGCTGAGGCCACCCCCGATTGGCCCTTGCCCCTTTATAAGGGCTGTGGGAAAGAACAATGTCTGTCACATACACGTCACCCTTGTGTTTCTGCCTCTGACCTAACCCTGCCTTGGACCCAATCCTGTAGCTACTTATGGACCCAAAGGTCCTGACAGAGATGGGCTGGAACTAACCTCTATTCCTCTTCTTCTGTCTTTGTCACAGTCTCTGCATCTTTAATCCACCCATCCTTCCACCCCATACATCCTGCTCCAGCAAGCTTTGCTCAACCCCTAGGGCTTGTATGTCTCAATGTAAACCCCAGTGTTCAAACAGCATCGTTAGCTAAGTACCCCCTTTACGTTCTGAAGCCAGGGTAGCAGAGAAACATTTCAGTCCATGGGGAACACTCCAAATTGAGGTTACTACTGTGAAGTACAGATGCCAGATGAAAATAAGGGACATCCATTATCCAATGGTGCTGTGGGGTTCTAAAAAAGGGGACATCCGTTCTAATGGGGCTGTGGGGTCTGAACTAAGGGACGTCCATTCTGTTCTATGGGGCTGTGAGGTTTCAACTAAGGGACGTTCATTCTGTTCTAAAGGGGCTGTGGGGTCTGAACTAAGGGACGTCCATTTAATGGGGCTGTGGGGTCTGAACTAAGGGGCATTCATTCTGTTCTATGGGGCTGTGGGCATCCCCTTAAAACAAGGTGCATCTGGCAACCCTAAGTAAAAGTCACGGGGATGCACGAATAAGTCTTCACCAACACACCTTCCTACACAAAACTCTGGCAGGGCAGGGGGGTCCAGCTCCAATTTCCCTCTCACCGAGGAAGGGGGCTGGGGGCACAGCTAGATGCCAAAGATGGAATGGGCATCCCCCCCCCCAAGCCATCTCCCAGCAGCAGGGGATACAACCACACCAGGTAATGTGGGCCCCACAACTCGTGCAACGCCTGCCCCTATTAGAGCAATGCCCCCAAAGGGGCCCACTGTGGCCAGTCACCCATAGCCAGGATGGGGTGTGGGGCAGGGATTGCAGAGCTCAGCAGGGTGCCCGTGATCCCTCAACACCTGAAATATTGCCAGAGGGGAGGGGGGTCTAGAGGGGGACAGGACTGGCCACTCATCAGTCCCCCGTAGGCAGATGTCTACAAGTGGGTACGTGCTCTTTGCCCGGCCCACCTGCCCCACACTAGCTGATGCCAGGTTTGCTCTGCCCTAGTCCTGGGCATGCCCCACTTGATGCCTCTTCCCACTCAGGTCAAACAATCATCTAGGAGGGAGTAAAGCCAAATCCCCTGTGCCCAGCTCTCCCATGACCCACACTCGCTGTCCAGTGCCAACCAATCCCTCCTGACTTGCCAACTCCACTCCCCAGGGCAAGGCACCACACATGCCAACCCTGCAGAACCCGCACCCGCTGTGTGTCTCCCCACCCTGCCCAGGCCCACACTGTGTTCCCTGTTCCAATGAGCCCTACTTGGCAAGGAGAAGGGTCATGGGGTAGATGTCTAGATGGGGGGCATGGTGCGTCCCTGCATGATGTGGCCGAGACACCAGGGACCCTCAGTTCCTAGGCACAGACACATTTCTGCCCCCGCCCCCCCTCCTTCAGCTCCTGCACAAAAGGGGCAGCGGGGGACTGAAGGGGACTGAATGGCTGGGGGTCCAAAGGGCACCGCGGGGGGGGGGGGTTACACTTACCCTTGGCTGGCACAGCTCACCGAGGAACTGGCATTCTCGCTGGGGCTAGGGCAAGCGACATGGCTTGTGGGGGTGCAGATAATGGCAGGGGGGGCTCAGGGTTGACCCGCCCCGGAGCTGTACAGCACTGCTTCACCTGGGGCAGGGAGAGAGGGGTGGGGAGGGGAGAGCAGGGGAGGTGCTGGCAGGACTGTCCAATGGGAGCTGAAGCTGTGGAGCGATGGACAGACACCTGTAAGGGGAGGGGAGGGGAGGGAGCCGGGGAGGGGACATGCCGGGAGGGGAGAGAGTAACGGGAAAAGAGAAAGAGCGGCGGGGGGAAGGAGGCTACAAGCGCCCAGGAGTTCATACAGTGGAGTTTGGGAGGAGACGGAACTTCTGGGTAGAGCTGAGAGTGGGGGCTAGTGGTTAGAGCAGGGGGGTTGGGAGGCAGGATTCCTGGGATCAATCACCAGGTCTGGGAGGGGAGTGGGGGCTAGTGGTTAGAGCAGGGGGGCTTGGGGAGCCAGAATTTAAAGAGTGGGGACAAGTGGTTAGAGCAGGGGGCTTGGAAACCAGGACTCCTGGGATCATTCACTAGATCTGGGAGGGGAGAGGGTATTAGTGGTTAGAGCAGAGGGGATGGAAGCCAGAACTCCTGAGTACTTTCACCATCTCGGGGAGGGGACTGGGGGCTAGTGGTTAGAGCAGGGGGGCAGGAAATCAGGACTCCTGGGATCAATCACCAGATCTGGGAGGGCAGTGGGGGCTAGTGGCTAGAGCAAAGGGGTTGGGAACCAGAACTAGAAAAGTGGAGGCTAGTGGTTAGTGCAGGGGCCTTGGGAACCAGAACTCCTGGGATCAATCACCAGGACTGGGGAGGCAGTGGGGACTAGTGGTTAGAGCAGAGGGGTTGGGAGTCAGAACTCCCAGGATCAATCACCAGGTCTGGGAGGGCAGTGGGGGCTAGTGGTTAGAGCAAAGGGGTTGGGAACCAGAACTAGAAAAGTGGGGGCTAGTGGTTAGAGCAAGGGGTTGGGAGTCAGAACTCCTGGGATCAATCACCAGGTCTGGGGAGGGCAGCAGGGGCTAGTGGTTAGAGCAGAGGGGTTGGGAGTCAGAACTCCTGAGTTCTTTCACCATCTCTGGGAGCGGATTGGGGGCTTGTTGTGGTTAGAGGGGGCAGGAAGTCAGGACTCCTGGGTTCTATTCCTCCCCTCTCTTCTCACAGACCGGTTTTACTGTGCATTTGGCAGCAATTCGCACCAGCGCCGTGTCCCCAGCATATCTGTTCCCTCAATAGGCTCATTGTCCCTCCCTCGGCACCTGCCTGGCTGAGGCTCCCTGAAGCACTGGAGTTAAGTAGTTGAGATTTTCCACCCAGCCCTCAATGCCTGGCCTCGGTGCTTAGTGCCTTTCACATCACTGGCTTTGGCTTCCCAAACCTGGGGAGGCAGGGACCCCAGCCTAGGGTTGACGCCTATGCACATTTTTAAGGAACACTTATGAAAAATACATGTTGCAGGTCAGGTTGCCAGATATGCCAATTTTTCCAGGATATACCAATTTTTTCCAGCCTTTCCTAAGGCGCCAATGCAGGCCCTGCAACCTGAATTTTTCATAAGTATCCTGAAAAAATGGGCATATTTGTCAACCCAAATTTGCAGGACCTGCATTGGCACCTTAGGCGCCAGTGCAGGCCCTGTAATATGTATTTTTCATAAGTGTTCCTTAAAAATTGGCATAGGTGGCAGCCCTACCCCGGCCCCTTTGTTAAGCTCACTCAGTGAGTCAATGGCAAAGCTGGGCATGGAAGCCAGGAGTCCGGGTTCCCCGCCTCCTGCTCTAACCTGCAAACCCCACTTCCCTTTCAATTGAGCGGTGCACTGCTGGTGGGTGGAGTGAGCTTGACCAAGGACGGTAGGTCGCCATCACCCATGTGTGCGTCACAAGCTTGTCTCCAATAGATCACAGTGTGGGGCGGGGAGGGAGATCAGCCCACCTGGGAGATTGCTCTAGGGAAGACGAGTGGGGGGCCCAGGTGGGATCATGGTAGAGCATCTCAACTTGATGCCTGGCTCAAGTGGATCGTGTGCATCCCTGCGCTAGACCAATTGCTGCTAAAACAGGGGAGGGGGTGAGAGAAGCATTATGCTTAGGGTGGCCATACCTCCCCTTTAAAAGAGGATGTTTATGAAAAATACATGTTGCAAGGCTGCATTGGTTTCAGTGCAGCCCTGCACCATGTTTTTTTCATAAGCATCCTCTTTTAAAGGGGAGGTATGGACACCCTAAATTTATGCTCCACTGACTGTGGCAAGGAGGAGTGGGGGGGGGGCGGTCAGAGAATAAGGAGGAGAGGGGAGAAGCAACAGGAGGGTGGGTGGGGGGAGAGTGAGAGTGTGCGTACTAGGGAAGGGGGTCTAGGGTTGCCACCTATGCACATTTTAAAGGAAGACTTATGAAAAATGCATGTGGCAGGGCTTGCCTTGGCACCTAAGCCGTGGCAGGGCCTGCCTTGGCACCTAAGCGAAGGCAAGCCCTGCCACATGTATTTTTCATAAGTCTTCCTTTAAAATGTGCATAGGTGGCAACCCTAATTGGAGGCCTCAACTACCACAGACAAGAGGAAGGAAGGGCGTGGCTTAAGAAATGTGTAAATCACTGACTGAGACAAACGGTGAGACAGCTCCCTGAGATTTGGAGTTTGCTCCTCAGTGTCCGATGTCCCTCCCTCCCAGCCCCTGCCTCATTCAGTGGCAGGCTCTGGTACATCCCAACACCATCTCTGCTCTCTCTCTCTCCATCTACCCCATTCTGGCCCCGTTTCTCCTCCTCCTTGCTGTTCAGCTGGAAGTTGCATAACGAAGTAGCTCTCTCGCACTTCCTCGCATTGGAGACATTGCACTAGAAAGTGTTTCTCTGGCTTAGCCTGTCCACCATCCTGTTGATTGCCCAGCTGCTCCCCTCTGAGCTCAGTGTCCTTTGTGCCTGCCAGTTTCAAACTTAGCTTGGGCGGGGCCACCGATTCCGTATTCGGTGAGAGTCTGCCTAAAGGCGTTTCCCCGTGTTACCCAAAAAACAACCCTTTATTTTTCTTCCTCGTATTTTAAAAAGGGCTTTTAAATTCTGCCCCTCTAGTCCCTCATTACACATCTGTGCATAATTCATAATAGGCGCATATTTATTGTGGCCAAAGAGCCATTTCCATGTTGTTATAGCAGGGAGGCTGCTGGAAGGAGCACTGGAGAGCCAGGGTCGTGCCGGTTGGGGGGAGCGCAGCTCAGGGATGAAATAGAGGAGTTTCCACTGGGCTGGAGTGGAAGCACTGAGTCGTGAGACGGCAGAGCAGCGAGAAGCTGCTGGAGTAAGACCCAGTCAGGGATCCAGGAGGTCATGGCCCAAGCAGCCCGATATCCCCGTCCATAAAGAACCCGCCCCTCCTTCCCCCGTGCTGGCAGAAAATGGCTGATCGAGAACTAAGCCACCCAAATCCAGGCACATTTCTCCACCCCCACATGCACATTTCCCAAATACACAGATTGTCATGCTTTCCCACGTTCACGATTGGCAGCTATTTCAACGCACAACCTAGGAAAAGCTATTTGGGAACCCAGTAATGCGGGGGCGGGCATAAGTGTTCCTCACCCAAAACGCGGGGGCGAGGCCATTCCCAGGTGTGCAGAACATGCGGGAGATTGAAATAACCACAAAATGATGTAATGTGTGAAAGCACTCTTAGTTTTGCCCCTTCGCTATGGTGATGGATCCCCGTAGTGCAAAGGTTCTGTGCAGGGATCCAGTGCGGCCCAGCCTGTTGCTGGCTTTAATCGGTTCTTCACAATGACTAAGATATTGGTGTTTTTGTCATGCGAGCCTCTTTCAGAACAGATTTTTCCAAGGGAAGGGGTGCTGCATGGGAGTGTATTGTGTTTTCATTTGGCTTTGACCTTCCATAGCTTTTCTTATGAAGCAATCACTCTGGGGAAATTATTGGTGTTTCAAACATTTAAATGCAGGGAGGTTAAAGACTATTGTTGATGGTGCTAAAACCCAAGAATTGCCTCCGCCTCCCCCCCTTCCCAGAGGTGGGTGCGGTGGGCGACGGAAGGCCCTTTGCTGCGCCCACGTACGAGGGGGGCAGGGCAGCTGGGGTTTTCCTGCCTCAGGGCTGCAAGTGGCCCCAAGGTTGGAAAAAGAGCAGCAGCAACAATCCAGTAAGGACCCGGCCGAGATTGCCAGGCAACCCCACCGGCTAGGATTGGTCAAAGGAGGACATGTGGGTCTCGCCCAAGGTGCGGGGCCCACGCTTTAGAAAAGGGACACTGCTCTGGCCCCACTTGCGACCCAGAGCTTTCAACGAACGGCACCTCCCCTCCCCTCCCCTGTACTGTGGGTTACGACTGGCCGCCATTTGGGACCAGGAAGGAATTTTTGCAGGAACCCTAATCTGGCCCCAATACTCGGGTTCTTGTTTTTCACCTTCCTCGCAGTGCTGGGCATTTGGCTAATTGGTTGCCCCCTAGAATCAGGGTGTTGTTGTGCTGGTTCAATTATTGTCGCACCCTGGCAGGGGTCCAGTACTATAGGTTAGAATAAGGTAGATATGTCATAAGTAAGAGTCATCTCCTTAAGAGATGGGGAGGCCCACCCCCCGGAAAGCAGGGTATGGCAAGCGGTGGAGCAGCTTCCCTGGGAGGGGCGTCGAGCGAGGATGGTAGAGACAAGTATGGTCCCCCGTTGGCAGGCGCCCTCATCCTTACTCAAGTTCGGGAGGATTGGGTCCCCCTCACTTGTGGCAGGGGCCACTGAGAGGGGGAGACGTGTGCAGTTGGGGTGGTAATCGAGGGTACATCGGAACCACCCTGGGGTTACTGTCTGTGGTTAAAGTTTAAGTATTGGACCCATATCACACTAGGCGATTACCCCCACCTGATTTTAATTGGTTAAATAAAGAGTGCGGCCGTTAAAATCCCAGTGATGCTGTCCTGTCTCCTTTGGTGCGTCGGCAATTAAAAAGAAAATAAAAGAGCAAATATGGAGGAAGGGTGTAGTGGGGAAAAGGCTTCCAAGGGGCAAGTTTGTTCATACAGAATTGAATACATCATACCTCCCATCATCTGCAATAGCCAGAAGGACACACCTTGTCTGCTTGGCCAATAAGCTCCACCTCCTCACACAATGTAAAGAGCTGCCTGAGTTAGACCAATGGTCCATCTTAGCCCAGTACTGTCAGAACCCTGCAGCAGGGTTTCAAATCTGGCTCTCCAGAATTTCTGGCAGAGGCCTCACCCAGATGCGCTACCTGAGACCCTGCAGGACCCTCAGCAGAGGCCTCACCCAGGCATGCTGCCAGAGATCCTGGTACACATTCACACACAACTCACAACAGTTAGACGCTCTCCTGCTTCTCATTAGATTCTTGTTATTCCATCATCTCCCCATTTCCCCCTCCTTTCTTAGGAGGGAACCAGGAAAGAGGTACTTGAGGTTTTTCGTCTCTCTCCCGCTCCCCTGAAAGAGGGACAGTGGGATTCAGCACCCAAAGAGGAACTGTCCCTCCTAAGTAGGAGCTGTTGGGAGCTATGTAATGGAGGCTGTTATTAAAGAAAATATCCATTGTGGCTCAGCTGTGGAAAAAGAAGAGGAAGCGGGTGGGGCTTTCTACCTAGCCAATCAGAGGAAAGTTTAGCCCCACCTCCTTGTCTCATAGCCTGGAAGTAGGGTTGCCACCTGAGATGGTTGGACCCTGAGGGCATTTTTAGACAAGCAGGGGAATCTAGTGGATTGGCAAATCTGCTCGAGGAGTGTTTACATGCACCGGAAGTCACCAGCTGCCATTGAAAACAGTGTCACCCAGCGGCTCGCGCATTATTTTTAAAACTGGATTTGTTCCCACGTGACTTTTTTAAGAGCGGATTTGTTAATCCGCTAGATTCCCTTGCTCGTCTAAACACGCCCTGAGACTCCCAGTTTGGCCTACAGGAGCCCCCAGGTTAAGCCACAAGAGGCAGCATCCCTACAGGAGCAGTGGTGGGCAGGGTTAAGCTCAAATTTCAGCACCAGCAGCTTGGAGTGAGCTAGCTCCATGCAGGGAGCGATTACTAGCATACCTGCTGATAAAATCTAAGGGCCTATTTAAAATGATTGCCCAGGAGCACTCAAGACTGCTGTCTCTGTCTGTCTCTATTATCCCATATCCAGTTTGGGCCCGTGCCTCTGTTCAGGGCCATCCCGGTTAGTTCTCCCATCCTTCACCCCCATTGAACAGCTAATTGGTGGGGAACCCAGGGATGGAGCAGGAGAGGGCAACTCTCTGAGGTCTGTGTGATTCTCAGAATATCCCACAGGGCCAGGGATGCCCCGTACCAGAGAAACTCCAAACATATTGCAAACCCCTTGGTGTTTGCCTGCAGGAGGCCGCTGCCGTGGACAAAAGGTCCACCCTGCCGCTGCCCCAGCCCTGACACCGTCTGTCCAGTTGTTCCTGTGTCCATGCAGTTCTCCACCGGTGCCAAAGCACATGGGCGGGTGTCTCGGGGTCAGGACAAAGGAACACCAGGAGCGGGAGAGGCAGCGGATGTGAGGGATCAGTGGGACAGCTCATGCTCATGGTTTCTGCCCACCCAGCACTCCTTAGGTAGGGGGCGGAGGATCTCTGGCTCCAGCAACTTGACTCTGTTACTAATTAGCCAGGCAGCAGTTCAGTGCAACTGCACCACTCTGGATGAGGGGGGGAGGGAGGTGGCCTAGGGGTGGTTCGCTGAGTGGGGCTTGAACAGGGAGCAGGGGAGGAGACAGGCATGTTCCTGTCAGTGGGTGCCGCTGTGTATGTGCTCTCCTGGGGAATGCAGTGCAAGAGGGATGAGGTCAACCCTCAGGGCAGGGCTGTCATGACTAGGTGCAAGAGTCAAGTGCCGTTCGGTGGGAAATGCCACCTGGTGGGCACTGGTAATAAATGCAGCCCAACTTGAGCAAAGCAGGTTACGTCATAGGGTAAAAAACAAACACGCATGTGCCGTCACGGCCGCAACCTGGCCCGGTAAGCCACCGCAGACACAGTCCTGACTGGGCCAGGCTGCAGAACAAATGTTCACGTGGCCAGGGCCCCAGGGGGAGAGAGATGCATGCTGGGTCAGACTTTGGATTTTAGCGCCCCATGGCAACTCAAGCTGAACACCACCCCACACCACCCGCGAGCTCTGGTGCATGCGTAAACTGCCATCAGGGGGGAGGGGGGGGCAATGGCAGTGACCAACACAGAAGCAGAGTCTCTTCCTCCATGCTCGGCCAGACCACAGAGCATGTTTGTGGGGGGCTCAGGGGCAGAACGGGGCTTTTGGGATTGGGAGGGGTGTAGGGTTGCCATATATGCACATTTTTCCAGGGCACTTATAAAAATACATGTTGCAGGGCCTGCATTGGCACCTTGGGCACCAATGCAGGCCCTGCAACATGATTTTTTCATACGTGTCCTGTAAAAAAATTTCATATATGGGGGTGGGTTGTCTCCCCTCTAGGCTGCGGATGGCGCAGGTGAGGTACTGGGGTGGCGGAGAGGGTATTATGACAGGGCAGACTGAGAACAGAAGTCTCCAAGCCCCACAAATCTGCTGCCCGAGGCAGGTGCTACCTGCCCCCAAGTCCTGCCCTGGATGCATGGACGTTTATTTATATATTTATTATTTTAAGCATTTTTGAATCGCCCCCCCCCCCATGCCTACAGCATCTCAGGGCAATGTATAATTTCATAAAAACATTTCATAAAACCATTTTAAAAACAACACAATAATTTAAAGCTAAAACAGGGTTGGAAAACAAATTAATAAAAATAGAAATAAAAATAAAAGGTAGGGGAGAGCCAAAACCCTAACCCACCCTCCCCCTCTCCTCCCCAAAGGCCTGGGCAAACAGCCAGGTTTTACAAGCCCTCAGGAATGTCAGAAGGCTTGGAGCCAGGTGAACTTCCTCTGGGAGGGAATTCCAAAGATGCAGCCCAGCCTCCAAGAATGCCCTCTCCATTGTCACCCCCCGCTTAACACGGGGGACCTCCAAGAAGGTACCCCCGGCAGACCGAAGGAGTCGCTCTGGGGCCTGGAGGGAGAGGCGGTCCCTGAGGTAGGAGGGGCTTAGAACGTGAAGGGTCTTATAGATCAACACCAATACCTTGAACCTGGCTCGGCTCGCTATTGGCAGCCAGTGCAGAGTCCGGAACACAGGTGTTATGTGCACTCGACGACCCGACCCCGTCAGGAGCCGGGACGCCACATTCTGCACTAGCTGCAGCCTCCGGACCAGGAACAAGGGCAGCCCCACGTAGAGCGTGTTAC
>QEPC01008499.1:98751-113120 GCA_003113815.1 Sphenodon punctatus
CCCCCCAATCAAAACAGAACCCAACTGAGTCCATGGGGAGGGATCCAAGCTCAATGGTAGCAGAACAAAGTGACACCGGTGTGTAATCTGTTGCAGGATCAGACCCCCATGCTAATTGGGCCTGTTTTCAGCCAGCTGGGCTGAGCCTAACTCCTCCGCTCAGCACCATGGAACCTGCTGGCAGGAGAGAGCGCTGCCCCCTGTGGGTAAAGGTGACAAACAATCCGAACTTTGCTTATTGTGCTGCCTACCTCCGAGGGCAAATCTCCAAGGTCACTAGAGCTCGGGACACTTGTCTCTTCTGTTCTATAATCTCTTGAGTTGCAGTGTTTGTTTCAGGGAACGTGTGTTTGGGAGAAGAACAGCAGCTTACGCTGGGATTTATTTATTTTCTAAATTGCAGAACGTTTGCTGCCACAATTGTGCTTCGGAGCACTCTGTGGTTACAACGATTTATATTTGTAGGAGCTCCCCACAAGGCCAATTTGCATCAACTTCAACCGCTAAGTCAGTTGGCAAATCATTGCGTACAAAATCAATGAGTATTTTAATTATTTTATTACTATGCCACCCTTATCGCAACAAGGCTCAGGGTGGCTTACAATACTAAAATGAAACAAAACAAACAATACATACTATATAAAAAAAAACAAAAAACCCAGCCCTTTACAGTTTACCGAGGGTGGCCAGATATGCAATTGTTAGAGGACAATTATGAGAAATACAGGTTGAAGGGTTGCATTGGAGTGATTGCAGCCCTGCAACCTGTATTTTGCATAACTGTCCTCTAACAATTGCATATCTGGCCACCCTAACCTTACTCTTACTCCCATTTCCATCCCTTGGCTCTCACCCATCAGAAACCACTCCTCCCCCAGGCTCATACCCCCCCATCTCTCCGTGGGGGACATGGAATTCCCCTCCCCACCCTCTCCTCATACCCATCCTCCCCACACACACTATGGGATCAAGACATTCCCAAAGTACATCCGATTCCAGTATAAAGACAACATTCACAAAAAAATACCAGCCATCCACATCCCACCCACTTTCACTCTCCTGTCTTTCACCTAGGGGAGCCCCCTCTCCACTAATTCCCCCCCCTCCATTCCCATCCTCCCCTCACTGACGGGGTTGTGCCATTTCTAATTTCCTACCCACCCTCCTCCATGCTCCTCCACCCTATCCAATCCTACACACCCCTCCCGCGTTTCTCCTCTCCTCTCCCTATCTAATCACCCCTCACCCTACAGACAGCTCCCATAAAAAAGCATTAACAGAAAGGAAAACAATCTTACTTTAACTTAACTTCCCCTCCCCCCAACACCAGCGCTCCAGCCCCAATTACCGAGTTAATATGTCACTTAGTTCAGGATCGCGGATACTATGTTGGAGTTTAAAAACAACAGCTGAATGAAAAAGATTTGGAAACCAAGGAGTAAAAAAAAGTATAAACACTATGGAAACAAACAAGAACTAATTGAGAATATAAATAGAGCCATACTGGGTCAGACAGATGATCTATCGAGCCACCCAGCCCCTGTCTCTGACAGTGGTCAATCGCAGTCACTCGGAAGAAGTGCCCAACAGGTCACAGTGGGGCAATCGGTTCCCTGATGCTCACTCCCAGCTCCCGACAGCAAGAGGTTACATTCCCCCAAACCTACCTGGCTGATAGATGCTATTAGCCACATCTACCTGGCTGACAGATGTCCAACCCTTTCTTAAGCCCAGCTGTACTACTGGCTTCGTCCACAGCCTGTCTCTTATACACATCTAGATGTGTATAAGAGACAGGTGCACTGCAGTGCCAAGGTCAGTCGTGGTGGCACAGATCCCAAGAGATATGGCACCTCTGGCCTTAGCGCTCACTTGAGACGGCACCACAGGAACATACGTGATCCTACGGAGTGCCGTTCCAAGTGGCAGCATGGGGAGGTGGCAGTTGCAGAGGGTGCAGATGATAGCTCTGAGGAGGAGGAGCCCTCTTCCACTCCTGCTGCAACTGCCACCGCTGGTCTGTCTGGTGATGGTTCCACAACTGCCACCCAGCCCTCACAGAGGAGGAGCGCTAGCCGCTCCACCCGGCCGACCCCTTCCCGGTCCTTGTCCCAGGCCACTGTAAGTACGCTCTGGGAAAGGAAGATGCTGTTCGCATCCAGCCACCCCCGGACTGTGGCCATCACCAAGGCAATTGGGGAAGTGATTGCCCTGGATGAGAGGCCGTTCAACCTTGTTGAGGGTGTAGGATTCAAATGGCTGCTTCATTTTCTTGAGCCGCATTACAGAGTCCCTTATCGCAAAACCTTCTGCTCGAATGTTATCCCGTCACTGTATGGGAGGGTGAGGTCCGGGCTCCTTGCACAGTTCTCCCATGTGGAGGGGGCAGTGGTACATTTTACCACTGACCTGTGGACTAGCCAGAGTGCGGTCCATGCCTATTTGTCGTTGACCACACACTGGTGCCAGATGTCACCAGTTGCTGTCACCACGATAGCAAGGGGCAGCAGCAGCAGCACTGGGGGAGCGGTGTTGACTGGAAAGCATCGTTGGGCATTGTTACATGCCCAGGTGCTTGACAGTCAGCACACGGCTGATAAAATCCTTGAAGCGGTGAATGGCATGCTGGATGGGGGGTGGGTCCGATGCCAAGGTTCAAACATTGAGATCGGTTACTTTGTAACCGATAATGCCTCAAACATGATTGCAGCCATTACTCGTGGTGGCTACGCTCATGTTCGCTGCGGTGCACACCTCCTGAACTGTGTGGTTCAGCGTGCCTTAGGTAGAACCGAGGGATTGGAGGCACTCCTTGAAACTGCCCGTAATATTGCCGGTTACTTCCATCGGTCAGTTTCAGTCAGCCAGGAGCTGCGAGAGAAGCAGGAGGAGTTCGGCTCCCCGCTTCACCGGCTGGTACAGGATGTGGCCACAAGGTGGAACTCCACCTTCTTGATGCTGCAACGTCTCCTGGAGCAGAAGGAGGTGCTGCATGCCCTCTGCTTGACGCGGAGCATTGGAGCAACACCACTGACCGGGGAGGAGTGGTCAGTGGTGGAGCAGCTGATGCAGGTTCTGGAGCCGTTTTACCAGGCTACTGTGGAGGTTAGCGCGGACCTCTCCACTCTGAGCCAGGTGATGACGATCTTCTTGATCCTGCTTTGACGGATGCGAGCCGTGCTCTCTCGATTCGAACTGACCTGTGTGGGCCTATGAGAGCGCTGGCAAAGAAATTGGTAGACGAGCTGAATAGGCGTTTCAACACATGTTGCGTTTATGCAGCAGGGACTCTCCCCCGTCACGATGGGCTTTTGTGTTCCTGTCTAGTCTAAGTCTTTCGCTAGCTTGCATGCAGATTTAATTCAAAACACAAGGGTATTGCAAGATTTATACAAAAACACAGAATGCTAATCAACTGTAAAGTCCCCTACTTATTATTAGTAGCATTAGTATTTTGGATTTATATCCCGCTGTCTTCTCCCAAGGGACTTGGAGCAACTCCAAAAGAAAAAATGCCAAGAGGCCAAGTTCTGGCAGCGTCCCTGAAAGGATTTTAAAGCAACGTCCCGACAAACAGAGGTAGGGTTTGGTAGGGTCCACTTTGGTAGGGTTCAGATGGGTGGTGTAAACTGAAGTAGTCCTGTGACAATTTCCCACTAGCTGAGACTTAATGATTTTTTTAAAAACTCCCTTTGTTCAAACTGGTATGGTTATGTGGTAAATGGTATGTCAGTTTGGTGGATAACCTGTGTGGTTACTGGATACTTACTGGATATCCACCACGCTATCCGGAACAGTGGATATTAACTGCAGATAAAAAAAATATCTGTCAGTTTCAGCTCTATGGGTGAAGGCAGAACACCACAAATATATCCTTGGCTGCATTTTGAAAACTGTCAGCATTTCATATCCCTGGTCCAGAATTGTTTCGGTCAGACTTTGCCCTTCCAGGATCAAGTTTCTATCATTCTGTTTCCCCAACAAAGCCCAGTTCGTTCTTGCCCTGTTCCCTAGGTAGTCAGGGTTGGGTTTTTACAGGCACCTTACAGATCACTTCCTTCCACCCTGCCGAAGTTTCTCTCTTGGCTTTAAAACTCATGGGGTTAGCTCTTGAAATTTGAGACACGAAGACCAAATTGAGAACTAGCATCACTGGCAAAATTAAGCAACTTCTGAACAGAGGCTGTGCTGCTTAGAGACGGATCTGATGTTATTGGTGCAGTACAGAGGCTCCTGGCAAGGATCTGTGCCCCACTCTGCTGCAATGCTGCCAGCTCCCATAATTATATTGTGTGTGAGCTTCAGAGTGATACTTTGCAATTAAACTGCAATAATCTCAGCGTTCGTGTTTGCATTTGTGATGGCAGAGAAAGAGCCTGAAAATACGACTGCAGTGGCCATCCAAAAGCCTCAGAAATAAGAGCACGATGAAAGAAAGCTACCTCTTTTTAACCTCCTGATTTTAAACCAGTCTCTCTGGGGGTGCCTGGGTTTTGAATATTCTGGTTGGCAGCACAAAGGCACAGAAAGTGATCTACCAACATGGTCAGACTGGTATCGGAATTCAGCACATGCAGACAAACGGAGAACCATTCTATCTAATTAATATCCAGGTGGCCAATGTTGCTAACTTCAAGCAGACGAAAGAGTAGGTGTCATCTTTTACTCTGGCTCCGACATCTGCACTTCACAGGTGTAGAAGCAAACAGAGTGTTGTGCATCAAGTTTCATGAGAGAACCCAGCTGTTCAACAGCAGAGCAGCGCCAAGGGAAGCCATCTAAAAGCTTCACAGACAGAAACAGAGTCTCTGCCCCAAAAATCTCAGACAGGAGGAGGGGGAAACAGATAGAAAATGACTTGCCCATCATCACACAGCAGGTCAGTGGCAGAGTTAGGAAGAGAGCCCAAGGCCACACTGATGATGCATAGGGGAACATAGGGGAAAACATGACCCCTCCCCCCCCCCAATTCTTTTAGCAAACCACCTTAGCTGTGTTTCCCCCCTGTGCAATGCTGCCTCAGAACTTTCAATTTAATCAAAACTGTAATTTACCCCCGCCCCCCTCAAAAATAGGGACTGGAAACCAGCTTTGGGGGGATAACAAATTTTAGGTTTTCAGATCATTATTTTCATTTTAAGCTTTTGATTCCCAAAGGCAGATCATTTTTACTGAAAATTGAACATTTCCCCCTTGGGCAGTGTTTGAAAACAGGAAATTTGTTTGTACTTTTTAACTGAAAAGATTTACATGAAACTTAAAGACACAACAGTACCTTCTTTACCTCCTCATCCTCATGCCTCTCAAGGAACTTCTTGCTCTCTGAGATGAGAAATACGAAACTGCTACATCACTTCTAAATGCCCTAGCAGAGAGGTGACCAAGGGAGGAATGGAATGAGAGCAGAGATGGGGAGTCGGGCCCATTATTCATCAGTTTTATTACCCACCGGATGTAAATATTTCAAGGCTGTGAGATTTCGCTGAATAAAAGGGAAATAGTGTGTTCACACATTACAAAACTCCAGCATTTATAACACTCAGTTATCTTGAGCGCTTATAAGAACCCATTTTTGTCATGTGAAAAAGTGGCCTTAGTGTACCAAAATAATATCTGCAACCAAACCGGGTACTCACATCTCTGTTTTGGGGAGTAAGCCGTTTCAAGCTTCTTGTTTTTTCAGTCCGGTTATTTCAGTTTTTTTGAATTTTAGTTGCATCCTTTCAAGGAATGAGGCATGCACAATAATGCTAGTATTGCCAAAATGACCAAACTCCTGAAATAACTGAACCAGAAAACCCCAGTAATAGTGGGTAGAAGCGGAGTGGAGGGGTTTGGCTGGGTCATATGACATGGCTCTCAGGGTGGGGCTTCACAGGAAGTGTGTATGGGGGGGAATCTGGCCTGGCGTTAGCAGCACTTCTGGGTTCTCTGCACAGCTCTGTCAGGAAGGTTTAACATTTTCCCCAGAGATTTGACAATAGGAATTGGTGTCAACCTTTTCCCCCCATGCCAAAGGGTGGCGGGGGTTGGGGGGGGCAGCCTTTGGCCTCTCCCAGCCTGGCTGCATTGGGTCACAATGGGGTTGGGCCAGTGCTAGGGCACAATGGTGCTGAGAGTAAATGCTGGCCTCCCTGGGCCTGAGATGCAGATTCAGCCCCCCTTTGCTAGCACTGAGGCCCCTCTTCAATGGTGAGTGGGCTCTGAACAAATGCAATGGGCTTGACTGGTTGTTATGTTGAAAGGCTTGAACTGGGTGGAATGTTCCTCAGATCTGCTCTAGACTGTGGAGGGAGCAGTGATGCACCCCAGTCCACCACCCAGCTCTGTAAAACCATTCCTGCCCCACAGAGCTCTCTGCTCTCCCAGGAGAGGGCAGTGAAAGAGCCATCTGGGCAAAAAGCAGCAGAATTATTCTTGCTCCGGGATTTCCCAGAAGTGTTGATGTCATTTCTGTGATTTTTTTCCCCCAGCATTCTCTGCACTGATGCCAAGGTCACTCACTCTCTGCAATTTTGTGGTGGTGGTTCTTGGATTGATTGATTTTTTTTGCAAGGGTCTCTGTGCTGTGAATTTACCAGGCGTCTCTGCACGATTGCTATGGTCATGTTGGAATTTTTCCAGTAGTCCACACTGCCACCACCGTTACCCTGGGATTTTTGTCCCAGCAATCTCTGTGGCTTTTCCATCATTATTCTGGGCATTTGCTGGTGGTCTCTGGGTGGTTGCCATGGGTGGGCTGGGATTTTCCAGCAGTCAGTGGTACCACGGTGGTTATGGTGGGATTTGTCCCAGAAGTCTCTGCGTCATGGAATAACCTCCCAGCAATCTCACATTGGGTGGGACCACTTTTGCAGGCAAATCACCTAACACGATATATGCAACACTTTTGTAGGCAGTGACTGCCAGAGCATCTAGCTGTTCTTGACATCGCTGTCAGAGCCACGGGCCAGACGTAGGCCGCTTTTAGACGTGTGCGGGGCACGCACGGCTTGTAAAAATCCCATGGGTGGGGTTTAGATGACACTTCTCATGCATTATAGCTGCTCACGCATTCTTTTAAAACTGTGGACTAAATAGTACCACTCGGTGGGTGGGCATAGGTGGCAACCCCATGCCCACCCACCCTCCTGGCAGGTGTGTGTGAGATGAGAGAGAGAGAGAGAGAATTAGTGTGTGAGTGCATATGAGCAGGCAAGGGGGCAGGCCTTATTGGATGATGGGCAAGGTGTATCTTTCTCCTTGGCAGACTGACATAGTTGAAAGTAGGTTACATGAGTGTACTGGATGCTAGTTTGAAACTGAGGGAGTGTCTCAGAAACGACTTGTCTCTTGCTCCTGCAGTGAGAGGCCCATGGACGACGGTAAGGACTCCAGAGGTCCCTGCGACACAGACAGTGACACGTCGAGCTCCGGAGAAGAGAGTGCCTGGGAGTGCTTGGACCCTAGCCTGCCCTACTCAGTCAACAGCCTCCACCAGAGTCTGGATGAGCTGGTATCTGGGCTGATGGCCCGAGGATCAGAATCGGCAAAGCCCCAGCAGCACAACACTTACAAGCGCTCGTGCTCTGTCCCAGTGGACCTGGATAAGAGCGACCAGGAGACCAGCACATCGGACAGTGGCTGCGAGTCACCGGTGTGTATGGAGCCACCACGAGAGCCGTTTATCTACCAGCACACGGTCAGCAATGCCACTGCCGAGGTGGGACCTGCTGCCAACAAAGACCATGGGGCAGGGAGAGGGGAACCTTTTCCATTCCTAAGGATAGGGTTGCCATATAGGCAAATTTTTCCAGAACACTTATGAAAAATACATATTACAGGGCCTGCATTGGCGTCTTGGGCCCTACCCATGGGCCACTTTGAAAATCAGTATAAGCTCCATGGGCCAGATAGGAGATAAGGGTGGGGCTACTTAAGGGTGTGTGTTGAGGATGAGGAAAGGAAGGGGAGGGTCCCAATCGTGGATCTATGCTATGATCCATCCCCTAGCCCTGAGTGCATGCCGCATCTCTGCTCCTTTCCCCATACCTCACTCTTTTAGTGTTTGAGTGGGAGGGACCTGATTCGTGGGCCAGATCCAGGGACTGGAAAGAGGCCAGATTAAAACCAAACCGTGGGCCATGGGCCACAGGTTCTCCACTTGACCTAAGGCAAGGCCAGGGCTGTGTGAGGAGAAGGGAACTGACTGAGGGGGGTACGGGTGGTAACAGCAATGAGAGATATTATTAGCCCCTGCCCTGCTAAGCTTTTTGTAGCCATCCTGGGATGTGTGGGTCAGAGGGAGAGACAGCTTGCTGGAAAAGATGCGGGCACACAAGACTCTTGGGCTTTAATCCCTGACTCTGCCACCAACCTGCTGTGGGATCCGTCAAGCCCCTTCCCTTCCCTGTGCCTCAGTTTCCACTCCTACCTTTTGTTTGTTTAGCTTAGGGGTGGGCAAAGTTCCCAAGGCCAAACGCTACATACCAAATCTCTTGGGCTTTTTTAAACAAACGAGATTTCTCCCGCAGCTTAAACCTGCAGCTCTTGGACACCTCCGCGCGGGGGCTTTAGACGCTCCTCTGCGGCATAGATAAGACCTCGAAATCAAGGTCTTACTACATTGCATCTCAAAACACCCAGGAGTCGCCCAACGCCGCTGTTTCTAACGGCGCCCGGGCAACTTCCAGTTCACAGAGGAGTCTCTAAAGTCCCCGCGCGGAGGTGTCCAAGAGCCACAGGTTTAAACTGTGGGAGAAATCCCGCTTGTTTATTTTAAAAGGCTTTGAGAGCCACAAGAGGCATTACATGGATCACAGCACCGCCCCAATCCTGGGGATGGGGCCGCATGGCTGTCTCACACACAGCCACACCTCCTGCGTGGCCTGGGTTTGGGCAGCAGCAAAAGAACAGGCTCCCTCTGCTCCCATGAGACTCCAGCAGCCGAAATGGGACCTTGGCTTCTCTTGGCTCCTGAAGCAGCCGCACGGACATGCCCCCAGACAGCTACTCCAGGCAACAACTGCAGTCCAGGGGCCCAAGAGCTGTACATGGCCTAGGGTTACCATACCGCCCCTTTAAAAGAGGACACTTCTGAAAAATACTTATTTCAGGGCTACGCTAGAATCAATGCAGCCCTGCACTATGTATTTTTCATAAGCGTTCTCTGTTAAAGGAGAGGTATGGCAGGTAACCCTAACATGGCTGGCTCATGAGCCGCCATTTGCCCAACTCTGGTTTAGAGAGTAAGCTCTGTGAGGCAGGGACTGTCGCTAGCCCCACCTGATCCAAGGGGGTTTCAAACTCTCTGTGCTGCAGTGCCTGGTCAACAGGGCAGGCTCGCTGTGTTGACAGCAGATTGAGCAATGGACTTTGTGGTGTCAAAGATGTTAAGTGTTAACATGTTCCAGTGACGGCACATTGTTATCCAATCAAACAGTGTAGCCTAGGTGTTGGGCATGAGCCTGGGAGGGAGACTATGCCCATTTTTGCATGGACCCCCCCCCCACCCGCTGGGTGTGCAGGCGGGTGTGCACTGGTGGTGGGTGGCAATGGGTGGCTAGCTAGCTCCTCCTCTGTGTTGATGCTTTCCTTCCCAGATCTTATGGACCAGCCCACGCAACGGCGAGTGGGTGTCCTTCTATGAGGTGCAGCTGCAGGAGGTTGTGCTGAACGGCCAGGGAAAGAGACTGCAGTGGTTCTCCTCACAGATGTCCGAGAAGCTGGAGAACCTCACCCCCGGCACTCAGTACCTGATCAGCGTGCGGGCACTCAACGTGGCGGGTGCCGGGAAGTGGACCAAGCCTTACCAGGTAACTCACAACGTGTGGGGGCAGGGCGCCGCCTGGGGGAGGGCCGGCTTCTGAAGGCTTGGGGTGGCTGAGTGTACTGGGTGCTGCTGGGTCAGGGGTTGGACACCTGATCCACCGGGCTGGGTGGGTCTCAGTGTTGGGGACACTGGGGTAGGGTGGGGACGGGGCAGCTATTCCATGTGGGATGGGGCTTGCGTTAGCCATCCACAGGGATAGATAGAAGCCAAGAACACACTGTAGAGGTGCAGCTTTCCCAGCCACACACACCCTCACTTTTCTTGCTGATTGTAGTTTGCCACAATGCCCAGCATGGAACCTGCAGCCCCCAATCCTGCCCCCGTCACTATCACCGTGAGGCGACACAGAATGCCCCAGAGGAAAATCATCTATCTCCCTGCTCAATAGGACAAGTACCACAGCGTGGAAATAAAGGACACTACCTCACGTCTTTTTCTGTGTCTTTTAATTGATAGCCTACCCCTAATCCTCTGCCCCCCCAACAACTCATTGTCTGAAGGTATCAGGGTGGGTATGAGGGGAAAACATAATTCTCCTCATAGCTCTGCATCCTCCTCCTGCTGGGTAGTTCTACCGTTGGCCGCTAGGAGGCAGATGATCTAATTTTTCTTTCTGCGCCTACGTCCACGGAGCTACCCGGCTCTCTCGCCAGTCCGTCGTCTGCCTTGAGGCCGTTAGGACGTGCGTCGGTTCCAGGAACCTAGGAGAGACCGTAGGACAGCCATTAGAGTTGTTCCTTCGGCGGGCCACTTGGGGTTAGCGATCCCGGACGCGGTCTCGGGAACCGCTTGGCCAGGCCACAAAACTAGATCACTTTTTTAAAAAAACCAAAAAAACCCGCCAGCTCCCTCGCAGTTCACCGGGTAGCAGGGGACACCGCCTTCTCTTTCCTGGTTAGCAGGAAGCCTCCAACAAGCGGTGATCCCCCCGCCTCTGTCAGATCAGGGACAGCGCTGCTGGGTCCTGCCGACAAAAGAGCCCCTCCAATTCAAAAAGAATAATAATAAAATAAATAAGGAGGATGAGCTCAGCTGAGATGCAACCGGTCCCCCCTCCCACCTCCGCATGCGGGTCGGAGTCGCAGTCTCCACAGGAGGGATCACAGGAACCTCAGGTACCCTCTATGGCTTCCCTAGCCCATACTATGGGGGGAAATTATGGCCTCCCTAAAGACCCTCACCCAGGCTAAACAGAAAAAAGGTGGGAAAAGAAAGAGAGCTTCCCCCAAGCCTGGGCCTGCTAAAAAACGATTGAGGGTGGGAAAGTCCACAGGGACTAACAGAAATGTGAAAGCCCCACCGGGGAGCAAGGAGACAGTTTTTAACTTCTCAGGCTGAGGCGGAGGAGCAGCAGGGGCAGCAGGGGGGAAATGTACAGGCCTGCACATCACAGTTGCAGTGCTTTTCCAGCTCAGTCTCTGACTCTTCACAGGGGGAGTCGGAGGTGGAGGAAGGGGAATGGGTAGAGGCTACCGCAGACCCCAAAGATAGGGAGTGACAATTCCCGGCCCACTATAGAGAGGAATTACTCTCTCTCGAGTAATTAAAACACTTCCTCTAAGGAGGACTCCTCCGAATCACAGGAAGAGGAGGAGACTAGAGAGTACATGCCCTCAGTGCATGGTAGAGATCAGGGTCTGCCCCTCGACAGGGCTTTGGAAAGAATAGTCCTAGAGAAGTGGAAACACCCTGATAAGACCTTCAAAATGAACAGGACCCAGGATTCCCTGTACTCCTTCTCTAGGAGAAAGGAGCCTTTATTCAAGAGTTCAAAAATAGATGCGGCTGCCACCTCCCTAGCCCGACAGACAGTTTTCCCAACCGAGGGGGACTGTCACCCTAAGGATCCTACAGACAGGGGGGTAGACTCAGCACTAAGAAGAGCAGTAGAGTCCACGGCTGCCTCCCTGAAAGTAAACATAGTGGCATCCTACGTTTCAAGGGCCCTCCTGGCGTGGATGCAGGAGGCACAAGACCCCGAAATATCAGCTAGAAGGTCACAAAAGCTATCATCCCGCATCTGTATGGCCACCGCTTTTCTGGCAGATGCAACCATAGATGGGCTCACTTGGTCAGCTAGAGCTATGGCAAATGGCATAGTGGCCAGACGAAGGGTATGGCTCCGCTCTTGGCAAGGAGACACAACAGGCAAGAATCTCCTTACCTCTGCCCCTTACAAGGGTTCAAAACTCTTCGGGGTGTGCCTTGAGAAAGTCCTGGAGGAAGCAAATTTGAAGGACAAACCTAAGACCCTCCAGCAGGTAGCTCCTCGAAGGGGATTTTTTCGAGGTCACTCCTTTCGATTTAGGGGTTTTGGCACAAACAGGAGAGGACACTTTCAGAGCCACAGGGATTTTGCCTCAAATTTCTCCTTTCGAGGGAGAGGCTTCAGAGGGCAGCAGATTGGACAGGCGTAGGGCTAGGGGGGCCTCCTCCTCCCAGCCAAGACAGGAAGCCTGACTATGCCACCCCCGGAGTGGGACGCAGGCTACAACAATTCAAGGCGGAGTGGCAAAACTCGGTCTCTGATGCTTGGGTCATATCCTGCGTCACAGACGGGTACCGCATAGAAGTGGTCTGCCCCCCAAGACAAAGGTTCGTTGCGTCACCAACCTCCAAGAACCCAGAAAAACACCTGGCCCTAGTATCGGAGATACACAGGCTCATGGAAATTCAAGCTATAGAAAGAGTACCGAAACAAGAACGTTTCTTGGGCGTCTATTCCATCTTGTTTCTAGTGGAAAAGAAGCTGGGGAAATGGAGAGCCGTCCTCGACCTAAAAGGCCTACTCCTCCATCCCTCCCTGCCAAACAGCACAAATTTGGATCGGGGGGTGGGGGACTGATACCTTGCATTAATTGTTCTAAGTTTTCATGAGTATTGTTGTAGATGTTACTCCAGTAAGTTAGAGATATAGTTTTGGGGGAGTTATCAGTTATTTGTTCTAGAGTATATTCAAAACAGAGAAATTTCAGCTTGCGAACGGACTGACGAGAGAGCCGGGTAGCTCCGTGGACGCAGGCGCAGAAAGAAAAATTAGATCATCTGCCTCCTAGCGGCCAACGGTAGAACTGCCCAGCAGGAGCAGTATGCAGAGCATATGCGAGAAAAGAATTCACCTAAGGTAGGCTACCAATTCTCTTGTTGTCCCACACTGGGTCAGTTCCATGGTCCATCGAGCCCAGCATCCTGTCTCTGACAGTGGCCAGCTACAGTAGCTCGAGAGAAGTACAAGTCCAAGTCATGGAGGCGTGACCCATCTCCTGCTAACCACTCCCAACTACTAGTACCCAGGAATTTCAGCCCCCAGCTAATAAGCATTTATTGCTCTATCCTCTAAGAATGTATCTAGTTTCCATTTGAAGCTAGAAATTGCGGATCCATTGTTACAGACCCGAGTTCCCCCCTCACCCCCCTCCACCCGCACCCTCCGGGGCCCTGGTATGGTACCTAATGGCCTCGGAGGGCTTGATTGAAGGTCCAGTGGGCTTGACTGAAGGTCTGAGGGGCTCCTCCTCTGTGGAGGTCGCCCCCCTCTCCGGTCAGCACAGTCCCTGTTCCACAGTGGGTATGTACAAAATGGTCCCCGGAGCCGTTTTGCAAATGCGCAGCCCTTTTTGTTTGGAAAAGTTTTTGGAAAAGAGCAGCCGTTCTGACCATGCGGGAACAGCGCACCTCCACAGCACCCTGCAGCATGGGAGCCTGCTGGGGGGGGCTTGCCACACAGGAGGAGCCCCCCGGGCCTTCATTCAAGCCCTCCAGACCTTCACTCAAGCCCTCCAAGGCCAGTACGTACCATACTAGAGCCCTGGGAATGGGGGTGGGTGGAAGGGTCCGACTGGGGGTAAAAAACGAGCCATGGGGGTAAAAAATCCATTTTTTTGTTTTTTTATTTAATTACGGGTCCGTATCTATACCCATAATTAAGTCCGGGGGGGAAACGTACCATAACTAATCCGCATCCGAAAATTGGTACGGGCTGACATCCCTACCTTTTAACTTCAGAGAGTGTCCCTTGTTCTCCTACTGTGAGAAAGGGCAAACAACCATTCCCTATTTACTTTTTGAAGGAGCAGGGTTCTGTCAAGGTGCTTGGGTACGAATGGGGGAGACTATCAGAGGGATGTGGCTGGGTGAAGTCGGGCTTCTAGATGAGGTAGAGGGGTCGTTGGGGCTAGTTGGGTGCTGCCAAAGATAGATGGGTAGGTACTAGTGGGGGGGAGTGAAGGAGTCATACTAGGGCAGGACAGAGTGGGGGTGTTGTCAGGAGGATACAGTGCTGGGGGGGAGTGGGCTACCTGCTGGGAGTGATGGTGGGAGCTGAGATAGGAAGAGGGTGCTGGTTGGGGGTGGTTGAAAGAGCCTGCTTGGGCAGGTGTATGGGTGCTGGTTACAGGTGATTATATTTGGGTGCTGTGGTATGTGGCTAGGTGCTGCAGTTGGTGGGTTGGGGACTGATTGGGTATCATGGAGCTGGAAGGGATCATGAGGGTCATTGAGACCAGCCCCTGTTTGGTGCAGAATTTGTCAAACCTAAACCATCCCAGCCCCCCCCCCC
>QEPC01008499.1:116565-127451 GCA_003113815.1 Sphenodon punctatus
TAGGCTGTTTCCCACCCCGCACACACACCCCTAGGCTGTTTCCCACCCCGCACACACACCCTTAGGCTGTTTCCCACCCCGCACACACACCCCTAGGCTGTTTCCCACCCCTCACCCTTCTCCCCCTAGGCTGTTTTGCCAGTGTTTTCTGTGTTTTCCTGTGTTTGGGGTTTATACATAATTTATTTTAAGCTTGATGTGCATGTAGACTGTGTTTTCCAATGTTAACCCTGGGAACTCCTTGCTGCTGTGTTTTGCCAGTGTTTGCTGTGTTTCCCTGTGTTTGAGGTTTATACATTATTTATTTTAAGCCTGATGTGCATGTAGACTGTGTTTTCCAATGTTAACCCTGGGAACTCCTTGCTGCTGTGTTTTGCCCTTGTCAGGCGCCCTGGGGAGGAGTGTGCTAGTTCCATCTGTGGTTGCTGTCACAAGCACATGAACTGCAGCTGAGGTCAGAGAGCTGCCCATTTGTTGGACTCCCCATGCTGTGGCTTCTGTGTGGGGACCCCACAGAGGCTCCGGTGTGCTCATGTGTTATAACACCCCATTGTCACGGGATTGGGGTCTCACTACCCCACTCTAGGCTGTCATGACTCAGTTTCCCTGGCTTGCAGCTCCCACTGGATCAGCTCTCTCTCTAGAACTGATTGAGCCTGCAACAGGTGAACCTTCTTGTCACCTTTTCAGCCAAAGAGTTTCCCAGCACAGACTCTTTCTCTCTAGGTTTTTCTGTGTTTCTAAACACAGAATTAACCCCAAACTATGTCCCGCCAATGTTAGGATTAGCAATTCCACTGGAACACACTAAGCTCAGTTAAAAGAGGTTTAATGAATAAATCATGAATAAGCATGCAGTACAAGATTATACTCAAGAGCACAGAAATCAAAATGACACAACCAATAATGCATTCCTATCTGTGCTTGGATTCTCCTAATTTAGGCTTACCCTAATCAAGATCCAAGACTATTTCAGCTCATGTCACAGCCAGCGGTGGAAAGCTTTGCTGGGTACAAGTCTTAGGGTTTCCAATAGTCCTTATTTCATCATTTCTTTGGTGCAGCCCTTCTCTGGCTGGTAAGATATGAAGATGAATCTTCGATGAAGCTCTCGCCTCTTGTTTGTCTTGTTTTCCCCTTAAATACTTTCCCAGGGTCCTTTGTTTGATTTTCCCGCCAGGTGACTCTCTGCTTTCAGTCACGTCCACAGGAAGAAAGCCATTTGCAATTCAATGGCCTATTGCTAGTGTCTGGAGAAGTGTTAGATTTTTTTCTAATTACACAATCGCTTAACATTTTTCCATTGCATGAAGTGAGTTGTTTCCAGTTCTCAGCGTTCACATTAAATACATGTTAAACCTTTACCTTTACACATTTGTTAGACCTGTAGCCTACATGTAGCCCAGTATCTCCTCATCACACCCATGTAACCTAGATTCCTCTGAAATGTGGAAACTAGTATCACTTCCCAGATGTCTCCTTCAGACTTGGTGCTACAAGCCCTAGAATGTTACAAATGAATAAACTGATGCAAAACGTTGTTTCTCTCTCCATAAATGTGCTTAGACTAATCATGCCTCTGATGTAATGGTCCATGATACTGCCCATTCTTTATGGGGACATACTTTACTCATAGAGTTTTGGAAGGAGGGGAATACAAGCTAAAGTCCGTTAGCTTGTATTCCCCTCCTTCCAAAACTCTATGAGGTTTGAAGTGAAGCATCTGCTCCTCTCATGGAGTCGAACTCTCAGCAAAGGAAGTTTCCGCCCCAGACGCTCCATTGGGGAGGCAGCCTTTACTTCCCCTTCCAACTGGACAATTAATATCGCTTACATCCTTTACACTAATTTGACCAAACTACCTTATAGTGTGACTTATTTTTGATGAACTGCCGTCTATATATACGTGTCAGATAGGAAGGTGCAGTAAAGGAGGCGCCCCCACACATGGCCATCCACCTCCATGGGGGAAAGTGCTCGTTTGAAGTTGGTGTGTGGGGAGGCGCTCTCCTGTGATCTACGCATCGGCCGCCCGATCTGGAGTCCCCCATGTGGGGACTGGGTGGCCAGTGCATGGATGGGGCAGCCATGCAGGGAGCCGCCCATGTGAAGCACTCCCCGTGGGTGGGTGCCCTGCTGGCCCCCCACGCACTGACCACGGACCACCACCCCACACACAGCCGTGCTCGTTTAAAATCTCCCCAAGAGAAGTCAACGTGGGAGAAGTTAAAGGGTTTGGGACTGATCCTCGCAGAATTGTCAGCTGAAAACATGTGAGCAAAGATTGCCTTTTAAAAAGATTTAACAAAATAGTTTACCAAAACTTAAATGTCAAAAAATATGGAAGTTAAATGTGTTTTTAAATGCAATTGTAATTAACAACATACATTATGACAAAACATAAAGCTAAAAACATGGAAATTAATTTATCTGAATTCATAGAATCACAGAATCTTAGAGTTCGAAGGGGTCTCAGAGGTCACCTAGTCCAGCCCCCTGCTCAATGCAGGGAATCCACAGCTACAAGTTCCATAACATAACATTAAAATGTCAATACTGCATGTTTTAGTTATTGAAAGTCATCAACCCACTGCGTCACCATCAAAATAAATACACCACCTTAACTCAGTCCTTTTACGCACATATTAGAAGTGCAGATTTTACAACTAGTTTAAAATTTAAAAAACAAGTCATATGAATAAATTAATAGACTTTCAATTTCAATTTGGCAATCACGCTCAAACCTTCAGTATTCCATCAACCTTCATAAAAGGACAGAGTTAAAGGTGGTGTATTAATTTTGATGGTGACGCAATGAACTAGTGACTTTCAATAATTAATTAACAAATGCAGCCAGAAAGTTACTATTACTGCATCTAGAGAGTGTTAATAAAAAGCCACATCAAAGCTTTGAGACAGATAGTGAAGAAGAGGATTTAAGGAGGAGTAAGTTGGACAAGTGTATGTTTGTAGGCAGAGGGAAAGGAGTTGAAAAGTATTAACTAAAGATAAGGGGAGTGGAGGGATGAGAGAGAAGAGGTGGAGTGATTCAATGGGACAGAATAAAGGGGATCGTTGAGAGACTGGAGACTCCTCAGTGGGGTTTTAGGATCTGGCAGGTTACACTCAGACCTGGCCTTAGAAACGGCATGGCTTAGGGCAAAGACAAAATGTGCCATCTGCTCCCCCACCTGGCCTAGGGCCTAGGAGAACTCCCCCTCCCCCCCCCACCCCCTTCTAGGGTAACCATATAACTTCTGAAAGAGAAAACACTGCCAGGGGGCAGGGCCGGCCGCCGCTAACATCTAACATTAGTCTATACGCTACACACATCAAAGAATCCACACACACAGCAATCTACACTATGGCTGTTTTTTGATGTGACGTGCCCACGTAGTCCACCCATCCCCCACGGACCCAGGCGCTCATCTTAAGGTGGCGTGGGTGGAGGTGTACTCCCATGACCCACACACCGCCCACCCATGCCCCCGCACAAAGCAACCCGGGTTTCTGGTTTGGATAATTCTATGGTCATTGGTTCTATAAAAAAAGTTATCCAAGACAGAAACTTGGGGTAATTTCAGACATGATGGACCTTTCGGCCTGCTATGTTGAACCCTGGATCGGGATCCGTGATCAGACCAGTCATCCTTTAGACATGCCGGCCTGCTTTCAGAGGGAAATCGGGGAGGGGGCGGGACTGCACGGCATACAGCCACCCAGCCCCCCCCCTCCCGTGGTCCACTGGCAGCCTGCCCTCACAGAGATGGGCAGGTGCAGTGGCCAATGTGGTCTGGACCATGGTCAGGAACGGGGCAAGGTAACAGACGTTACCTTTGCCCCATTCCTGATAGCGGTCCAGCTAACCACAATTCTGGAGGTCGTTAACCACCTCCAGAATCGTGGTTAGCTTTGAACCCTGCCAGGAATTCACCTTGGTGAACATCTTGCGGGGCTCAAACAGACATTCACGCACTCACAGCCACCACACCGAATCCACTGTGATTCAGCGTGGTTTACTGTGATCGCGTAACGTCTGAAAATACCCTTGGTTAAAATGTATTCTTGAAAAGAAAAACTAATAAAGCTTGGCATAAACTGAGTGATTGGGAGAGGATTACAGCTAGAATCTGTGTGAGTAAGTACTAGTCTCTCAGAAGTTGACTTGGCCAGATGCTATGCAATGGTTTATACAGGCATGGGAGGTGGGGGGGCCTGTTACCAGGATATGTACCAGCCTCCAACATTTTTCTCACAGGCCCTAACCAGGCCACCCACAGCTGATTCACTACTTTTGTCCATCATCTTTTTTTTTTTTCTGTGAGACTACAAGGATTGATGGGTTTCGTCAACATAGCTTCCATGGAGGCATTCAGTGCACTAAAAAAAGTACACCACATTTTTGATATGCATATGTAAGCCCCTTATATACTGAATGGTTTTCCTTGGACGGGTGTTAATAATGGTTGTGGGAGAAATATGTTGGCAAGTTTTACACCTTGCTAATGTGGTAGGGCCTTTTCCTGTTAAAGATTAGGGTGTCCTGAGTAGCAGAGGGTCTCTTCCTGCTTATCAGTTCTGAGATGTTGGAATTTTTTTAAGACCAGAAAGAGGGGGTTCAGGAAAGATTTCTCTCAGGGTCTGATCCCCATTGAGTATGGGTTGTAGTTGTTTGCTGAGGTCACGTGCAGGTTCCACTCTAAGTGGTATGTGACAACTAGTGGTGTGCAACTGGAGGGTTCATTTTTTACGTTGTAGCAGGTTCTCTCCAGGTATTTGAATAACCTGTTCCACTTCTCTGATGGAATGCCTTACTGAGTAAAGGAAGTTTTTAGCATCGCGAGGTATCAAACTGGAATCCTCTCATTACAGCAGATTTGCTGGGTATCTAAGTGTCTGAATGGAGATGAAAGATTTTTGGGTATGCTTTGGATGGTTGTTGGATCTGAGGAAGAATGCATGATGGTCATGATGTTTTCTGTAACTGTCTGTAGGGTGTTGTTGCTTATACTGGCTGGGGTGCCTAGACAGTTGATATTAATGGAGGAATCTTCTGGGGTAAGTTTGACAGAGATGTGATGGATGTTTATGCTGTAATAGAATTCTAAGAGACTCTGGGTTGCCTGTCCAGATAATAAAAATATCAGCAATGTACCTGAGGTGGAAGAACAGTTTGGTGGCACAATTTTTTAGGAATTCTTCTTCAAGGTGGTCCATAAGAAAATTGGATTGGGGGCCGGGGGGAGGATTTTCATGCCCATAACTGTCCTCATGGTTTGTACATCGTTGTGAATGAGGATGAAATAGATGCGCTTACCAATGTGCTTGGAACGCGCTTACCAATGTACATTCTTCATTTTCTTAGCAGTATTTGAGGAAGGCTGCAATGCTATTGGTGTGAGGAATGCTGGTACATAGTGAGGTTACATCTGTGGCTGCAAGGATGTTGTTGGGGAGGTTTCTTACGTTAAGTCTTTGGAGGAAGCTGAAGATATCTTGAATGAAACTGGACCCTTTGTGTGGAGAGCGGGTTGAGAATAGTTTCTATGAGTCCTGATATTCCTTCAGCGGGAATGCCCTGGCCAGATATGATGGATTTGACTGGGTTTCCCTGTTTCTGTATCTTGGGAAACATGTAGAAAATCCCTGGGGTAGGGCTGTCTGAACAAGGTTAATCTTCAGGTGAATGGGTCTTCTCCATTGGTTATTCTGTACTGGTATTTTTATTCTGTTCTGCTGACTTTTTTGATTCTTCCAGGATTTTATCCAGAACCCTTTCTGCATCTTGAGCCATGTCATTTAATGCTTTATTCAGCATGCAGTATGTGGCACCAAAAGAAATCCCTGCGGCTGCCAGAGAACCAACCCCTGGTATGAAAGTTAAAATATAGGAAGCATACTTGGGTGCCATCATTACACCGTCCAGCAACAACTCCTTTACAAGCTCAGGGGATATGTTTCTGGCCAACGGGGATATTATAACTGCTCTCAAGGTGCCATCTGGCAACATAGCCTTCTTTTCCAGTTTGGTAAGGGACTCCTCATCCAGGCCAAAACTCATACGGTATTTTGATAGGGCTTTCACTAGGATAGCAACATCACAAGCAATCGAGGTACCCGGTATGGGAATGACAGCAACACCTGCTGACACGGAAGCCATTCCCCAGATCTGTCTCTGCAAAGAAGCTTTTTTCTTTTCCAAGATTTCTTTGGAGAGATTTGACACAGCACCTAGGAAAGCTAGTCTCTTGTGTTTGGGAAGGTCCTGGGTCACGGTCTCCTGCAACTTGCCGACATCATATTTGCCCAATTTAACACTAGATATAAGAAACACTTCAGCACCACTAACACCTTCTCGTTTTAAGGATTCTATGCAGTTCTCCCTGATCTTCTCCAGGGTTTTCTGCTTACTGTAGTCTTTTCCTTCATTCGTCGCTGCATTCTTCAATTCATCATCCATTTTGGAGCGAGCAAAATAAAAAAATTTCCCCTTCTTTTTTATCTCCTTGGCAAGACTGGCATGACACTCTTTGAAACGCCCAGAGGCGATGATGATGAAGAAGTCATATGTTTCAAATTTTACTTTCTTGAGGTAGGTTTCCGATTTGAAATTTGGTGTTCTAATTCCTGGCAGATCCCATATTATTACATTTTGAAGGTCAGGGTGCGGATAAGGAGTTGGCTTAAATGTTGTTTCTACTTGCCCAGTCTGAGCAGCCCTTTTCTCACCTAGTTTCAGATTCCAAATGGCATTGACAAAGGTTGATTTCCCAGCTCCTGACTCTCCAGTGATGGCAATATTGAGTTGGAGTTTGTCTGCAGACGCCATACTCTCCTTCAGTGAGGATGCCACATCTGAGAGGGTTCCCTTTTCAAGAGCATCCCTCAGTTCTTTAGCATTCGTGGGTCAATTGTAGGATCCATCTGCCTCAGAAAAGACAAATATTTCACTTATTATTTTAAACAGGCAACAAAATGTCATGTCTGAGATTGTATGCGCAGTTTTATGAGTAATAGGTTAATTATAACACTGTTGGGGTGGGGTGGGGAATTCTCACCCTGCAGGCAATTATGTCATACAGGTGCCCTCCTACAATAAGCATGGTCCAGGTTGGATGCAAGCACTGACAGAGCACTGAGATTGGGGGCGTGACTAAAAAGAAGTGGGAATTAAGGAATGATGGTGTCAGGGAAAGAGAAGAAACATACAGTGCAGCCAGCTGAGCTGTGGAGGGCTCGATCCCTGTGCAGCCGCATGGGAGGCAATCGCTGGTGCCACACTGTGGGCCCAGTGCAGGGAGCTGGGCAAATGGTCTAGTGTCCCCCCCCCCCCCCCCAAGCAGGGCAGCCATGCAGGGGAGCCACTGTTGGAGCTCCTGCTATGGCCGGGGCAGACCAAAGTGCCGGCCAGATGAGCATGTGCCCAGCCCTGTCCTGCCTCCCTCCCCTGGCCTGACCGAGATCTTGCCCCTGGCCATGACGTAGCTGCGTGTTGGGTGACAATGCCTGCCATTCAAAGCCCCGCGGTGGTGTTTGCCGTGTGCTGGTACAGGTGCAGCCCGGTAGGCACATGGGCTACTGTGCCTTGGGCATCCTTACCCCATTTTCGGTTAGAACCCTGTGCAACGTGTCCTTGGAATTCTTGAAAGGACGCATTGTGTAGCGGCCAGCTGCTCGCCCCCCAAGGGGGAACAACTGCCGGCTGCTGGAAACATGATATACTGCATTGTGTCCTCTGGCTCTCCAAACTGGGGTAAGGCTGCCCAAGGTTTGGCAGCCTGCCCAGCGTGTCTTGTGTGGATGCACCCATGCTTAGAGGAGTATCCGAGAATGGAAATCCTAGAACTTTAGAGTTAAAGGAACTTCATGGGTCATCTGGTCCAACCCCCTGAGGTACGATACTCTTTAGTCTTTACCTAAAGCATCCCTCATAGAGGCCTGCCCAATATTTTCTTGAAAACCTTGAGGGAAGGAGATTCCACAGCCTCCCTAGTCAGCTTCTTCCACTGCTGAACTAAACTAAACTGCCTAATTGAGTCAGACCAATGGTCCATCTTAGCCCAGTATTGTCACAACCTGACATGGCAGCAGAGGTTTCAAATTTGGGTCCAAATCCGGCTCTTCCAGGGTCTCTGGCAGAGGCCATCCTGGTGTGCTACCTGAGGCCGCTTTTAGACGATCGCGGCGGCACCCGCGCTTGTTTTTCAAAACTACCGGGAGGTGGGTTTGCACGTGACCCCGCCGCCGATTATGCGCATGTGTGGGCGCCGCGCATCCATTACTGGCCACGAGCTTACCGGGTCGCCGATCGAGGGTGGACATACGCGGCCGGAAATGGACGCGCGTCACCCACACATGCGCATAATCGGCGGCGGTGTCACGTGTAAACCCGCCTCCCGGTAGTTTTGAAAAACAAGCGCGGGCACCGCCGCGATCGTCTAAAACCGGCCTGAGACTCCTCCAAGTCCCCAGCAGAGGCCTCCCCCAGGTGTGCTACCAGGGATCCTGAGGTAGAGATGCCAGGAATTGAACCTGGGACCTTAGACATGCAAGGCATGCCCTCTTACCACTTGAGCCATGCCCCCCACCCAAAACTAGCCTAATTGGAATTTTTTTCTGACATTTAACCTAGACCTACCTACCTGCAATGTAAAATTATTGCTTCTTGTCTTCAGTGGCAATAGAGAACAATGGTTTAAGTACTGAAGTTGGTCTATGTGCTAGTCAGAACCATCAGACAGTTTCACTGTTTGGATAACAATTTTTGTAGAAGGCGGCACTGGGGACAATGTTCTCCCAGTGTTCCGGCTGCCTAGTCTATTTTAAAAATTGCCTGGAAGTGGCAGCACCAAGCAGCAGTGCTGCCGCCCACATCCCAGAAGGGTGTGGAGAGAAGAACTCCACTCTGCATATGCCATGGAGGCAGCATGCTTAAGCACCCCCACAGCATAAGTGCAATAGATCAGAGGGGAAGGGGCAGAAGAAGGACTGGGGAGGGGACATGATGAGGGTGGCCTTGGGGCTTTACATCCCAGAGTTCTGAAGGAACTCAAATATGAAATTGCAGACTTACTACTGGTAACTTGTAACCTATCACTAGAAGCTACCACTGTACCTGAGGACTGGAGGGTAGCGAATGTAACACCGATATTTAAAAAGGACTCCAGAGGTGATCCTGGAAATAACAAACCGGTGAGTCTGATGTCTGCACTGGGAAAAATGGTGGAGACTATTATTAAAAACAGAATCATGAGGCATTTTGATAAACATCGGTTAATGGGGGAAGAGTCTACGTGGGTTTGACATAGGAAAGTCGTGCCGTACTAATCTATTGGAATTTTTTGAGGGTGTGGAACAAGTATTGATAAGGGGGAGTCAGCTGATATAGTGTATCTGGATTTTCAGAAAGCATTTGATAAGGTCCCTCATGAGAGACTCTTGCTTGCTTTGTGCTGGGGGAGCGTTTATGAGGGACAAGGCTGTGAAATGGGTGATGTGTATGAATAGACAAGACTCAGGGGCAGGCAGGGGTTGGGGGAAGTGTATGTATCAGCAATGGGCAGACAGGTGCTGGGAGGGGTGTATATTAGGGGAGAAGCCAGAGAAATGGGTGATGTGTATCCACAGGCAAGGCTGGGAGCAGTGTATGGGGAGGTAGTAAGAGGGTATATAATATGCAGGGGAGAAAGCTGAGAGAGGTGTATTCAGGGACAAGGTTTGAAGGACAGCCATGGGTAGGGGTGAAATTTATGTATGCTTTTTGTATGTGCTTTTATTTCCATTAGGGACAACAGGACATCCAAGTACCAGAGGTGTGTGTGTGTGTATGGGAGGAACAAGGTTGATGGCTATGGGATGTGTACTGGCAAAGAAGACTGGGGGCAGCTAAAGGTGGGCAGCAGTGTGTGTCGGGGCAAAGGGCAGCCAGATGCTGGGAGGGTGTATATGGGGGAGAAAGCTCAGAGTCAGCCAGGGGTGGGGAGCACTGTGTTTATGGGGTGTGGGAACCTAGCTGCTGATGGGGTATATACGGGAGAAGAAAGCTGCGCAGTGGCAGCTGGCCTCCCAGGGTGTTTGGGGCACTGACCCCCCAAGCGCCAAGGGTCCGCCACCCAGCACCGCCATTTTTTTGTGTTTTTTTTTAAAACAACGCACCGCCACTGCTTCCCACAGTGCTGCAGCAGCCTCTGCCTTTGCTTCAGAGCGGAGGCTACTGCGGCGCTGTCAGTTTCAGTGAAACTGACAACAGCGCCGCAGCATCCTCCACTCTGAAGCAAAGGCAGAGGCTGCTGCGGCGCTGTTTCAGTTACTTGACTTCTGGGATCCACTCCTGAGGAGTGGGTCCCAGAAGGCTCAAAAAAGCTAAACCTAACTGCGTTTTCCAATGGAAAACGTGATTTGGTCAGCTGAGCTCCTCCGTTCACACAGCACGTATAGGACGTACTGTGGAGGGAGGAGCTTGGGGCTTCCATTGTGCTCAATGGGTGCAAGGAAAGCTCTCACCAGGGTGCTTGTTGAAAGCACCCTGGCGAGATGCCTTGGGCTGGGCACCTGAGGCAGGGAGCAGCGCGCATGTGCGCTGGTCCCTGCCTCACATGCTGAAGACAGAACATGGCTGCTGGCAGCACGCTGTTGGAGGCACAGCTCTCCAACTGCCCACTGCCAGCCGCTTCCTTGCCGCTCCCCCCCAATCTGCCGCTCAGAGCGGGGGGGGGGCGGGGGGAGCGGCAAGGCAGGGACTGGGAGTCAGGGAACGTGTGGTTTGTTTTTTTTAATTTATTTTAAATTGCCCGTGTGAGTCCTGCCTCTGTGGAGGAGAGCAGGACACATGGGCAATTTAAAATTAAAAAAACCTAAGTCCCCCCAGCCTGCAGCGCAGTCCGGCC
>QEPC01008499.1:156872-180788 GCA_003113815.1 Sphenodon punctatus
CATCAAGGAGTACCCCCAGACTCTGTACCTGGAGAACCAATGGAGGACAGACCCCATCAGTGATAGGGACCATTAACTCCATCGCCTTCCCCACCAGCATCACCTCCGTCTTGTTGGGATTCAGCTTCAGTCAATTAGCTCTCATCCAATCCCCCACAGCCATCAGACACCGAGTAAGCACGGAAACTGCGGGGTCTGTGTCAGTTGAAAAAGAGAGGTATAGCTGAGTGTCATCAGCATATTGGTGACACCGTACGCCAAACCTCCTGATCACCTCACCAAGAAGCTGCATATATATGTTGAACAAGAGGGGGGACAACACCGAACCCTGCAGGACACCACATGTGAGGTCTCAGTATGATGAAAAACACTCCCCGAGTACCACTCGTTGGGTTCTCCCGGTCAGGAATGAGTGGAACCATTCAAGAACAATCCCGCCCACCCCTGCACATTCCCACAGGTGCATCACCAACATCTCATGATCCACCATATCAAAGGCAGCTGACAGATCTAATAGAACCAATAGGGTCGAGCGGCCCCAGTCCATCTCCCGGCACAGACCATCCACCAAGGCCACAAGTTCAGTCTCCATGCCATGACCCGGATGAAATCCCAACTGCAAGGGATCAAGAAAACCGATGCGGTTGAGATGCCCCTGCAACTGCTGAGTCACCACCTGCTCAATAACCTTCCCTAAAAAGGGAAGGTTAGAGATAGGTCAATAGCTGGCAAGGGAGTCAACATCAAGCGATGGTTTCTTGAGCAGAGGCCGCACCACCGCCTCCTTGAGACAGCCCGGCACTCTGCCCTCCCGAAGGGAGGCACTGACCACCCCCACCAGCAACAGTCCCGTTGTCTCCTGGCAAGATTTAATTAGCCAAGATGAGCATGGATCTAATTCACAAGAGTTGGCCCTAACAGCCCCAAGGGTCCCAACCGCATCAGCGGGTATCACCAACTGAAATGGATCCCATAAAACCAGACAAGGCATGACTTCCATAACATCTGGTTCTCCTATTGTAATAAGTGCAGTGTCGAAATCATAGTGAATCTGAGTAATTTTATCCAAAAAATAATTCACAAACCTATCACAGCATGCTATAGAGATGACTCCACTCCAGGGTGGAAGAAGGCCAGACTGACCAGCCCCCGCACCACCCAGAACAGCTCCGCTGGGCATGATTTTGTGATGCTATAAAAGCAGCAAAAAAAGCTTTTTTCGTTGCCCCCATAGCCTCGGCATATGCTCCTAAACTGGCTCTATGCCGCAATCTGTCGACTTCAGTACGATAGCGACGCCACCATTGCTCCAACCATCGCCCTTCTCGCGTCAGCACTCGCAGCTCCTTCAAAAACCACAGAGGCCTGTGGTGTTGTCGCCTAGGCAGTGGACATCTAGGAGCCGTCCAATCAATGGCCTCAGTCAACAGAGTGTTCCATAATGTGACGAGGTCATCGATGAGACGGTCATTGAGGTCAGAGGGTAACTCCCCGAGGGCCAACCAGAACCGTTCTGGTTCCATTAGCCTCCGGGGGTGAACCATTCAAATTGGCTCCACACCCTTCCGGGGGCAGACATGCGCTAAGAGAGAGGTCTGTAGGAGATAATGATCTGACCATGACAAGGGCACCATTGATATCTCCCCCAATAGCGGAGCACCCACCTCAAGGCCGGTGCAAAATATGAGATCGAGGGTATATCCCCCCTGGTGTGTCAGACTGCTGACCATCTGGGACAGGCCCATGGTGGCCATGAAGTCATGCTCCGCTCCCCCAAGATCAACAACGGTGTGGATGTTGAGATCCCCCAGGCTAATGCCTTTGGGGACCGCAACACCACTCCTGCCACCACCTCCACCAGAGCATGTAGAGAAGCTGTCGTACAGGTAGGTGCACGGTATACGAGAAGCACCCCCAAACTGTCCCCCACCAAATCGAACACCAGGTGAAGAGCCTCAATCCCTACTATAGTTTGCACCGGATATCCCCTAACCAACCACCGTTCTCTAAAAATCATAGCTACACCACCCCCCTGTCCCTCCGACTGTGGCTGATGCTGCATGGAATACCCAACTGGAACAAGGTCAGCCAAGACAAGCCCCAACTGAAGGTCCAGCCAGGTTTCCATAATGCCCACAAGATTGGTGGCACAATCCAGAACTTGGAGGGGCAGTAAGGGATGCAGGGTGGGTGTGGGTGTGGGGTGGGTGTGGAAGAGCTTAGGGGTGGGTGCGGGGTGGGGATGGGGAACAGCCTAGGGGACGGGTGGGGGGGAACAGTGTTCCCCCCTGCACCCACCCCTAGGCTGTTCCCCCCACCCGCCCCCTAGGCTGTTCCCCACCCCCAACAGGCTCAGCCTAGGGGGGTGGATGTGGGCGGGGGGAGGAATCAGTCTGTGCTTACCTGCTGCAGGCTGCTGCTCTTCTGACTGCACCTTCGGGAGGCAGCGGGACTCGGACTCGGGAGCGGGAACTAGGAAGCATGCACGCAGACTGACTCTCGGGGGACTGAGGAAGGGAGGGGGTGCGGGTCCCTTCCTCAGTCCCCCTAGTCAAGCTATCTCGCCAGGGCTGTCAGCACGACCACCCTGGCGAGATCTTCCATTGCACCCATTGAGCGCAATGGAAAGGCTAGCCCCTCCCTCCACAGCACGTCCCATGCGTGCTGTGGACGGAGGAGTTCAGCCGCCCAAATCACGTTTTCCATAGGAAAACGCTTTGGGCGGCTGATTTTTGAGCCTTCTGGGACCCACTCCTCTGGAGTGGATCCCAGAAGTCAACTAACAGTGCTACAGAGCAGCCTCTGCCTTGTCTTTGCTTCAGAGCGAAGGCAAGGCAGCGCTGTGGTCAGTTTCATGTGAGTTTCACTGAAACTGACCACAGCGCTGCAGCAGCCTCCGCTCTGAAGCAAAGGCAAGGCAGAGGCTGCTGCGGGAGGTGCTGGAAAGCAGCAGCGAGGTTTTTTTTGGTTTTTTTTACCACAAGCGGTGGCGCAGCGCCTGGAGGGGCGCTTGGGGGGTCAGCGCCCCAAACGCCCTGGAAGGCTAGCCGCGCCTGGGACAGCAGAATGGGAGTCAAGGGTGGAGTTGAAAATGGAGACAGCAGAGTCTAGGCAGGTGGTAGAGGTGAGAGATGGGGGGAGATGGGGGAGAGGGAGGAAGCAAAGTCAAGAGAATCAATGGACTGAAGGTCACGGAAAGAGCGAGGCTATGAAGTTTACATAAGCTTCCCATTTGAATGAAAAGGTACAGAACATGTTGTTTACAGAACTTGGTTTCATACCAAAGCTTATTTCAGCAATCTATCCCCTTGTTTACACCGCCTCTCTGTCTCTTCAGAAGGCTAAAGCCAGCTGTGGCATTGAGGAAGAACTGAACTAGGTAGAGGTTCAGTCCGTTATCCCATTTTCCTTAAATGCAGCTAATTGCTTTCAGCTTGTTAGAAGCGGTCTGGCTTCTGAGTTACTAATAGAACAGAGGTGTAATGTTCTCTGTTGAGCTGATCTCAGAGTGAAGGGGGGGGGGGGCTGTTACCAGACTGATGTCCTTAGATACAATGTTAGCTATGGGAGAGAGGGGAAACACTTCATTGCCACCCGAGACATCTATGCAACCGATGAAGATTTAATGGGAGGCTAATGGGGGGCAGGTCAGTTGTCAAAAATAGTGAAGGTGCTCAGACACAACGCACAGTCATATGGCAAACGTCTTAAGCACCCACCAGTAGTTCCCTTCCCCAAATTATAAAGTCTGGAACTACTACTGATAGGAACCTTCCAGGAGGATCAATATTTTGATGAAGGATCATTCAGGATCCTAGAAGGAACAGAGGAGCAGTCAGAGAAGGGGTGGGGTTCGGGTTGTGCATGGATCTTCGAAGGGTTAAGACAAAGCAACCCAAACTATGGATCAGGAGCACCATGGTCATGCTCTTTGTAGATGGTGTTGCAATCCTGACTGATATTTTATAAACTTTGCAAGATTTTGTTGAAGGCTGGAGTCACGCAATTGTATTTATGTCTCAAAATAGCGTCATACAGGAAAAAAGTTTGAGAACCACTTTTAAGGTGATTTATTAGGGACCCTTTGTTGGGGGCTTTCGTGGGTAGCATTTATTAATTATTATTATTATTAAACATTTATAAAGCGCCAGTTGCAACCTGGCGCTGTACAGAACATACAATCAGATGCGGTCCCTACCTGTGGCTTACAATCTAAAAGACAAGGAGGGGGAGACAAGGAGAGGGGACAGCGGGAGAGACATGGGAGAAGACAAACAAACATTCAGGCGGATGCGAAGTCTCAGGTGCGTGTACTTGGCTTGGTTACAAGGTGGTCGGTAGCAGCAGTCAGCAGAGGAGGGCTGACAGTAAGAGCAAGGGGAAAGACTAGAGGGCATTGGGAAAGGCAGCATGGAAAAGGTGGGTCTTGAGGAGGGATTTGAAGGAGCGGAGGGAGGAGGCAAGGCGGATGTCGGCAGGGAGGGAGTTCCAGGCATGCGGGGCAGCGAGGGAGAAGGGACGAAGGCGGTTGGGCGAGCAGGAGAAACGAGGGAGAGCGAGGGAGGGGACAGCGGAAGAGCGGAGAGCGCGCGCAGGAGTGCGTAGGGCGATTAGGTCCGAGAGGTAAGGGGGAGCTTGGTCATGGAGCGATTTGAACGTGAAAACCAGGAGTTTGAACAGGATACGTTCAGGAAGGGGGAGCCAGTGAAGGGAGAGGAGGAGAGGCGTTACATGGTCGAAGCGACGGGCAGAGTGAATGATCTTGGCGGCAGAGTTTTGGATCGCAACAAGGGGGGACAGGTGGGAGCGAGGGAGGCCAGCAAGGAGGAGGTTGCAGTAGTCGAGGCGAGAGATAACCATGGCATGAACAAGGATTTTGGCCGAGGAGATAGATAGAAAGGGGAGTATGCGGGCAATGTTGAGGAGAGCGAATCGGCAGGATTTGGCCACATTTAGTGGTCTTTGGATGCCATCATGCTGACTTTTTCCTTTCTGCCTCCAAAGCCTTGGTTAGAACTCCCTGAGCATCATTAGCAATATCTGACAAACTCTTCTGCAGCATGTGGTATGTGGTAACCAAAGAAACTACACCTGCTACCATGGAGCCTAAGATTGGCAGACGTTGCCATGAATAGTCTGCCATCATCACTGCAGCACCTACTGCATCTGCTAATAGCTTCAGTCCAATAACTTGGGCTCTCTTTCTGGTCTGAAGGGTCTTCATAACCAATTGCAGGTCTGTGATGGACTTGTCAGCGGCCTGAGCGAGTTTAGTGAGGGAACTGTCATCAAGGCCAAAGCTTTTGTAATATTTAAATACATATCTCCTGAAGATGAAGATTGAAAAAATGAGTGAGAACCCTGGTATAGGAAGAGCAGCAATACCGCATGATACAAGGGCTATTTTCCAAATATTTTCTTGCATGGTGGTTTTCTTCTGGTTAACTATTGTCAAATAGTTGCTGACAACGCTATGCAGTAAAACTTGTTTTTTGTGACTGCTGAGCTCTATTTTCAAAGTTTTCTGAAGGTTAGGAAAGTCATACTTGCTAAATTCAGAGCTTGAGAGAACAAAAACAGGTGGGCATGCCACCCCTACAGCTTGCAGGCCTTGTCTGCAGTCCTCTTTGATTTTCTGCAGGATTCCCTCTTCATCATACATGGAGGGCCATTGCACCTTAGAAGCATTCAAATCCATGTCCACTTTGGAACGTACAAAGTAGAATGTCTTCCCCATTCGCAGGATCTCACGGACAAGGTCAGCATGCTCAGATCGGAAACGCTGGGAGCCAACGATAATGAAAAAGTTATAGCTACAGAACTTCACTAGCTCAAAGTACATGCTGAGTGAAGAATTCCTAGGTTCTGCTCCTGGCAGGTCCCATATGGTGACATTTGGAAGCACTGGATGTTGATAGGCCTTTGGCTCAGTCATTATTTCTAACATCCCTGTCTTTGCAGCTCCTTTTTCTCCAGCACGTAAACCCCTAATAGCGTTAACAAAGGAAGATTTTCCAGAGCTCACCTCCCCTGTGATGGCAATGTTGAGGGTGATGTTGTCCAGAGATTCTTGTGTTGCCTTCTGCACTGTAGAAACTGCTTCTGCCAGGTTTCCCTTAATGACATCAGCCTCAAATGCTTCAAAATCAATTTCAGCTCTGGTAAGTTGTTCAGTCTACTTCAGAAAAGAAATACGGAGCATTATAATATGGTACTATATACATTTGTGAATGTAAGTACATATTTGCAATAGTAAAACAAATAGTCAAAACATGATTTTCTATTTTTAAAAGGGGCAGAGGCAATATCTTTCTATGCATACATACAATTGTTTTTTTAAAAAAATACCTTTCAATAATGCCAATCTAAGGGCTGTGCACAGTGCCAGGTATTTATATCTGGTTTTGTGGTTTTAGTATTTGTGTTTGTTTGTATTTGTATTTGTGTCTTTTCATGTGGATTTTTTGGAGCAGGAGTTCAGAAGCTCTGCCAGGTGAACACACCTATAAGGGAAATGCAGTTAAAACCGCTGCTAATTTGCTCCCAATTTTAAAAGTATTAACTAAAATAATATAACAGAGTATTTTATGTGAAAAACATATAAATACAAACTGTGGGTGATCACACATAATAACCCAGCTACCCAAGCCACAAGTGCTGGGACTAGCACTACCAGCCACTGCGTTTTTGCTCTGGCTGCTTTGTGATATCAGGGGTAGAGTTGCCATCTCTCTCCCAGAGATGAAAACTAGACTTGGCTCATTTGCATAAATGTGTGAATGTTTGAAATTTGCAATAGCTCCTTGCCTGAAACGGAGTCAGGACCAATGAAAAAAGCTAGTGGCATGGGGATGTAAGGTGGATGGGAGCAGGAGCAGGAGTTGAAGGGTGGGTGGGTGGGTAGGTGAGAGAAGCAGCTGGGTGTGGGGCAAGTAAGGGCAAAAGCTGGCCACAGAGGCATGAGGATATAGGTGTAGGGAGGAGAGGGCTGGTTGGGGTGTAGGGAAGATGGGAGCAGGGGAATGGGATGCAAGGTAGGTGGAGGAAAGGACTAGGTGTGGAGACATGGAGTGTAGGATAGGAGAGGGGCAGGTTGAGGCCAGGGTGGGCAATAAGTGCAGGGGCAATGGGGATGCCAAGACTGCAGATGGCAGTGCCAGAGAAGGACTTCAATATTTAAGCCTCTATAGAACTTTCATAGAAGAGACAACATTGGCTGAAAACAGATGTACCAGTGGCAAGATGAAACCACTGCAGCCACCATTTCTCAGGTTGCCGGGGAGGGCTGTTCACAATACATGAGCAGCCTTCAGTCTTTGACCTGAGCATGGGGGCTGCCAGCACAGGTTCCTCCATGCCCCAGGGTGGCCCAATGAACTGTCCACAACAGGGCTCCACGAGGTCCAGGCCCCCCAATCAGCTGTTCAGCGGGGCCGAGTTGAGTATGCACCTCCACCCCCACCCCCCGATCAGCTGTTAGGTGGGGCCGCGGTGAGCACAGAGGCTTGATTCAATGACCCCATCTCACAGCGGGCCATGGTGGGGCTCAATGTGCATTGGCCCACGTTGGCCCGAATTGGCCCAGATGGACAGGTATTGGCCCAGGATGCATTTCTGAGCTTCTCTAGAGGATGCATCCCACAGCAGCCAGCCAGTCGCCCACCCCGGAGCACATGCAGGCCAACATCTGGCGGTGACGGAACACAGGTACAGGGGAGTCCTGGGCCAGAGTGGTCTAAAGACAAATCTAAAAATGTCCATTCTCCCAAAAGAACTTTGTCACAAAATCACACTGAAAATAAACTTCTGCATCAGGTTGACAGTGTTGTTTTGTCCACTTTCTTTCAGTCTTGTCTCTGGCTGAAAGAGGACAAAATAAGGTAATGCATAATATAATGGGCTGTACGGTCCCTTTGAGAGAAACCTTTCGCCACAATTTATCTGCTTGTGGTGTCACATTCGCTCGAGTGTCAGCCACGCTAAAACAAGTGACAATTCTTTTAATTTGCACAGAATGTGGCAATAAACTGCCGTAAATGTACCAAAAATCTGTGGGTGAAGTATGTGCAATAGATAACCCAGCTGTTCTGTGGAGAGTGAAATCACAATTACCTTTATTATCATCATGGAAGAACAATTTACTGGTGTAAAATTGGTTGGGGCTGGTGAGGCTTCCCCCACCACTTTATATTAAAAATGCTCTGCATAGAACAGATCGCCAAACCTTCTACAGAACTCAACAGATAAGACACGCTGGTTCCATGGAACTTTTGACATTCTCTAGAGATTCTCTCTTTGGGGAGAATGGACATTAGTTCTTTTAAATGAACAGTCAAACGTTAAACACCAGCAGCTAAGAAATATCACGGGATAATTTGACAGGCACAAGCCACTAGAGAATCTCTTACCTTAAGGTCTCAGAACTTCAAATCTTCTCTGTAATGCAGGAAAAATAATACAGTAGCCTTTCTGTGTATTGCTAGCTCTGAATAGGTTTCTTGTTCTCTGGGCTTTTCTTTGCCGAGTCTCTCCTTGTTCCATTTATATATGTTGCATTTTCTCTCTCCTCCCCTTCCCCTCTGGTTTCACTTTCTCCAATACTAGACAAACGAGAGACAGAACCTGGCAGCTGACTGAAAACAGCACCCATCAAATCTGAAGAGTACCAGGCGGGTCTCTGCACTCCCCCAGCAAGGGAACGACAACTTGTTTGTTAGGGACTGTGGGGTCAGAAAGGATTTTATTCAGATGGTGAAGTGTGTTGATTAGCTTGGCTTATTTTCATAATTCCCTGCCATTGTTAAGCACTGTTATTCTTTGCTTCTCCTCCCCAACAGATCTATCAGGCCATGCTGTTCAGTCCATCAGCTCCTTTCTCAGATTCCCCTGCCACTTTCAAGATGTATTTATTTAATTATTTAATGATTAACATTTATACTTCGCCCTTCCCTGAAGGCTCAGGGCAGCTTACAAAAAACATCAAATGCAATTAAAAGACATTCACACACACACCAATCCCAACCCACTCCAGCCACAGAACAACCTCCCACCTAATCCCTCCCCCAAAGCAGTTTGGGCCCACACTGTGGTGAAATTGGGGTATGTGGGCAGGCTCTACACGAAGTATTTATGTTAGGGTATGAACCAGTGTGTATTGTTAAGATTCTTGGAGGATGCCACATGCTTGCTAACATGCAAATTATCCTTTAACTGCACTTTTCTTTGCATGGTACAAGGCTCACCAGTCTCTGATCTAGACAAGCGGAGCTACGCAACCATATCACAGATGTCCATGCAAACTGGGAGATGTCCATAGTCCAAGTCCCAACGGTGTTAATACAGGTGACACCCAGTACATGATCAGGATTGCCAACACGAGCAATTCTGAGTACTTACTGGATGGACACATGCCAGTTCATAGGTAGCCACTGGTACGTGCAACAGCCACCCACAAGCTGGTAAGGGGAGTGGAGGGAGACTTACAGAGAATAGTGGTGGCAGGCCTTGAGAGAATCACCTGCTCCCCTCCCCCCCTCGCCCCGCATACTTACCTGGGTCCAGCAAACAGCAGCAGGTTCCAGGGAGCAGTGGCAGCAGCAGCAGCAGGCACCTGGGAATGTCAGCAGCAGTGGGTCACTGATGTTCTCCAGCACCCACTGCTGCACCCGATGCCACCCTTCAGTGCACCTGTGGACCCAGGTAAGTGCAGGGGAACATGGAAGAAAAGCAAGGATGGCACGGGGGAGGGGGGGAAAGCGACCTGTCCCCATGTTTTATGCCAGCCGCACAGTGTGCCTGAAAGAATTTGGGCCCGCACTGTGGTGAAATGGTTTAGTGCAAGTGAGTAGCCAACACGTAGCCCGTTTCAAACACACTATTGTAGGTGCATAACATGTAACTCCACTCTCAGGGAAATGCACCTGCGCAACCAAGTCCTTTTGTTCTCCCATTGGTTCCCAGGGTCTAATGAGGGCCTGCTGGAAGCAGAGGGGATTCTGAAGAACAAGAATACTACTAGGTTACTACTCTACTGGACCGTGCTGGATGTGCTCTGATGCGACGTTTGCCCAATACTGCTCCAGGCACACCTAGCCTGTTGCAGACCTGCCAGCAGGCCCCTGCCCTGGGCCCTGCTATTTTCTTTACTTCCAGAGGGCCCACAGTTTAACCAGGGCAGGGTTTCCCCCCCCCCCTCCAAGCACAACCAACTCGAGGGCTCCACAAAGGGTGCCCCAAGGGTGCAGGCGCATGGGGAGGGGCCACCAGGGACCCTGCCTATAAGGCCATCTCTGCCTAGTCTTGTCCTGACCGACTCCTTGGTTTGTGACTTAGTTTTGTCTTCTAACCACTTGGCTCTGTTCTCTAACCTGGGGTTGTTGCCTCTGGTGGTTTGACCCCAACATTCCCATAGGCCAAAATGGGGGAAGTGTCAACCCTACTCCTGACCACACTCTGGCTTCTAGCATTGATTGCCGACACCTGACTCAGTACTACTCCATCCTGTCTGAACCTGGGTCCCCTCCCTGCCACACAGAGGTAGTGTTTAAATCAACGTAGGAAGCGCTTCTCCCTGTGGGTTTGTATTCTAGAGTGCTTGAGCTGTGGCGCAATCTAGCTTCCTGTAACTTGTAATAATGTTTAACAAAATAAAAGTGGTTATAAATATTTAATAGCAAAATGTTGTTTAAGAGGGACTTTTAATTAATAACGTAGGAGATACGTAATGACAGTCTAGTGCAGAGACAGAGAATCCTTTTTCCTGTCAGGGGCCACTTTGAAAATTAGTACGAGCACCAAGGGCTGCATAAAAGATGAGCCTTCAGCTAGAGGCTGGTCCAGATCATAAATCTGTGCTATAGACAGGGACCTGTTTTTCACTGCATTTTCCCGTGGCAGGATCCTTTGCCCCTATCCTTGTGTGCATGCCCTCATTTCTGCCCACTAACTCACTCCTAGTGAATGAGGTCAAGGGCTGAGCCAGGAACTGGAAGGGAGGAGACACCAAAAATTGGTCACATTTGACCCTCCCCATCCCTGACCTGAGGTTCCCTACCCCTAGCCTAGTTTCTTGATAAGAAACTAAGAAAAACACACACCCGCACACACTAAGATATGCTACACTGATGCCATCTAGTGGACAAAGAAGAACATAAGCAGTGCTATAACGTGTCAGATCAATGGTGCACTAGGGGTAAAACGAGCAGCCAAATTTCTGCTTGTGAGAAATTTCGCCATCTCTGGAACCAGGATCGATTTCCCAACCATTTCCTGATACCAATGCGATTTCTCAATTCTTGTAATACCGCAAAATATGGGGGCCAATCCCAAGCCCTGCGTGCACCACATGTGCCACAGGTGTGCAACCCATGTGCACCCCCATTATGGGGACTGTGTGGCACACACAACCCACAAGGATTCACACGTGCAGCACGCATGGGCTGTTTGGGATTGCACCCACTGTCCCTATTTACTAACTTTCTAGCATTTACTGCATGGCGTTCATTTACCTGCCTTAAGGGCAAGGCATGAAATTTGCAGGTGCCTGGGAGTCGCTGGCACCCAGAAAAGTGAGGCTGGCAACTGGTTCAAGGGTGTAGTGGGGCAAGAACGGTTTAATATCAGGATAAGGTCTAGCGCCTGAATTATTTTATTTTTGCTCCCGGCGTTCAATCTGAAATGTCATGCCCTGCTAAGGGTATTGTTTTACTTCTGGGTTTGTCTGTTCATTGCACCACATTTCTGAGCCAAGCACTGTGCAAATAGCCCACCCCTTAACTTCCCCCCAGTGCCCCTTAACACAAATCAAAATGGTTGTTCTATGTTGTTCCCTTTGCTTTGACCAAACTGCAACTGGATTGCAGATCAGTAAAGGAATCTATGGACCAGCCAATGAGTGACAAGGAAGTACAAAGGAAAATGGAGTGTGATATTGCCTCTTGGGATTTGAAATTGACAGCAAAGCCGTAAACGAGATCCCAGTACGTGGAAAGTCAGTAAATCGAGAAATGAAAAGGTCAATCAAAACATTGTCAAATGCCAAGCGGTTTTCAATGCAGTCAAGACAGTATTGGGAACTAGGAATTTGGTGGGAATTCCCATTGTCGCAAAATCTCATTTCAGCTCTAGCCTAGTATCCCATCTCTGACAGTCACCAACATCAACGGTTTCAGAAAATTGCGCTACAGTTCAGAAAGGAATGATCTATTTCCTGTCACCACTCTCACACTCCGACCATCTTGACTAATAGCCGTTTATGGACCTGTCCTCCAAGAGGTTATCCAACCCTTTTTTGAACCCAGTTGTACTCTTGTCCTTCGCAACATGGCAATGAATTTCACAAACTGTATGTTGAGTAAAAAGGGTGGGAAAAACCACTACTTATTTGTTTAAAATCTGCTGCTAGTTAGTGTCATTGTGTCTCGTATTAACCAAAAATAGTAAAAGTGATTTAGCATTCAAAACACTGAAAATGCAAAATCATCTTATAAATAATACATAATAAAAAGTGTTTCATTTCGGATGATGTGAAAATTTGATAAACAGCTACTAATAGCAGAACCAAACTTTTCTGCAGGTGTGTGGCAGAAGGAGTATCCCTGAAATGGAGTAGCCGTCTTAATTTAAATTAATTATTAAATTGGGAGTCAAAGAGAAAGTGATTTATTACCCGAGTTATTCACTTTGGATATCCAACTAAATTCTTATTGGATGACATTCAGGCACAAATACATAGGAAATCACTGAGATCAAGTAAAGCTCCAGGATTTGTTTACCACCAAGTTTATTTAAAGAATTTAAAAGGTGCGTAAATTGCAGTTCTGATCATTATTATTTGTATGATGATGAATGGGGTATTTTCCAAATAAACGGGAGGAAAATAGCCCAATATTTAAAAAAAAGATGGAGGTGATGGGCTAGCTGATGCCAGGGATACGGTTGGTCACTGGTGCTGCGGGAGCAGATCAGCACCCATCACCATGAGCTAGTGCGCACTATCGGCACAGTCCAGTAAGGCCTGCTCAAGCAGCTGAGAAGTGGCACGTGCCTGAGTGAAACTGACCCACAGTCTCCTATGACCCATAGTCCTATCACAGACAGTCACGCTGCACCTTACACCTAGGCTAGAACTCGGTTTGAGCTAGAAAGTCAGACCCAGCCCTAACATGGATGCAACTGGTCTTTTCCAACCCTGGCCCACTGTTACCGAAAGCCCTCATGGAGCACCATGTTGTCACAGCACTTCATAAGGGGGTGGGGCTTAAGCATTGCCCCGCCCCTTCCACTATGGCCACCTCTGTAGTTGTGGAGCCCAAATTGAAGTCCAAGGGGCTTGGTCAGAGCACGCACCCAACCCAGCCTTGCCCGACTGGCCCATTCAGACTCAGGCTGGATTGCAGGCCCCTATCCTAAGCCGACGTACACGGGCAGCGTGCAATTCATGGGACAGTAAGGCTGAAGGATCTGGATTGAAGGGGATGCTGAGAATGCCAAGGCCACCAAGTTCCAGCTGGAAGGCATTGGTACAATGGACACAAGGGTTGGAGAGACAGCAGGGTTGCTGTGGGCATTTGGTGCCATGGATACAGGAATCAGAGGCTCACTCTGGAAGTTGATGTAGCATCACCGTGACTGCCAAAGCCAGGCTGGAAGGACGGGGGACTCTGGGCTCAGGATCAGGGCTGGAAGGCGGTATTCCTGCAAGCGAGGAAATTGGCAGGCTCAGGTCAGTTGGCACTGTCGCCTCCGAGGAGTCGTGGGAGGAAGCAGATGGTTGGGAAGGGTACAGCCAACGCAAGGACAAGATGCAGGTCAGGACAATAAAATCCAGAATTAGCTCAACCAGCTCCATCACGGAGAGAACAGAGGCGCCAAACCAACGTCCCCAGAAGTTCCCCAACTCTGAGAGCAGCTTCTCCACCTGCAGGAGAGAGACCATATGAGAGAAACAGGGATGTGGTAACGGACGTAGCATCTCGGGCTCTGCCGGAAGCCCTAGTGCTGGCCATAAGGGGATACAACTTCACCTGGAGCAGGATGGGGTAACGGGTTAAGAGGGGGAGGGAGCAGGCCAAAGGATGGGAAAGGGAAAGTTGAGTACCGTAAAGTCGGGAATCTGCCCCATGGTTGTGTAGCTCAGTTCTTCAAAGAATATATTCACCTTGGCCACTTCACTCCTGGGGAAGAGACAAAGACAAGGGACCTCGACTGCCAGCCTTTAAACCTAGGCTTGTTCCCTCTGCACAACCCACCCCCAAAGTCCACTCCTGCATGCTCCAGCTGGTCATCTCCCCCATGACTTTCTGCCCCACCAGATAACCCCGCGATACCAGCCAATCATGCCTTGTAGCAGACATTTCATTTCCAAGTCCTTACAGGACTCAAATCAAAGGGGAATGGGTAAGTCCTTGCAAGGATTCAGCCCTCCAAAGCTGCTGACGAGGAGAGAGTGAATGGCAAACCAGCATAACTGGCCCAGGTTCATGTCCCCAATTATGGGACCCCCTAGGGGCAAGGTTTCCCTACGAAGCTGCCCTCCCAAGGCTCCTGGCTGACGTTGGCCTCCCCCCGCAAAGGTTGCAGTGCGACCCTGGCTCCCAGTCAGGCACCCTGGAATGGCAGCAATCCCACCAGGAAGGATGTTTTAAGAGTCGGTGGAGCCAGCACTTCACCCCTGCCCACTCTGAAAGCTTCCTTTTGGCAGGGCCCTTTGCTAGAAGCCTGGTTACTGCCACAAAATGTTCAGAGTGGGTGGGGGCAGGATGTTGAGAAATTACTTAGCCGTGCTCAGGTTGTTTGCAGAGGGCCTCCCCAGAGAGCAGGGCTCTGGCTCAACTGAGCCCCCCTTAGCCCATGCTAGCTACACTCCTCCCCAGAAACCAGGGCCCCGGCTCAATAGAGCCCCCTTGTCCTGTGCTAGTTACACTCCTGCCAGCAAGCCATGTTCATGGATGGGGTCCGAGGGCTCTCAGCTGGACATGGCAGGAAACAAAGCCAGAGAGAGACACCAGCCATAAGAGGTACAGAAGACGCTTGCAGGACTAGACCGCCAGGGAGAAGGCTTGGACATCGGGCCTGAGATGGTGGAAGTTCTGTATCACTAGGGCGGGCTGGCAGAGCCCAGGGTGGGGCAGCACCAGGGCGGAAGGTGCTGAGCGACAAAGGAGGACTTTAGAAAACTAAGTCTAGGGAGCGGCAGCAGATCAGGGGGTCTGAAGCAAGAAGCCAAGCAGGCAGTTTGCTGCCTTTAGAGGCGGCAGAGAGCTGGCGATGGGCTTGTCTCCTGCCAAGAACATGGCTTGGAACCGCGCACGGAGCACAGGAAAAGACAGAAGGCACTGGGCTTGTGCTACACTCTTGGAACTTGGGCACGGTTCATAAACCTTCCAACGTTTTGATCAGCCCTGCCCCTTAGCCAATCAGCTCTTCCCCCTCAGCAAATAAACTCCACCCCCTCCCTCCCCCAACATTCCAAGTGCATCGAGAGGGGCAGGAGCTCGGCTGCTGAGCATTCCACCCAGTTTCTTGTCATTCCATCAATCTTCCCCATTAGCCTCTCTAGTGCTTTTCCTGGGAGGCAGCCTAGAAAGAGGAGCCCAAGGCCTGAATTCAGTGTCTGTCTCCTGAAAGAAGGTTGACACCCACCCCCCACCCCGCAAGGACAGTGGGATTGGGCATCCAAAGTGGGATTCTCTCTTCTAAGCAGGGTCTGTTGGGGGTAGGGTGGCCAGATATGCAAATTTTAGAGGACACTTATGAGAAATGCAGGTTGCAGGGCTGGATCGGAGCTTTAGTCCGACAGCTGATACCAAGATTCCACCCTCTCCCCTTTCTATGGCAGCCCCATAGCCTCTCCCGAAGCCTCCGCATCTCTGCCCATCACTGGGTCAGTCTTTTGGCCCCACCCTCCTCCAGTGCAACGGGTCCATCCACACATTCCATCCCCCGAGGAAACGCTCACCTCCTCGCCGAAGTGTTATACTTGTTTTGTCGAAGGAGCAGGTGAGACACCCAGGCCTGAAATGAGAGCCCATGTCAGCACATATATCATCCCAGCTTCCCTCTGGGGTTAGGAGAAGTAAAATGTCCCCTACCTTGGAAGCAGGGGTAGGCCAGGAGGAGTGACCAGCAGAAAGTGTGTACTCGGTCATGCTGAGGGGAAAAGAGAGAGATGCGCCCATAATGGGTAAGGCTGGGGGAGGTCAGATGTCCGCAAGGTCAGCACGGTAATTCCCTCACCCAAGACGATTTGAAAAAATTCAGCCCAAACCCAACTGTGTTGGGCTCTTCCAAACCAGGGCCTGGTGCAACAGGATGGCACAACATCCCACAGAGGGCTGTGATGTCACGGCCCCCCGGCAGACAGGGACACATCAGAATTCAGTGATGTCACAGCACTCCTTGTGGGCGGGCTACTTGGGGAAAGGGCAGGGTTAAGACACACCCCTTTTTGACATGGACTCACCCACACAGAGCATCACAGCACTCCTTGGGGGCAGGGCAAGGCCTCCCACCCACGGGAGCTAGGGACTTGGGCCACGAGGCTCTCAAGCCAAACGGAGGGCCCCCCCCTCCCCCCCATGGGACCAGTTGGCCTCATTTCAGTCGGCAAGGCTCTAGTTACCCCACAGCCATTGCTTCCTGCAGTGCCCTCGCTGGGACAGATGTGTCTTATTGCAGAGGCATCATTAGAGAAGGGGTGGACAGAGGATGCATCCCCCCTGGGATATGAATGCTAAGATCTCCCCCAGCTTTGGAGCCCCCCCAAAAAGAGCTCCCAGAGTTTAGTACTACACATGGGCTTCACTGGCAGAACCAGGGCATGGGGGAAAGCAGGTCTGAAAAAAACCAGGTTTTTTTTTGTTTTGTTTTTTTACATAGGCTAATTGAATGATTTAATTTGCAAAACAAGAAGTTTTGGGGGCGAGGAGATGCTGTCTCACTGGGACTTCAGTGGGAGACGAATCTATCCCTCAAGGGCAGAGCTTGGGGGGGGAGGGGGGGGAGTATCTCCCTGCTGAGACAAAGAGTTGCCTTTTTGACATTAAGAACATAGACTTTAATGGATGATGAAATACGTTCCCCTGCCCCTCCCTGCAGGGCCCAGGACAAAAATAAAATGCTGGGTCGCTGGTGGCCCCATCCCCTCTCTGTAGCTCCTCCTCCTCAAGGGCATCTTTTTCAGGGCCCTAGTAGAGGTGGTCATGTTTTGGGGACTCCGCACCCTGCCCTGGTGAAAACAGGGGCCACTCAATGGCCCCCAGAAGTAGAGGACGTAGCAGGGCCCTAGGGACTGCCGTGCGGTAAGGCTGGCCCTGCCTATCCAATGGTACTGTCAATTTAACTGCTCCAATCCTATCCCGCCTCCATTTCATTCCATACTCTTTCAATTGAAAAGGCCCCCGAAACTGACACAAGCCCCGCTGTCCCCTCCGCCGCACCCACCACCGAGACTCACTTGCAAGGTCTCCGACATTTGCTGAAACAGCCCAGCGCGTTGGAATCGAACTCTGCCCGGAGTCTGTAGTAACAGTGACCTGAGAGAAGACAGGTGGATTGGCACGGAGCCTAGCAGGGTGGTGCTTACGCTGGGAGGCAGAAGCTCCCTCCAAGACAAGGTGCCCCAAGCAGGGCCTATCCTGGACAAGAAGCCTGGAATTCATCATGCTATTTCTCGGCCCCCGCAATTACCCCAGGCCGTGTGCTTTGTGTAGTCGCAATACTCCGCTCCATCGGGCAGTGGGTAGTAGTAGTAAGCACAGCCGCAGCGATCCACCATGTTGAGCTGGAAACACGAACGGAGACACGCCTAGGGAGGAGGGCGAGATCAGCATCAGGGGGTAGCAAGGCTGTGGGGGGTGGGAACTCATGTGCCAATGATGGGCCCCTCCTAACAGAAAGGGGTGGGGTCCACTGGGAGTGGCTAGAAGCCCCACTGCAGGCTGCCATGAGCCTCAGGAGCAAGTGTCCGGCAGCGGGGCGGCCGGGAGGCCTCTGCTTCCCACGAGCAGCAACACTCGCCGACAGTGGTGTAGTCGGAATTCTGGAGCTACAGGACGTCTTCATGAGAGCCCCGCCCCCAAGCCGCCACAGCTGCAGAGGGGGGGCTGCAGGGAACGTGGCGGAACTCTGTTCCCCTGCGTACCTGCCCCATTACACAGAGGGGTTCCTGGCCAGTCTTGCCCCCTGTGAAGGTGGCAACACTGTCCCACATCCCAGCAAACCCTCTAGAGTGGCAGCAGCCTTGCTACCTCCAGCCTTCACCCACTCTGGGTGTCTTTAGACATAACAAAGATCGGGTGTCAAAACCCCTAAGCACGTGTTTGACCGTTGTGTGTAAGCACCATAACGATCCCAACACCAACTGGGTCACTCATTGGCTGTTTTTGCACGGACGTCCCCTCCCCCCTGCAGTTTGGTTTTCGGGCGGGTGTGCGGGGTGTTGGTGGTCTGTGTAAACAGCTAGCGGTAGGTGGGGGGGATGGGTGTCTGCTCGGTGTTCATCCGTGTGAGCACCGAGCGGGATGGGGGGGCTGGGGGGGCTCCCGGCGCAACACCCACCTCCACCCATCACCCACCCACGGAGCCCTCTGGAAAACCAGGCAGCGGCTCTCTGGGTGGAGATGGGTGTGTGTCCGTTTAAAGGGACACACACCTACCGCGCTCACACACCCATCGGTGTACAAAGGGCCAATGAGCACGCGATGTGAACACCATTGCATCACAAGGACAATTTGCGTGTTTCAGCTGAACACGTGGCCAACACTGTGTCTAATGATATCGCGTGGTGTGTTCCTACACAGGAACGAGGTGGCAGCAACGGCGTGCTGAGATCGGGTGGCGAGCAAAACACCGATTTGTCCCAAGATGGGCTGTGTGTCTAAGCAGCTCCACGTGGTGAACCCAGGGCCAAACGGGTGTTCAGATCAAGGTCATAACCCGTTCAGACACCCATTGGTGTTCTGTCTAAAGACACCTTTGGATGCCCCCAGAGTGCAAGGCCCAGGCTCTGTTGAGCCCTCTCACTCCCAGCTCGATATGCCTCAGATCAGAAAGGTTCTGACCAAGCACTACCTTCATCCCCCCACAGCCTGACATAGTCAGGGCTCTGTCTCCCACACCTGCACCCCACCCAAGCATGCCTCCACCCCAGACCAACACAGCAGGTGCCCCCACCACGTAGCACCCTTTCTTTCCCTCACAGCATGACCAGCCAAGTCACACCATGTCTTCTAGGAGGAGTCTGAAGGGGCGACACCAGCCATTCCTATTCTGTGCTACACCCGTGTGACCCAAGTGCAAAGACAGTGCAAGGAGGGGACTGACCTATTGTCCCAAGTGCAGAGAAGGGCTTGGGGGGGGTGATGGGGGGAATGGGACCTTTGCCCTCCCAGGGGCCACTTTAAGAATTAGCACAAGCTTCATGGGCTGCACAGAAGTTGGGGACGGGGTTGTGCTCATGGATTCGGCCCCTATCCTTGTGCGCACGCCCTCATCTCTGCTTTCTTACCAGGAGAGCAGCATTTCAGTGCTTCGGGGTAGGAACTGGAAAGGGGCCACACACATAAAAAATTAGCTGCAGGCAGCATTTGGTCTCCGGGCCTGAGATTCCCCACCCCTGGTATAGAAACAGTGTGGGGTCGGTGCCATGGGGACCCAGCTGCTGCCAGTCGTATCCCAAGCAGCCCCCAATCCCCAGGGTGGAACGGACCAGCAAGGGGGTTGCCATAGTCACCTGCTCAGTGTAGTTGAAGGGGTAGAGGTTCTTCACCGGTACGTCACTCCCATCCTGCGTGCAGTCACCGTAGAGGCCACCGAGGAACTCCATTACCTTCTAAAACAGATCAATGAGAGAGTCTCAGGCACCTGATATCCCCCCAAAATGTGCCAGCTATGGATGGGGCACCAACAGAATTGACCTCAGGGGGCAGGGCTACATTGGAAAGAGGCAGGAGAGCTACACCACTTTCTGATGTGGTCCCATCCCTTTATGACATCATAAACTCAGAACAGGGCATGGGTATGTTGGAAGGCACAGGAGAGCCCTTTTGCCCCCAGGGTCCTCATTTCCAACACCCCGCCTCCCCTGCACAAAGGGCTATGAAGGGATGGGGTCAGGGGGTACAAATGCACCCCCTTCCGACAGCCATCCACGAAACTACCCCTTAGCATTAAGCATCTTCCCCCTAATAACTCAGCTGAGGGAAACTGCTGCACTGACACTGCCCGTTCCCACCATGTCTGGCTAATACGGTAATAATGCCTCCCATTTCACTCCACACCGCCCCCTCCTGGTGCTTTCCCCACTTTGCCTGTCCCTGTGCTCTCGTAGCATCTCCCACAGATAGATCTCTCGGCCCTTATTCCCCTCCCTCTTCCTCCCTCGCCCATTCCCACAGAGGCCTCTCCTCGAAAGGGGCACCCACACCCACCTTTTTTATGGTGATGGAGACCTTTGTGCCCGGGCGCACATGGAAGCTGCCTTCCTCCATGAAGGCAGGTTCGTTCTGTTTGTGAACCAACACCAGAGCGCCCGACACGGTGGAGAGCAGCGGGATGAAGTCATTCTGTTCTGTGTGCACCAGCAGAGAGAGGCCTGCGCAAAGACGGAGCGGAGGGGATCAGCACCTGCCCTCAGGGGAGAGGGCCGAGCTGGGCATGCGGGAAGGAGGGGTGTAGCTAGGCCTCCGGGGGAGGTACAGTCAGGTCAGGGCTTTTTTGGAAGGAAGGCCAAGGCGGTGGAGGCCCAAAAGCTCAAAGCAGAGAGGCCTCAGTCTGTATTTAGGAGGGACAGTCCCTCTTTGGGGCCCGAGTCCCACTGTCCCTCTTTCCAGGGGTCAAAGTCTCTCTTTCAGGAGAGAGCAACAAGGCCGCTGGTATTCAGGCTTCAGGCATCTCTTTCCCGGTTGCCTCCCCAGGACGAGCACTCGAGGATAATGAGATGATGGCATGTGTGTGAAGAGTGACTGCTTCCTGGGTTTTGACGCAGGGGGGGATGAGATCACTTCCTGTACGGGGGGTGAAATACCGGAGGAGCAGCAGCAGAGCTGGGTCCCTTAAGTTACCTATTAAAGTTGTTGTTCCTGTTAATACCTACTCTTGAAGTGTCTGTGCCTCCCCCGCCCCCCTCCTGCGCGGGTGTCATATCCCCCTCTAACATCACATGGTGGCAGCGCAGGGATTGCACAAATTCAGGCCTATTGAGAGGATCGAAAGCCCAGAAGAAAAAGAAAAAAAAAGACCTCGGCCTACAAAGAACAATGAGGGTGAGAAGAAAACCACTTTCTGTAATTGGGCAGTGAAGAAATAGCAGCTTCTTTTAATGCTCAGTCTCCGGAGGCATTTCCATTTGCAATACCCAGTGAGCGGCCCAAATGGAAGCGTAGGTTTGAGCGCTTCCGAGTAGCTTCTGGGTTAAAAAGCAAACCAGAAGTAGAACAGATTAACACATTAATCTACCTGATGGGGGACCAGGCAGATGATATACTGCTCTCATTTAGGTTAAATGAGGAGGATTTGAAGAAGTATGACAAAGTGATGGAGAGATTTGAAAAAACATTTCATCGTGAGGTGAAATGTAATTTCTGAACGGGCAAAGTTTAATTCTCGTATACAAAAAGAAAGTGAGCCAGTAGATGAATTCATCACTTCTCTGTACACACTAGCGGAACACTGTGAATAGGGTGCCCTCCATAATGAAATGATCAGGGACAGAATTGTAGTTGGGGTCAGTGATCACAAACTTTCTGAAAAACTACAGTTAGATGATGGGCTCGCTCTGGAAAAAGCAGTCACCACTGTGAGGCAGCACGAGTGTGTTAAGAAGCAGCAATTTGACCTCTATGGTAGCAGCAAAATCCCTCAGGTAGACAGGATCCACTCCCATAAGTGGGGAAACAGTGCCTCTGGGGAAACAATCCTGCCACAACAAGAGGCAACCGGTGATTTAGTTCAGAAGATGAAAGGACTTAGAATTCAGAGAAACTGCAAGCGGTGTGCTGGAAGGAGACATCAAAAGGAAAAATGTCCAGCAAAAGACTCCTTGTACTAGAAATGCAAGAAAAAAGGTCACTTTGCAAAGGCATGCCTTGCAGGCACAGCTGTAGGACAAGTTGTGGAAAGTCCATTTGTCTTCCTGGGTTCCATGACAGATAATAAAGCAGCCAGAAAAAAAAAAAACTGGACAGCACCAATAAAGATTGATGGCCAACCAGTAGAATTCAAGTTGGACCCGGGGGCAGATGTTACAGCTCTTCCAGTAACCACATTCAGACTGCATTGGAGGAAGACCCTCCAAGAGTCAGACAAAAATCTGAATGGATCTTCAGGTCACAGATTAGCAACAGCAGGCATGTTTGAAGCAACAATGGAGTATAAAGACAAGGAAATTAGAGAAACCATATATGTGATAAAAGGGCTAGAACGACCACTATTGGGAGTCAGAGCATGTGAGGACTTGGAATTAGTAAAGTGAATAGGACAGCTGACACCAAGCATTACGTCAACTGTTGACCCCCAGAAAGAATACCCCACACTCTTCCAGGGACTAGACCTGATGGAAACTCCCTATGAGATCAAGCTCAAACCAGACTCAAGACCTTTCTCTGTAAGTGTGTCAAGACAAGTGCCTATTCCACTCCTGGACAAAGTTAGGGAGAAACTTGAAGAAATGGCTACACAGGGAGTCACTGAGCCAGTAGATGAGCCCATAGACTGGTGTGCACCCATGGTCATAGTTGGGAAACCAAAGGGAGATGTGCGCATCTGTGCAGATTTGATTCAACTGAATAAGAGTGTGGAAAGAGAATTGCACCCAATCCCTTAGTGGAACATACACTGGGGCAACTGGGAAAAGCTAAATTATTTTCTAAAATAGATGCTAACAGTGGATTTTGGCAAATCTCATTGACAGATAGCTCTGTGAAGTTGATAACGTTTATCACTCCATTTGGGCGATATTGCTTCAAGAGATTACTGTTTGGGATCACGTCCGCTCCGAAGCACTTCCAGAAAAGAACGAGTAATCTGCTCCACGGAATTAATGGGGTCTTCTGTCATATGGACGATGTCATAATCATCGGGTTCACAATGGAAGAACATGATGAAAGACCGCGTCAGGTTCTACAAAGACTTAAAGAGGCAAAAATTACACTCAACAGCGTGAAATGTGAGTTTGGTGTCCAGAGTGTGCACTTCTTAGGACATGTCATTGATGACGAAGGTATACGCTTTGACCCGGAGAAAGTTAGAGCAATTGTAAAATTTCCAACTCCAAAATCAGTCACAGAGGTCCGCAGATTCCTGGGAATGGTGAATTTCCTGGGACAACACTTGTCACAACTATCCAGTCTCACAAACCCACTCAATGAGCTACTGAGAAAAGATAATGAGTTTGTGTGGGGCTCAACTTAGGAGCAAGCCTTTAAGGAGATCAAAGAAGCCATAACAAATGAACCCACTCTAGCGGTTTTTGATCCAACAAAGCCAACAGTCATCTCAGCAGATGCATCATCGTATGGGCTGGGGGCAGTACTACAGCAACAGCAAGAAAACAAGCAACTCCGTCCGGTTGCTTTTGCATCAAGGACGTTATCAAGAGGACTGGAAAAAACCACAAGCCTCTCATTTCCAATTTTACAACCAAAAGACTGAATAATCTCACACCTCAACTACAAAGGTTCGGAATTAGAATGATGCAATATTCATTTGAGATTACCCATATTCCCAGCAAGAACGTGGTTGTGGCCGATGCACTGTCACGACAACCATTATCAGAAACGGGAAATGGGGAACTGGAAAAGGAAGTCACAGCACATATTGAATCAGTCATTGCAGGTCTCCCCACCTCAGACCAAAAGCTGCAGGAAATCTGGGTAAACCAACAAGAGGATGCAACTTTGTGCAAGATAACATAGTACA